>SKCR01031148.1:0-94767 GCA_019454045.1 Zanthoxylum bungeanum
CTTGCTTCTCTTTCAATTCGGCACGACCAAAATGGAGAAGAAGATGAAATGGCTCTAAGCCGTGAATGAGGGAAGAAAAAGAGGGAAAACGTGAATTGAGAGAGAGAAAAGTAAATGGTTTTTTACTTATATATTTATTTTATTTTCCAAAATAAAATCAAATACAAAAAAGCTTTTACATTTACCAAGTACAAAAGTCAAAAAGCAAAAAGCCTATTAATGGTTTTCCAACAACCATTTACTATTCACATCAAGTCACTTTAATAAAGTGACAACATGTCATGTCACATCACTCAAAATGACAAGTGATTTGACGATTGATGCGACTAGCGATATGACGCACGATTTGACTTGCGTGCCGCCTCGAATTGAATGCAATGCGCGCAAATAATCTGTCGCTTCGAATCATGAATGCGCTCGCAAATAATCTCGGCTCGGGTCGTAATCCAAATTTCGAATTTTCCGGCGTCGTAATTTATTAATGATTACGCCTAGCGAAATCACTATTTACGTCGCTAACGAATTAATTCTAAATTAATTCGTTCACCCGAATTAAAATCTAATTTTAATTCCGCGTCGAAATCCAATTTCTTATAATATATCGAATATATTATTTTATCGATTAATTCCAAATTAATCGTTCTCTCTCTTTAATTAATATTTTATCCCAGATAAAATATCTCCGCAATTAATCCCAGATTAATTTTCTCTCTCTTCTAATTACTCCTAGATTAATTAAGTGCGAGTTATACATCATCGGTGAATCTTCAGGAAGCGACCCATGAGATCTCCGGATATGTTGGCAGTAAATACGGTCGTCGGATTATCCGAACACGTAAGTACCTCGTACTATATTTATACCGATTTACAAGACAAGGTTGGCTTCTAGCAAAGCGTCATGCCTACCCAATTCTCCAGAAATATTCTTACAGGAATATATAGATTTGTATCAAGCGTAATATACCGTAGTATTGTGTATATCGGCCCAGTATCGGATAGTCACGTGCTAGGGCTGGGGCTGGATAAGTGTCTGCCCCGTCCGAAGCACATGTCGGATGTATGGTAACATAGTCTCTATAATCGGATATTCATGACCTGGTCACAATATCCCGATTGGTTGCGCAACACTCAAGAGCACTAGTACCGTATCCTGCGTGACATCATCTCCAATATGACTGAAGTGATACTTCCGTCTTGACATCACACCCAATACACTACGACTCTCTGATAACCCAGAAGTGGTGTACGCAGAACCGGTTAAAGCCTTGTACCACCAAGACCAAATTCTATCGATTATCGTATGTATTAGCGATGCAAGTCTCAGGTTAAGACTATACACACCTACCTTGATTTCGGCCTCCCATAGACACATAGTCATAATACCAATGGGATTCCGAGAGGTCTATCCAGAGCGAAGCTGTTCCCGTACCATCGGTGAAACACGACCTCCTATCGCACTTGCATAAGTATCCAATACTTATATATATGAGAACTATGCCGTTGTGCCCTCACAACGCGCACAAGTGCAATACTAGCCTATTCCGCATTATCGATGTCTTGTCTCGATAATACTCCGGCTAGGGATATTTAATGATTAATCCTTCGGGGATTGATACTGTCTCATATCATTCTCAATCCAGGAACTAATCATATGGACCTCTCTTCATTTATACATTTATGGTGATCTAATCACAAATGATGAGAGTGCAATTTCCTTGTCACATAGTTAATTTGTACAACAACACCGTGATCTGTACAAATAGTGACGCTATGGGTCATTTTGTCCAACATCCCATGCTAACGTCGGTGAAAGCTTGGCTTTCATTGAAATTCTCCATGAAAGATCTGGGAGAAGCAGCCTTTTTTTCTAGGAATAAAGATCTACAGAGATAGATCTAGAAAACTGGTTGGACTCTCCCAGAGCACGTACATTGACAAAGTGTTGAAGAGATTCAACATGGATCAGTCCAAGAGGGGACTGTTGCCAGTATTACATGGTGTCTATCTATCTAAGGACATGTGTCCAAAACTCAAGATGAGAGAGAAACATGAGTCGGATACCGTTCACCTCGATAGTCGTATCAATCATGTATGCCATGATATGTACGCGACCTGATGTCTCCTATGCTTTGAGCATGTGTAGTCGCTATCAGGCCGATCCAGGTGAAGGTCACTGGATGGCGGTTAAGAATATCCTAAAGTATCTTAGAAGAACTAAGGATGCTTTCTTAATCTATGGAGATGGAGAACTTGAGGTAACTGGGTATACCGATGCAAGTTTCCAAACCGACAAAGACGACTGCAAGTCGTAATCCGGGTACATATTTTGTTTGAATAACGGAGCAGTGAGCTGGAAATCATCCAAGCAAGAGACTGTTGCCGATTCAACAACTGAAGCGGAGTACATTGCTGCAGCTGAAGCAGCAAAGGAAGAAGTTTCGATCCGAAAATTCCTAATTGGATTAGGAGTAGTTCCGTTAGCAGCTGAGCCTGTTCCATTGTATTGTGACAATAACGGAGCTATAGCACAGACTAAGGAACCATGGTCTCATCAACGATCCAAGCATGTTCTTCGACGTTTCCATCTGATTCGTGAGATCATACATCGTGGCGAAGTGAAGGTCGTGAAGGTCGCATCAGATGACAACATGGTAGATCCGCTGACAAAAGCTATTCCTCAGCCAAAATTTGAGCGACATGTATATAGTTCAGGTATTAGATGCTTGAGTGACTGGATATAGGCCAAGTGGGAGATTGTTGGACAGTTATGACCCATAGCGTCACTGTCTTTGTAAAAGACATTGTGTTTTGTACAAAATTAACTATGTAGTAATGAAATTTCCTTTTACCGTTTTGTATTTATTTACTTTCATATATAAATGGTAAAAGTCCATATGATTAGTTCCGGATTGAGATGATATGAGACAGTATCAATCCATAAAGGTTTAATCATTAAATATCCATAGTCGTAGTATTATCGAGATTGGACATCGATAATGCGGAATAGACTAGTATTGCACTTGTGCGCGTTGTGAGGGCATAACGACATAGTTCTCATATATTTAAGTATATGATACTTATGCAAGTGCGATATGAGGTTGTGTTTTACCGATGGTACGGAAAACAGCTTCACTCTGGATAGACCCCGCGGAATCCCATTGGTAGTATGTATATGTGTCTATGGGAGTCCGCTTCAGGGTAGGTGTATTTGGTCTTAACCTGAGACTTGCATCGCTAATACTTGCGACAATCGGTAAACTTTGGTTTTGGTCGTCCAGGGCTTTAACAGGTTTTTTGTACGCCTCTTCTGGGTTTATTGAGAATCGTAGTGTATTGGATGTGATGTCAAGACGGAAGTATCACTTCAGACATATGGAGATGATGATCACGCAGGGATTCAGAACTGATTCTCTATAGTGTTGCAACCATCGGGATAATATGACAAGGTCATGATTATCCGATTCAAAGAGACTAGTTGCTTGATATATGATATGTGCTTCGTACGGGGCAGACATTATTCCAGCCCCAGGCCTCGCACGTGACATCTGATACTGGATCGCAATACACAATACTACGGTATACTACGCCTGATAAAGATCGTATATTCCAGTAAGCATATTTTTGGAGAATTGGGTAGGCATGGCGCTTTGCTAGAAGCCAACTTTGTCTCGTAAATCGGTAAAAACGTAGTACGAGGTACGTACTTGTTCGGATAGTCCGACTACCGTATTTACTGCCAACATATCCAGGGATCTCTTGGGTCGCTTCCCGAAGATTCACCAATGACGTATGGTTCGAGCTAAATTAATATGGGATTAATTGCGGAGAGACTTTATCTTGGATAAAGTACTATTTGAAGAGAGAGAAAGATTAATTTGGAATTAATCATTAAAATAATATATTCGATATATTATTCGGAATTAGATTTCGACGCGGAATTAAAATTAGATTTTAATTCGGGCGAACGAATTAATTTAGAATTAATTCGTTAGCGACGTGAATAGTAATTTTGCTAGGCATAATTATTTAATTAAATTCGATTTAAATTACGTCGCGACGAAAGTTCGTTAATTCGGAATTTGCGAACCCAAGCCCGGGAGTGTTTGCGGGCCAACTCGCATTCGGAATCGAGTGGGGCCCACATGTCACATCAACCATCACATCACTAGTCAACTAATTCACTTTAGCTTGATGGGTTTTGATGGGTTGTTTAAAGAGTGTAAAACACTCCAAGTCAAAGTAAGGTGAATGACTTATACCAACCAAGGTTTGGTATATAATTTGTAATTGTTTTTGAAACAATTAATATTGATTTTAGAAATCAAATCTTCATCTTCTCCTCTCTCTCCCATTACCGAAACTGTGACAGTTTCTGCTCTCTCCATTTTCTTCATTTTCTTAGCCAAAAGTGTGAAGGAAAGGTGTGAATTCTTGTTGCAAAAATTCACCAAGGGCTAGCACTCTTCAATGATCATCAAGAGGTGATAGGGAAACTTATTCAAGAGCTTGGAAAGACAAAACAAAGCTTGGAGCATTGTGGACTGCCTTGGCCGAATTCTTGGAGCTCTTGGAGGAGGAAATTTTGTTGTTCATCACATCCTAAACCGATCGTTGTAAGTATGTTTCCGCCATATTTCTTCGTTATTCATTCATGTTTCATTGTTCATTTTGATCTTGGGACTAATCATAGTAACCAACAATGGTATCAGAGCCTAAAATGAGCATGAAATATATTAGGGTAAAATCTGGGGAAAATCCATGTGAGCATGATTTGATTAAATTGAATGGTTGAGTATGCTTATATATTAGGGTAAAATTTGTATCCAATACTAATTCATATTTAATTCCAAATTAAATAATTACACTTATTTATGTGCCTTAAAGACTTGGATTCCAAATCCAATCTTAATGGGTCTCAAAGGCCCAATTGGTATCCAATACTATTCAATTAAAGTATAATGGGCTTTTAATTAATTCTTTAGGCGTGGGCTTTGGCCATTATGGATCAAACCCAAAAGCCTTGGCCCATTTAGGAATCACCATATGCCATAGAATCAATTTTGGCCCATTAGGCCCAATTAAATTATTAATGGCCCAATTATCATATTTTGGATTTTATGGAAATGGTTTAGGCCCAAATATAATCCAAGACTAAAATTTGGCCCAACCAAGTCCATTAACCCAAATACAACAATTAAATTAATACATTATTCCAAATTATATATTAATTCAATTAAAGTACAATTAACACAATTAATTAATTAATCTAGTATTTCCAAAACACTAATTAATCTAATTAATCATGCTTAATTCCCTCCAACACAAAAATGGGGCAAAATCAATTCTATAACATGCTTCACATCTCACGGCAATACATGAAATTAACATCCAATTTTGATTTCAATCTAATTAAATCAACAATTAACATTCAATTTCATATGAATCAACATATCTAATTGTCTAATTCAAAATTACCATGAGCAATTCCTAGGGTGTATTCGGCCAAAGTATAGATTTTAGGGAAAATTAATCTAATCCAATTTTCACAAAATCAATCATGCATAACTCCATGTCATCATCATCCAACCATGTCAAAACAACCAATTTAGGCATTTACAAGCTCCAAACAAAAATCCCTAAATAAAGTCTACAAACCCTAGAAATTAAATCATACTTAGATCTCGCTCTGATACCATTGTTAGTGTCCTAGACATGCTACGGGATCTCTAAGCGTGATTCGTGTGTGAATAAAATCAAGAATAAGTTGCGGAGGACTTACATTGATCGGTTGAGTTCAAAACTTTTCATGGATGTTGAAGCTTCCAAGATCTTGGGTGAGTATCCATATCACCTTCATTTGACTCCCATAAGTGCTAGCTTGAACAAATGGAACAAATTTGATCTCCCAAGGAGAAACAAATTTGCCCGAGAGAGAGAGGGGGTAGCAATCGGCCATGTGCTTTTGGCCTTTGTTTCCAAAAGAGAGGCTAATTGCCTCTCGGCCAAAAGAAGCAAGCCAATTCGGCCCTGCTTCAAAGTCAAGGAGCCAATTGCTTTCTCCAGAGGCCAATTCGGCCTATAGAATTTTTAAGGCAATTGCTTTACGTTTCTCGACATTTTTTCTATATCTGAATATAATGGCCAATTGCTTATATATAGAAAGAAAACAACTTACTTGGTTTAGTTGCCTTTTAAAATTAGCCATTAAAAAAATGTCAGTGGCCAATTCCCAAAAAGACCTCTAAGGCCATTCGGCCAAGGAGAGAGAAATTAATAAATTCCTTAATTAATTGTGCTATGTATTTGGATTTGGGAGGTGTATCAAATCCATTTATTACATTGCCAACCACTTACATCAATTGTTGACAATTGATGTAAGTCATGGGTCCCACCCATTTAATTCAAAATTTGGTTGGCTTACACAACACACTTTGGGTTCGGGTTCGTTTAATCCGATTAAACGAATTTTCCGTCGCGATATAAATAAATCCAATTTAATTAAATAATAATACCCAGTAAAATTATTACGAAAATCGCTCGCAAATTAATTCCAAATTAATTCGTTTGCTAAAATTAAAATCCAATTTAATTTCCCGTTGAAATCCGATTTCAATTAATATATCTAATATATTATTTAGCCCAATTAAATAAATTAAATAGTAAAATCTAATTTAACTGTTAAATTTATTTTACCGATTAATTCCAAATTAACCGCGTTTTCTCCTCTCGACAAATTTAATCCCAGATTAATATTCTATCTCTTAATTAATCCCATATTAATATTGTTCGAGTCAAACATCATTGGTGAATCTTTGGGAAGCGACCCAAGAAATCCCTAGATATGTTGGCAGTAAATACGATCATCGGACTATCCGAACACGTGCGTACCCGGTACCACGTTTCTACCGATTTACAAGACATGGTTGGCTTCTAGCAAAGTACCATGCCTACGCAATTCTCCAGAAATATTCTGCAACGGAATATATAATCCTTGTCAGGCATAGTATACGTAGTATTGCGTATTACGATCCAGTATCGGATGTCACATGCAAGGTCTGGGGCTGGAGTTTTGTCTACCCCATACAAAACATATATCGGATCACTAGCAACTAGTCTCTTTATGATCGGAAAGTCATGACCAAGTCATACTTCCCGATGGCTATAGCAATTAGAGTACAAGTTCTGTATCCCTGTGTGATCATTATCTCCATATGACTGAAGTGATACTTCCATCTTGACATCACACCCAATACACTACGATTCTCAATATACCCAGAAGAGGCGTACACAGAATCTGTTAAAGCCCTGGACAACCAAAACCAAAGTATACTTATTGTCGCAAGTATTAGCGATGCAAGTCTCAGGTTAAGACCAAATACACCTACCCTGATTTGGATTCCCATAGACACATTGTCATACTACCAATGGGATTCCGAGGGGTCTATCCAGAGCGAAGCTGTTTTCGTACCATAGGTAAACAGAACCTCCTATTACACTTGCATGAGTATCCAATACCCAAATATATGAGAACTATGCCGTTACGCTTCCATAACACGCACAAGTGTAATACTAGGCTATTCTGCATTATCGATGTCAAGTCTCGATAATACTACGACTATGGATATTTAATGATTAAACCTTTGTGGATTAATATTGTCTCATATCTTATTAATCTGAAACTAATCATAAGGACTTTTATCATTTGTATATCCAGGTAATCCAATTACAAATGATAAAATAGCAATTTCCTTTGTCACATAGTTAATTTGTACAACAACACATTGTTCTGTACAAATAGTGATGCTATGGGTCATAATTATCCAACACCATGGAGAATTTTAATGAAAGCCAAGCTTTCACTGATTTTAGTATGGGAATGTCATTGCTAAGAAGTAATAAATCATCAATGTATAGGACATTCATTGTCAGTGCGCTCCCACTAACCTTCTTATGTACACAAGAATCATCTTCGTTTTGAATGAAATCATATACCATTATGATCTCATCAAAACGTTGGTTCCAAGAACGATATGCTTGCTTCAATCCATAAATGGATCGATTTAAATTGCAAACCTTGTTTGCATGTCCTGGTACGACAAAATCGTTCGGTTGTTTATAAACATCCTCCAAAAGGTTTCCGTTTAAGGAAAGCGATTTTGACGTCCAGCTGTCATATTTCATAAATGAATATATAGTTATAGCAAGCATTATCCGAATGGATTAAATCACGGCAACAGGTGAAAAAGTTTCATCGTAGTCGATACTATGTCTTTGACGATACCCTTTTTGTACAAGCCTAGTTGTGTATATTTGTATGTTGCCATCCATGTATGTCTTCCTTGAAGACACATTTAGTACCAATAGGCACAATGCCTTCTGGTACATCAACCAGTGTCCAAACTTAGTTGGTATACATGGAATCCATTTCGGACATCATGGTACTTTTCCATAAAAGGAGTCGATACCTTGTATCACTTCCTCATACTTAGCCGGTTCGTCTTTCTCAATAAGATTGATATCTACATGAGGTGAGATCAGAAACCCATACCTCCCAGGCTGTTTTCTAACTCTCTTCGACTTACACGATTCTTGTGTATTCGAAGATTATTGGTACAGTTTTATCCCTGATGAACTGTTGGTGTTCCGTGAGGACTCGGTGCCTGGAACAGTATTACTCCGATCAAGTTTTAATTTCCTCTCACTTACCACTGCATATAGGAATTCCTCTTAGGAAAACCGCATGGAGAGCAACAATTACACTGTTCTCTTGTGAGTTGTATAAGTACTATACTTTGGTTTCCCTAGGACAACCTACAAATAGGCACTTATCTGATTTGGGTTCTAGTTTGGTATCATCCAAACATTCAATTACATGCCCAGCATCCCAAATCTTTAGAAATTAGAAACCCGGTTTTTTTCCCTGTTCATATCTAATATGAAGTCTGTCTAACAGATTTTCATGGAACCTTATTCAAAATAAGTATTGCACTATTTAATGTGTATCCTCAGAAGTAAATTGGTAGCTCAGTGCGACTCATCATTAACCTGACCATGTCCAACAAAGTTCGATTTCTCTTGTCAGACACACCGTCAATTTGAGGTGTCCCGGGAGGAGTCCAGTGTGAAAGAATACCATACTCTTTCAAGTAATCTTGAAAATCATATGTTTAAGTATTTTACACTATGGTCTAACCGTAATATTTTTAATACTTTTACCAGTCTATTTTTCTACTTCGTGTCGAAACTCTTTGAATTTATTAAAAGTTTCTGATTTGTGTGTCATAAGATACACATAACCATAACGCGATGCAACATCCGTAAAGGTTATGAAGTAGACTTAACCACCTCTAGCCTAGCTAGACATGGGCCCACATACGTCACCATGAACGAGGGCTAACAGCTCGGTGGCACTTGCACTTTTACCTAGTAAAATGTGTTCTAGGTACTTTACCTAATAAACTAGATTCATAGATATCATTTGAATTAGAATCAAATCTGTCCTAGTATCCACTCTTCGAAAGTGTGGATATACGAATCTTGTTTAATGTGTCCCAGACAACAATGCCACTTTTAAGTCTCAACAGATTTATTCAGTTTGAGCTTTTGTTTGTCATATTATATGTTTGAGATTCATTTATATTCTAAATATAAATTATGTTATTAACATATAATGTGCTTATCTCAGTATCATCTTTATAAACAAAACACTTAGTGTTCATGAACATAAAGGTATACCCGTAACGGGTTAAACTAGATATAGAGATAATGTTCCTAGTCAAACTAGATACATTATAAAAGTCTCATAATTTAAGTACATGCTCAAAAAGGCAATTCCAAAACTTTGGTTTCTACAGTTAAAACAGTGACTCTCGTCCCATTTCTGATTCACATGTCTATCTCACATGAAGTCAGTATCCTGCTAATAAGCAAATCCCGCACATCAGTACATATGTATTTTCCACATCCAGTATCTAAAATCAAATTTTAAACCAGCAGTGGACATGTTTATAACAAACATACCTGAAGCCGGACCCATGTCTGTCTTCACTTCCTTCATATCTGCCTTGTCCATACGGCAATCACGCATCCAGTGACCCCACTTGCCACAGTTTAGGCAGACATCTTAGGATATGTCATTTGTTTTCCTAGAAGACTGTGATGATTTAGCCTTGCCCTTTTCTTCTTATCCCTAGAAGCCTTCGGCCAAGCCTTGACCTTCTGGGATGTTGAAGTAAGATGCGCATTGCGCTTCTTGCCCTTTTGCAAGCTCTGGCTATGTCTCCTTGAGCATAGCCATTAACACTCCAAGAGTTTTCTTTTGCAATTAGTACTTCTAAGATCTAAGAATAGATCTATGAAGATCCTTCAATTTCAATATCATACTATAAGGATCCAATCCTTAGTTCTGACAAAGAAATTAAGGAATCATTGCGGCAAGCATAACAGATTGAGCACTAAAGTTATAATCACCATGAGTCTTCCAAAACTCATGCTCCACTATTTGGTCAACTCCGGGCTAAGGCCCGAGAGGTCACTCTATCAAATAAAGTAACTTCTCGGCTCCCAGGACTATCCTAAGGTTCTATTCCTAATTTGAAAATGGAAGTCGCTTAAAGACATTTTCACCCAGGATTATGTTTTAAACGCTAATCTTTCAGTTATCTTGATTCCAATAGTCCAACTGTCCAATCAACGATTTCAGGTACAATCGAATATAATGATTATTATAGTCTAACTATATATTCAACTACTATTTGATTGGTTAAATTCAAATATATTTGATTACTATAATCCAATTATATAATCAATTATAAAAGAAGTAGTTTGAATACAGTCCAACTGTTAAATTAAAACAACAATTGAATATTAGTCCAACTAATATATATATATATAATTTTATAATGATGAAAAAATGAAATGAGTGCGTATTGGCAAGTATCTAAACGAAATTGTAAATTTAATACTTGCCTCCCATTATTTTTCGGCGAGCCTCTAACCCTCTGTGGAGTACTCGAGAAACCTAGTTTCCTAGTGGGCTAGGATCCCGTTAAATAACACACAACCTTGACTTTGGCCAAGAAGTTGTATGAAACTTAACTAGGTAGATCTCTAAGATCAATTGGATCTCATCCAATTCCTAGATCCAGTAGGTGGACCTCCAAGTCCGAAACATATATCCAATATATGCCAATATATCCAATATATTGCCTAACATTTTTCCTCTGAATTAACTAAGCCTTGGCTTTGGCTCATCAAGCTTAATGAAACCAGTTAAGCGTGACCTATGGACAGTAGGAAAGCTTCGTAATCGAGGCCGATGAACAAGAAGTGACCTTGACTTTGGCCAACAAATCACAACTTGCCCAAGACGTATGATATGGAACAAAGCTTTCGTGATTCAAACACATCCGCGATGGACAGGGGTCTTGACTTTGGCCAACAAACCAATGCCAATCTTGGATCTTGAGAGAGAATCACACAATGGAAGGAAAAACGCTAATATGAAATGAGAGTTTTTTGTCGCGATTTGGCAAAAAATTTATTATCTTTAATTAGGTCTCATCATACACCCTTAAGCATGCATTCTAAAAGCATAATAAGGCGTGATAAAATAATAATGATATGCGGATGGATATTTAACAAATTGTTCCTAAAACAAATCTCTCCATTTCCTCTCCCCGGCTAGCACTATTCTTACTTCTACCCAATTACATAATACTTCTAAAGAAACCTTATTACATTGAGGGGAATTAGTGAGAAGAGAATTACAAAGAGTAAAGAGATATAGGCTGGACACGCGGGTCCAATTTAATAAATTCTAAATTTATTACAACAATTTCCAAAATTGCCCTCACCCATCTAATATCCATATGATATACATTATTCATACAATACATCCATGTATTCACACAAAGCATGTTATTCAATCAATCTAATCCAATTAATTAATCTTGAATTAAGTGATCATCCAATGTTCAAACAATGATTTGATTGCGCGAGTCCAACTCGTTTAAGAATAAGTACTCAAAGTGCGTATTCTTGAATTATATCGAACTACAATTTTAAATCCAATTTAATTTGTATTCAATACTAATGCTTATTTAATTCCAAATTAAATAATTACACTTTATTAATGTGCCTTTTAGACTTAGATTTTAAATCCAATTTTAATGGGTCTCACAGGCCCAATTAACATCCAATGTCAATTTAATTAAAGTCCAATGGGCTTTTAATTAATTCATAAGGCATGGGCTTTGGCCAATATGGGTCAAACCCAAATGCCAAGGCCCAATAAAGGAATCACCATATTTGCCATAAAATTAATTTCGGCCCATTAGGCCCAATTAAATTTTAAAAGGCCCATTTATTATATTTGGACTTAACGGAATGGTTTTAGGCCCCATTTGGATCCAATCCAATTGTCCTAAACCAACTTGGCCCAACCAAGCCCATAAGGCACAAATATAACAATTTTAGCCCAATTCCAAATTAAAGCCTAATTAATTAAATTCCAATATTCCAAATATCACAATGTATTTAATTAAAGTGTATAGCCATAATTAATTAGTTAAATTAGCATTTCCAAAATACCAATTTACATAATTAATTATGCTTTATCATTATCAATTCATGTCCAACATAATTGAAAGAAAATCAACTCATTCCATGCTCTATAAGCTCACGGCAATCATGGGATTTTTACATCAATTTTTGATTTCAATCCAATTAAATCACAAATCAATATATCCAAGCATTTTAAAAACATCCAATGGCTTAAAATCAAAATCATCATGAGCTACAAGGGTTCCTCCATATTCGGCCAAGCCAAGCAATTTGGGAAAAATTATCTAATCAATTTTTTTATAAAATTAATCATGCATAACTCTTAGTTATCATAATCTAAGCATACTCAAACAATCAATTTGATAAAATCATGCTCCAAGCAAAAATACCCAAATTCAAGATTATGAACCCTAATCCATTTCATGCTTAAATTGGCTCTGATACCATTGTTGGGTTCTCTAAGAACTAGCCAAGGATCTAATAAGCATAAAATATGTGTGAATACACAAAGAAGTAGCGGAAATTATACTCACTTTGATCGGTTTGTGGATGTAGAGAATAATAAAACTTTTCTCCTTTGTGAAGTGCTCCAATCTTTCTTTGATTGTATGTTTGAGCTCCAAGCTTCCAAGTTTGGTTCCAAACTCAATAGGAAAGTTTCCATATCACCTTTGAATGACTCCTTTGTAGTGCTAGCTTGAAGAAAAAAATTGCAACAATTTTCTTCTTCGAGAAGAAGACTCACGACAATGGCTATTGGGAGAGAGAGAAGTGTTTTTCAATTTTGTGTTAAATGTTGACTCGTATTTGTTTTTCCAAAATCAAAAGACATATACCAAAAAACAAAGTTGGTAAAAAGTCTTTCACAAATCAAGCTTGAGTATTTTTCAAGCAACCAAAATTCCCACCAACTTCTATCAACAAAAAAGTTGATAAAGTTGACTAGGTGATGTGACTTGTGGGCCCCACTTGATTCAAAATCCGAGTGGGCCCGCAAACACATTCAGGGCTCGGGTTCGTTAATTCCGAATTAACGAATTTTCCTTTGCGACTTAATTAAATCAAATTTATTTCATAATTATGCCTAGCAAAATTACTATTAAAGTCGCTCGCGAATTAATTTTTAATTAATTCATTTGCACGAATTAAAATCCATTTTTAATTCCGTTATGAAATCTAATTTCATTTAATATATCGAATATATAATTTAATCGATTAATTACAAATTAATCGTTCTCTCTCTTCTAGTTGAATTTTATCCCAGATAAATTCCTGCCGTAATTAATCCTAGATTAATTTTCTCTCCCTTCTAATTAATCCCAGATTAATTATGTTCGAGTCAAACATCATCGATGAATCTTCGGGAAGCGACCCATGAGATCTATGGATATGTTGGCAGTAAATCCGGTTGTCGGACTATCCGAATACATGCGTACCCGGTACCACATTCTTACCGATTTACAAGACATGGTTGGCTTTTAACAAAGCGTCGTGCCTACCCAATTCTCCAGAAAATATTCTTTAAGGAATATATATAATCTTTGTCAGGCGTAGTATACGTAGTATTGCGTATTACGATCCAGTATCGGATGTCACATACTAGGTTAGGGGCTGGAATTATGTCTACCACGTATGAAGCATATATCGGATCTCTGGTAACTAGTCTCTATAATCGGATAATCATGACCTAGTCATATTATCCCGATGACTGCAGTACTTAAGAGTACTAGTTCCATATCCTGTGTGATCATCATCTCCATATGACTGGAGTGATACTTCCATCTTGACATCACACCCAATACACTACGATTCTCAGTATACCCAGAAGAGGCGTACACAGAACCTGTTAAAGCCCCGGACGACCAAAACCAAAGTGTACTAATTGTCGCAAGTATTAGCGATGCAAGTCTCAAGTTAAGACCAAATACACCTACCCTGATTCGGATTCCCATAGACACATAGTCATACTACCAATGGGATTCCGATAGG
Organism: Zanthoxylum bungeanum; assembly: GCA_019454045.1. Taxonomy (NCBI): domain Eukaryota; kingdom Viridiplantae; phylum Streptophyta; class Magnoliopsida; order Sapindales; family Rutaceae; genus Zanthoxylum; species Zanthoxylum bungeanum. The sequence goes on from SKCR01031148.1 coordinate 14,554, forward strand.
TTTATCTAGAGCGAAGCTGTTTCCTATCATCAGTAAACAGAACCTCATATTACACTTCTATGAGTATCCAATACCCAAATATACGAGAACTATGTCGTTACGCTTCCATAACACGCACAAGTGTAATACTAGTCTATTCCATATTATCGATGTCCAGTCTCGATAATACTACGACTATGGATATTTAATGATTAAACCTTAGTGGATTAATATTGTCTCATATCTTACTAATCTGGTACTAATCATATGGACTTTTATCATTTATATATCCCGGTAATCCAATTACAAATGATAAAAGATCAATTTCCTTTGTCACATAGTTAATTTGTACAACACCACCATGTTTTGTACAAATAGTGATGCTATGGGTCATAATTATCCAACATGTATTTGTTGGATGGCATCTAACAAATAAATATTAACCTTGACATGTTTGAATATTTCATATATCTTTAGGGAATGATTCAAATCATTTATTTTCAATGCTTGAGGAAATGAAAGTGCATATGAAAAATCGTTACCATCAACGATAGATAATGGTTCATCAACCCCTTCCTTACTCTCAGAAGCTGAATCTTCACGAGCTTCAAGAATGGGTCTTTGGATGACTTGACCACTGCGAATAATGATAACAAATTTGACTTGGTCTATCTGTTGACTATCAAAACTACCTTCATGAGGGTTTTGATGACTCTTGGGGTTTGGCTGTGGTTGTGCATGAAACTTTCATTTCTCATTAATGGTCAATGCATATGTGATTTTGGAAAAAGTATCTTTCAGATCAATCAATGTTTGCACATTTTGGTTATTGATGGCTTTCTTCTTTTCAATAAATACATGCAAAGTATCCTCAAGGGTTTTCCTAGGTGGTGGGACATATGTGTTGGAGCAGATATGGAACCTCTAGGGTCGGATCGATATCCAACGTAGCAGAAGTGGGTTTAACCAATGGATATTTGGCATGGGTGTATTTTTAAAATATTTTAATGAAATATCATAATCCATTACAATTATTTAGGGAAAAAATGAGGTCCAGAAAAATCAAAATGGGAGAAAACCGGAAAACATGCGTCGCCCAGGACTAGCAGCGACGTTTTTTAATTTTCAAAAACCTTAAATACATTTTAAAATCACCAAAAATAATTTTAATTTCAAAACCAACCATAACAAATATTATACAACAAACATATATATATATATTCTAAATATATATATGTATTTCTTTAAATCAAAATAAAAACCAAAATAAGATCCCACAATGAAATGACTCATGAACAATTATAGGGTACTCAAAGCTGGTCAAGTGATTTAGAATGGTAGACTTAGCTCCAATTTATTATCTAGATTTTCAAACTCTAATTTTATGTCTATGTCTAACATAAATATTTTGACCCAATTACAAGCATATTGTGTTTATACTTTTCAAAGCATCATAACATAATTAATTTGCCTAATTGCAACATCAAGCCATGTTATTCAATATCTAATACATAATTCATCACTATATGTCTTACTAATGGTAACTCACTAATGAAAAACATTGTTTTGGAGAAGTTCAAATTTACCTAGCAAGGTTGATTCAAAGATCCAATCTACTTCTCCTTGTTGAAATATTGTGGAGAAATTCCAATTTTAGCAAGCTTGACTCCAAGATCCAATCTTGATTCCAATGCTAGCAAACTTCACTCCAAGATCCAATCTTGATTTTTCCCAGTTGAATAATATAGAGATCTTCCAAAGCTTCTCTAAACACTTCTCTAACTTGGGATAATTTCTATAACTCTCGCCTGTTTTTCGCTTTCTCATTCTTGATTAAAACATTGCTCAAGCTTGCTATTTATAGCAAAATTTAGGTAATTTTTAATTAATAAAGTTAAATAATCACTTTTATGTGGGCTTAATTCAATTTGTCCAAATATGTATAATTGGGTGTTACTAATTATCTTTGTCTACTACTTTGATTTAATCCAATTAAATCAAGATAAAATTTAATTAATGGATTAGTTACATGTCTACCATTTTTATTTAATCCAATTAAATCAAACCAAAAACACCTATTATTACATATTTATAATTACCAAAATATCCTCAAATGGTATAGATATTTATGAAATTATGACAAAGCCCTTGTGTAATTTTGGATTATTTCAATTAATCCAATTAGGTCAAAGTAAATAATCAATGTTATTCAATAACACTTAATTATTTTGGTTGATAAATATAATATCGAATATTATTTATTATTAAAAATTATCGGCTATCCAAATGCTAAATGAGTACACTTCATATTGCGGGATTCTCTAAGTCCAGACACGTTCGTCATATAAGTCTAGTTTATATGTATGCAATTTAGTGACCTCCGAATTCACGAAGAACACAAACGACCTTTCTGAACTATACAAGTCGAGATCATCACATATGTTTAACAATCCCTCCGTTATAGGCTATCCGAGTTATGCTTAGGAAACATAGATTTCACCGTCAAGTTTCTGAGGAGCACATCTCATGTTGACATGTCCATGATTCTTTACAACTAATCAGAAATATTTCGGATATATGCGATCCACCATAGGTGATCGAATTTGGCCAAAGTCTTAAGAATCATGACTTACTCACATAGATACCTAAACCCTTTTATGGTACACATACGAACCGACATATCCTATCTGGATACGCTTTTGGTTAACTAGTGTATCTGTCCACACCCAATGAACATCTAGCGGTCAGACCATGAAATTTCTCTAACATACATGGCATCAAAGTATAGAGGTTCACACATAAAATCATTGTTATCTTATAGTCAAATGATCACATATGATACTTGACTCGAATAGATTCTTATTGACGGTGGTGTGTACTTCCAACTATTAGGAATCACCTGTGAGTCATTCAATATTCGCTCCAACGAATACCCATATGTCTATACGAGCTTCCCTTACTCATAATACATCGGGTTAAACCATTGGAACTCCAATTCCAATATACGACATGTGCTAGTCTTCTAATTTATAGGAATTCGATCGTATTCCAAAACCAACGACTAGAAATATTTACTTTAAGAATAGTTTATAATAGTAATACTATCCCAATGTCGGACCACCCAGTATTCAATACTACTACATGAATTTTCTAAAGTCGATGTCATTTTCAGCATATATATATATATATATATATATCAATCTAATATGCATATGACATTACCATTAATAAGGTTTGAAATGAAAATAAAGTTATTTTATTCATAAATAATAAAAGATAATGTACAATACATTATTCAGATTGGTGCTTCAAGCACCAACTCTAATAATATAGTGCATAATTCTGAGAATTTTAGAAATTCTGGTGTATCTGAGGATGTTGTTGCAATGGTTGTGCTTGGTTATCATTCCTCCAATTGAAGTTTGGATGGTTTCTCCAAACAAAATTGTATGTTTGGGAGTATGGTTTGGGTTTGGTCTTTTGAATGTGTTTATGGAACTAACTTGGTCATTGAGATATTCTTGCAGGGCTAGCAAGGTTGGGTAAACTTATGTGACATGTTCATTTGAATTACATATATGACATGTAACTTCTTGAATTGACTTGACATTATCATTTTTCCTCATTTCTAATGCCTTAATTTTTTTTTACTAGAGAACATATTTAGCAGAAAGGTCATGGTCTTCCCTAAGGTTAAACATGTAGTAACTACTTTCCTAGCACAGTAGAAACACGTTAGGTATCCGGGATCGGACTAGAAAATTTTTCTGCCCTTCTCTCCTTTTGGCCGAAAATTACCAATACCACCACTGAAAATTTTCTTCTGTTTTGGAAAAAATTCCAGACCCATAACAGCCCCAGAACAACAGCACAAAATTGGACTGGTTTGCACCCAAAATGCGCCCAGCACATTGCCAAAATAGCTCCTAAAATGCGAGAACAGCCCCTATGTTTCAGGTTTTTTTCCCAGCCAAAAATAGCCCCAACACGACCTTAAAAACACCCTATGTTCCCCAAAAATTCCGGATTAAAAGCAAAACAAACCAAGCCCCAAAACACAAACACATTGCGCAGTAGTGAACAAAAATAATGCTCATTGCCGTGGGTTAAGGAATAAGAAAAGAGATGGATTATTTTGTTCGACACCAGAAAGTCTTCCAAGATATATCTCATCACCAAAAGAACGTAGGGTGGGCTACACTCATAAAATAAATCCCTAAACCTTTTAAAGATTACAAGTCACCCAAGTAATTTTTCTTTTTGGTTTTTCTTTTTCTTTATTCTTGTTTTCTCAACTCTTGAGAAATTTTGAAGAAGAAGAAGATGGAGGCTATGTTTAGAATGAAAGATTTAGGCAAAAAAGAAAAAATAAATTCTTTTTATACCTAGGTTTATTTGTTTCCAAAACAAACAAAACCCTTAAGATTCACCCTACCTCATTTTCGGCCATGGCATATTTTTTATTAATTTTGTAACATCTAATATTAATTTCCATAATTGAAAGATATGTTACAAAACTGAAGAGTTATTACCTGTCAAAAAGGTATAACTACTAAAATAAAGCCAAGGGTTTCCAAAACCTGAAATTTAAAAATTCAAATTTGACCTCTTTAAATTATATCACATATAATTTAATTTCATGTATTTAATAATAATCATATAATTATTAAAACCATATATTAAATTTTGATATATAGTTCCAAGTGTGACAAAATAATATTATTAATCATATGTAAGTATCTAATTGGACTATCCAATTATATTTCATCTCCTATAATATATAATTGGACCTACAGTTCTGAGCTCCAATAATCTCGGAATATTAATTAAGCTCTTAAATAAATATTCTGAATTATGAACTTCGGGTTATTCCACTAAAAACCCGAAGCTACACTCTCATTGCCGCAGACAGATATTAAGCCGAACCACATCGGTGTCCATCAATATAGTCATTATATACGAATTGACCCTTCACAAGTATCTCGTAATTAGAGCCACGTCATAATGTCTGTTATACCCCTCTTATTTTTACCTTCAGTATCATTGATTCTCTAATGAACGATTTATTCATAACTATTATGAATGTTAATATTTCTATTCGTAATAGAAAGACTTAAGCGCTTTAACCGTTCAAGTATGGAATCAACCCTTAAGAAAGATACTCATCTACTTCTTGTAAGAATGATTGAACTCTATAGCTATGTAAAACGTCCCCAGCTACACACCAAACCATGTCCCCAAAGTACATTGCTATTGGTCGGGATTGCTACACCAATCTCACCTATGTAAATCAAAGGACATAGCCTGCTATGCAGGAATTCGTAGTACACTCAGGATTAAGATCAATCCATCTATGACCATCTGCTAGATCGAAATGAATTTCTTTATTTAACGGAAATTATAAGAAACTCATTTCTATCTGGGTCCAGTCCTATATGATCACATCATATAAGGTGCCTCTATTATCATATCTCCATATGGACGATCACGGATCAAGATCGCCATACAATTATAGAATGGACCACATCTATAGATAAACCACACACATAAGTACCCTTTTTGTTTGCTCTCTATGGACAATTTTATATTACTAACTTTAGACTTAAATCTCATTGTGTATGACACTCATACACTAAGTCTGGAGGCACATGAGTAATTAGGGTAATTAAGATAATTTACAATATGCGATATTTAAATAAAAACTTTGATAAATGAATAATTCATCATTTTATTTCATAACATATAAAATAATTTATATTACATGAAGCTCTAGGGCATATATCCCAACAATCTCACACTTGCATTAGAGAAAATGGGACATGTCACATAACCCTAGACCATATAGGTGACCTTCAAACACTTTAGCCGACAAGGTCTTTGTAAATGGATCAGCCAGGTTCTCTATGGATGTAATCTTAATGAAAAAATGTCTACTCTCTGCACTATCTCCCAGATAAGATGATATTTCCTGTCTATATGCTTTCCCCTATTGTGGCTTCTTGGTTCCTTTGAAATTGCCACTGCATCACAATTATCATAATAAAGTGTGAATGGTTTATCCATATCTGGAACAACTTCCAGATCTCCCAAGAACTTAAGGAGCTAGACTGCTTCCTTAGTTACTTCACAAGCTGCTATATACTCAGCCTCCACAGTGGAGTCAGTAATACAAGATTGCTTTATACTCCGCCATACTATAGCCCCACCATCTAGGGTAAAAACTGATCCAGATGTTGATTTCCTAGAATCGACATCCGTCTGAAATTAGAGTCTGTATATCTCTTTAGGATCATATCCACACCGGAATATACGAGCATATAATCTCTCGTTCCCTTAAGATACTTAAGAAAAGGTTTCACAGCCACCCAATGATCCAATCTTGGGTTAGACTGAAGCATACTGACTACTACCACTGTAAAAGAGATGTCTGGTCTTGTGTAGAACATGGCATACATGTGACTACCAACTATTGAGGCATATGCGATATGTATCATTTCCTCAATATCTTGAGGTGTCTTAGGAGACTATTCCTTTGACAAGTGAATTCCATGTCGATAAGGCAAATTTCCTTTCTTGCAATTCTGCATCCCAAATCGCACAAGGATCTTATCGATGTAGGATGTCTGACACATAGCTAACAGTGGTTTCTTACAATCCCGAAGTATCTAAATCCCAAGAACATAACTGGCTTCTCCCAAATCTTTCATTTGGAATTGGTTAGCTAGCCAGGTTTTCACGTCCGATAATATCTTTCCATCATTCCCAATGAGTAAAATATCATCGACGTATCCCGATAATGATGCGCTTGTATACACAAGGCTCATCAACATTCTGCTCAAAGTCATAAGACTTGATTGTGGTATCAAATCTTATATTCCAAGATTGAGATGTTTGCTTGAGTCCATAAATGAACCTTTACAGCTTGCAAATATTTTACTCTTGACCTTGGGCGATGAACCCCTCTTGTTGTACCATATAGATACACTCATCAAGATTGCCATTCAAGAATGCAGTCTTGACGTCCATTTGCCAAATCTCATAGTCATAATATGCGGCATTGAATAGAAAAGTGCAGATGGATTTGAGCATGGCTGCTGGCGAGAAAGTTTCCTCAGAGTCAACTCCCTCTTTATGAGTATAACCCTTGGCCAATAGCCTAGCCTTGAAGGTCTGTACCTTCCCATCTGCTCCCATATTTCTCTTATAGATCCACTTATAACCTATAGGTTTTACCCCATCAGATTGGTCTACAAGTTCCTAGATTGAGATGAAGTATATAGACTTCATCTCTAGGTTCATGGCTTTGAGCAATTCATCTTTATCAGAATCATCCATTGCACTACGATAAGTTAATGGATCATCTATACCATCACTAAATGCGACAACTTGTGCCTCTCCTACTCCTAAATACTGATCAGGTTATCGTACAACCCTCCCACTACGTCTAGGAGGCATATCCTTCTGAAAAACTTGCATCTGACGCTCAGAGGTTGAAAGTGCTATGTGTTTGTCAACTGTCATTGACGATGGTGTGCCGGTCGAACCAGAAAGTAACTCCTCGAGTAACACTTTACTTCGAGGTTTGAACCCCCTCACATAGTCATTCTCTAGAAATGTGCATTTGTCGATACAAACACTTTGTTATCTTCAGGGCTATAGCATAATCCACACATAGTCTCCTTAGGATAGCCTACAAATAAGTACATCTGAGAACGTAAAATTAATATTCTTATTCTTCAGTACATGTGCTAGACACCCCCATATGCGGAAATGACGTAAACTAATTTTACGACCACTCCACAACTCTAAGGGAGTCTTAAGAACATACTTATATGGAACTACATTAAGGATATACATTGCTTTTTACAATGCTTATCCCCGGAATGGACTAGGCAGTGAGCTATAACTAAACATAGATCTTATCATGTCTAGTAGGGTCCGATTTCTCCTTTCTGCAATACCATTTTATTGTCGTGTTCTAAGTGCTGTGAGTTGGGATACTATCCCATGCTCAACCAAGAATTTCTCGAAATCTCTATCAAGGTATTCTCCTCCACAATCTGATCGTAGAGTTTTAATCATTTTACCTAACTGGTTCTCAACCTCAGCACGATACTCTTTGAACTTTTCAAAAGTATTTGACTTGTGCTGCATTAGGTAAACATACCAATATTCAGAATAATCGTCAATAAATGTGACGAAGTATTCATAACCACCACGAGCTCTTACATTCATCGGTCCGAAAATGTCCGAATGTATTAGCTCAAGTTGTTGATTGACTCTTATACTTTTTCCAGTAAAAGGTCTATTGGTCATTTTTCCTTCTAAAAGGATTCAAAGACTGGTTAATTTCTGAGTTTTAACTGGTTTAGGGCTTTATTTTTTATCAACTTATCTATCTGGTCAAGGATGATATGACCAAGTCTAAGATGCCATAGATATGTGTCATCGTGAGAAATCTTTTGCCGTTTGGTTTTAGGTTTCTCAACCTTAAATATTTCAGCGTTGAGCAGTGACTTATATGTTAACGGTCTTAACACATACAATTTATTTTCTGAGTTTCCTATGCATATGGTTAATCCATTTCTACCAATAATAACCAAACTACTATTAAAAGAATCTGAAAAATCATCATCCCAAAGTTTTGAAATATAAATCAAATTCATGGGAAAATCAAGAATGAATGACACATTGTTCAAATTTAAATAACTATTATTTGTGAAATCTAAACTGGAAACTCTCATTGCTCTTGCTAAAATGGCATCCCCTGTCCCGACCCTCATGGTGTAGTCAACTTCAGCATGGTCCCTTCATGAGTCAAGTAGCTGTAAAGAAGAACCAACATGGTTAGTGGCTCCAGAATCAACAATCCAAGCAGATTTATCATCCTCCACTAATAGAGATTCAATAATAATTAAATCATATTTACCTGTAGCCTTTAACTCCTTCATCTCAGTAAGGTATTTAGGACAATTCCTTTTCAAATTCAATTTACCCAATATTTAACCCTAATCTAGTTTCATGCTCAAACTCGCTCTGATACCAATGTTGGGTTTCTACTATAGTCCCGGGATCAATTCAAGCAATGAAACACATGTGAATACAACAATGAAGAATGGCGGAATCATACTTACATTGAGCGGTTTTGCGATGTGATGAACACAAGCCCTTTGCTCCCATGAAGCTCTCGGCTTTCTCCCCTTGGTGTGCTCCATGGATGGATCTCCAAGCTCCAAGCTTTGTGATTCCATGCTCACAAGTCGGTTTCCCTATCACCTTCGTAAGACCCTTAAAGCGTGCTAGCACTCCGTGAAAATTTGCAACAAATCCTCACATTTGCTTCTTCCATGCTCATGGCATTTTGAAGAAATTTGGAGAGAATATGGCCCTTGGCCGATTCTAGGAGAGGGAGAGAGTAAGAGAGATGGTGTCGTGTGTAATGTATATCTAATACCAAAATTAAAAAGTCAAATACCAATTAATAAAATAATGGTATATGTCTTTCAATCACACTTGAGTGTCTAACACTCTTCCATCATTTCTTATCAACTTCCATCAACTATTCACATCAAAAGTGACTAGACATCACATCACTCAAAGTGACAAGTGATTTGACGCTTGATGTGACTTGTGGGCCGCACTTTAATTCACAATGTGAGTGCGCCCACAAACACTCATGGGCTCGGGTTCGCTAATTTCTAATTAACGAATTTTCTATTGCGACGTAATTAAATAATTATGCCTAGCAAAATCACTATTCACGTCGCTAACGAATTAATTCAAAATTAACTCGTTTGCCCGAATTAAAATCTAATTTCAATTCCGCGTCGAAATCCAATTTCGTTTAATATATCGAATATATTAATTTATTGATTAATTCCAAATTAATTGCTTTCTCTCTTTAAATAATATTTTATCCCAGATAAAATATATCCGTAATTAATCCCAGATAAATTTTCTCTCATCTAATTAATCCTAGATTAATAAAGTGTGAGTCATATGTCATCAGTGAATCTTTGGGAAGCGACCCATGAGATCCCCGGATATGTTGGCAGTAAATCCGGTCGTCGGACTATCCGAACACATACGTACCTAGTACTACATTTTTACCGATTTACAAGACATGGTTGGCTTCTAGCAAAGCATCATGCCTACCCAATTCTCCAGAAATATTCTTACTGGAATATGTGATCTATATCAGGCGTAGTATACGTAGTATTGCATATTTCGATCCAGTATCGGATGTCTCGTGCAAGGCCTGGGGCTGGAAATGTGTATGCCCCGTACGAAGCACATATCGGATCTCTGGTAACTAGTCTCTATAATCGGATAAACATGACCTAGTCATAATATCCCGATAGCTGCAGTATATAAGAGAACGAGTTATGTATCCTACGTGATCATCATCTCCACTATGACTGGAGTGATACTTCCATCTCGACATCACACTCAATACACTACGATTCTCAATATACCCAGAAGAGGCGTACACAGAACCTGTTAAAGCCCTGGACGACCTAAACCAAAGCGTATTGATTGTCGCAAGTATTAGCGTTGCAAGTCTCCTGTTAAGACCAAATACATCTACCCTGATTCGGTATTCCATAGACACATAGTCATACTACCAATGGAATTCCGAGGGGTCTATCCAGAGCGAAGCTATTTTTCCGTACCATCGGTAAAACACAACCTCCTACTACATTTGCATGAGTATCCTATACCCAAATATATGAGAACTATGTCGTTATGCTCCTACAACGCGCACAAGTGTAATACTAGTCTATTCCGCATTATCGATTTCCAATCTCGATAATACTACGACTATGGATATTTAATGATTAAACCTTCATGGACTGATACTGTCTCATATCATCTCAATCCGGAACTAATCATATGGACCTTCTATCATTTATACATCTTGGTAATCTAATTACAAATTATAGAAGAGCAATTTCCTTTGTCACATATTTAATTTGTACAACAACACCATGATCTGTACAAAGAGTGATGCTATAGGCCATAACTGTCCAACAATCTCCCACATGGCCTATAGCCAATCACTCAAGTGTCCTACTCCCGAACTATATACGGTTCGCTCAAACTTCTGCTAAGAAAGGCTTTCGTCAGCTGATTTGCATGACTATCATCTGATGCGATTTATTCGATCATCACATCGCCACGATGTATGATCCGAACGAATCAGATGAATATTTGAAGTATATATCTGGATCGTTGATGTGACCATTAATTCTTTAGCCTGTGATGTAGCCTAACTCAGCTGCTAACAGAATTACTCCTAATCTAATTAGGATTATTATCAATCCAGAAGGCTTCTATTGCTGCCTCAGCTGCAGCAATAATCTACTTTTGTTGTTTATTCGGTAACAGTAGCTTGCTTGAAAGATTTCCAGCTCATTGTTCCGTTATTCAAACTTTATAGTACTGTTGTTACGACTTATAGTCGTTATGCTCGGTTAGGAAAGTTGCAGCAGTGAACCCAGTCACTTCAAGTTCTCATTCTCTATAGTTTAAGATAGCATCCTTAGTTCCTTTAAGATACTCAAGGATGTTCTTAACATCAATCCAATGACTATCACTTGGATTGGCCTGATTGTGACTCCATATGCTCAAAGCATATGGGACACCAGGTTGCGTACATTTATTTTAATGTACGAGTTCTCGGAGAGTGCCAACAACTTTAAATCTATCCCAGTAGATTTTTATTCCTAGAATAAAGGTTGTTTCTCCCAAGAATTCTACGGAGAATTTTCATGAAAGCCAAGCTTTCACCGATTGTATTATGGGAATATCATTTCCAAGAAATGACATGTCATCATTATATAGGACTTCCACTGTCAGTGCGCTCCCACTAACCTCCTTATATACACAAGAATCATTTTTGTTTTTGAATTAAATCATATACTATTATGATTACATCAAAACGATAATTCTAAGAACGCAATGCTTACTTCAATCCATCCATGGATCGAATGACGTGCAAACCTTGTTTGCTCGTTTTGGACGACAAAACCGTCAGGATGTTATAAACATCCTCCAAAAGGTTTCCGTTTAAGGAAATCGATTTTGACATTCCAGCTGCCATATTTCATAAATGAAACATTCAGCATTAGCAAGCATTATCCAAATGGATTTACCGTGGCAACGGTTAAAAGGTTTCGTCGTAATCGACACAATGTTGATAACGATAGCTTTTCGCTACAAGCCTAGCTTAGTACGTTAATATATTACCTTCCATGTATGTCTTCCTTGAAGACTTATATAGTACCAATAGACACAATGCCTTCCGGTACATCAACTAGTGTCCAAACTTAGTTGATATGCATGGAATCTATTTCGGACTTCATGGAACTTTGCCATAATAGGGAGTCGATACCTTGTATCACTTCCTCATACGTAGTCAGTTCGTATTCCTCAATAATATTGACATTTTTATGAGGTGAGATCAGAAACCCATACCCTAGGTTGTTTTCTGACTCTCTCCGACTAACACAGTTCTTATGTATTCGAAGATTATTGGTTTAGTTTCATCCTTGATGAACTATTTGTGTTCCATTAAGGAATCAACGACTGGAACCGTATTACTCCGATTTTCATCGAGTTTTACTTTCCTCCCACTTACCACTGCATATAGGTATTCCTCTTAGGAAAACGGCATGGTGAGCAACAATTACATTGTTCTCTTGTGAGATTTATAAGCACTATACTTTGGTTTCCCTAGGATAACCTACAACTTAGGCATTTATCCGATTTGGGTTCTAGTTTGGTATCATCCAAACATTAGCCTAGCATTCCCAAATCTTCAGGTATGAGAAAATCCAGTTTCTTTTCTGTTCATATCTAATATGAAGTCTGTCTAACAGATTTTATGGAACCTTATTCAAAATAAGTTCTGCATTGTTAATGCGTATCCATTGAAGGAAATAGTAGCTCATAACGATTCATGAATAACTTTATCATGTCCAATAAAATTCGTTTTCAGATAGACAAGTTTTATAAAGGAGATTTCAAATGAAGTTTTCATAACAAGCTTTTATATAAAGATATTTATGGAACTATGGTTTTGGAGCTAAACGTTTTCACATCAGTTTTCAGTTTTTGTCCACTCACTTAGATCGTATAGCGATCTAACCCCCACTCCAGTTTTCATATTTTGCAGGTTTCTTGGAGGACAAGCTCGGGAGGACGGATACTGATGTAGTCACTTGGTTATGCCATCCACCAGTCGAGTCAGAAATAGAGTAAGAGTCCAATCTGAGTCAAGTAAAAATTTTGTACTAGTATTTGAGATATGTGTCTTATGTATAAAGATATTAAAGTTAAGTTGTATGCCAAGTTGTAAGATTGGGCCACATTCCTATATATATATGTGTGATATATATACTTATTTAAAGTAAAGAGCGTATAGTTGTATGGTAGATCAGAGTCAGAGGCTTATGGGGTTAGTGCGATCTATCCTATGTCGGTGACATCTCCCAGATCGGGGATGTTACAGTCACCTGGCTCTGCTCGTTAATAGCTGCATGGGTTTCAATAGTGTTGAGATAGGTAATCATCCTCAAGACATCCTCTCGAACTGATGTCCCTTCATTCATTCTAATAGTCATCATTGAGATCATGGCCACATGGTGTTGACGCTCCTAAGGCTGCCCGAACATGCCTTGTAATGACTCCATCTTCTGAGATGTTGTAGCAAGAAGTGATGTTTAAGCAAAAAGTGTTGTTTAAGCAAAAAGTATGCATACAGTTCAACTCCCAGTAAAGTTACCAGAACCCAACCTACCTAGTATAAACCTGTTGGGTGAACAACTATAAAGGACAAAGGCATATAAATAGTCAGACCTTGCACCACAAGATCTTAAGCTATACAAAAAGCAGAGGCAAGAGAATTGTAGCAAGGAACTGGTAAGCAGCCTAGTACAAAGGTAGATGTATATACCTTATGGAGTCAGAGCTAAAGTAAAAGAACCCAGTTAGAGAAGCGCAAATACCTTCAGAGATAAAAGAGCCGTAAGTAAAGTTGAAAAACCTAGCCCTGTAGTTATGCAGAATACGTAAAAGGGCATTGAGTTCTTAGTAAAATGATTCTTAGAATATATACTTTTATAGAAATAATATAAGAAGTCTTGACAGTAAAGAAATAGAAGGACTGGACATAAACCACAAACCTAGAATCATTCAGAACTAATGACTTATGCGGGTAATATGAAAAATTTAGGAATGAAGCTACTTGGTGCATCATAAGGATTTTATCATGGCCGTAGTGTAAAGTAACCAGCAAAAGTTATAAGAACAGGATGAAGAGTCCCCATCTCGATTAAGAATTTAGAAGTACAGGGTATGAAATAGAAGCCAAGATTAGGGAAAGACTGAGGCGAGTGTGAGTTAGTTTACAGGGAAGTAAGAGTTCTAGCAGGTAAAGCAAGATGGTTTCGAGTATGAATTCAGTTAAGGCTGATGGTCTGGAGAGAGAGTTCATGAACCCAAGAGTCTGTGGTGAGATCCCAAGTTTAGAAAGCATTCGAAGACAAATCTTATTTAAGATGGGGAGAATTTGTAACAACCGGTAGTTTTTACTACCGTATACAACTGTACTGCTACGTACAGGACGAAGGAAAATAAAATAAATTATGTTGAGACTTAAATATACTCATGGAATGACTTTGGGGGTAATCGGTAAATTCCTCGAAGTCCCAAGATGAGACTGTACAACGTTCCCTTTGGGACAACCCATAGTATTTGGGATGTAACGTTTTCATATGAACTCGAATTTTTATGAATTTTATAACGCCAAAAATCTGAGATCACGATCTACGACTTTTGCGTTGAACATTTTTCCAAATTCGGACCAGAAATAGGTTAAAAATGCAAGTCAAAAATTTGGATGAATAGTAATTTCTGACCCAAATGGAAAAATCCTAAAATTTCTCCATTTTTCTACACTCTTCTATATTATTCTTTATATCAATTGGGTCCTACTATATAAAGGGGGCTATTATTCATTGTTTGGGAAATTTGGGAAAAAGAACGAAGAGTGAGACGTGAGGGAGATAAGAAAGAAAGAAAAGAAGAATGAGAAGAAGAAAGGAAGAAAAGAAGAAAGAAGAAGAATGAGAAGAAAGAAGAATAAAGATAAGTGGATAAAAGAAGAAGGAAGATGGAAGCTACCATTGAGGATGAAGAAGATCCAATAAAATAAGGTAAAAAGACTTAACCTATAAACTTGATTTTTAATTTTTACAAGTATAATGATAGAGTATGGGGTTGGGTGACTAGTAAGGGTAGGAGACTGAGTGTAGATGATGATTTGAGATGATTATATGGATTGAAAGTTATTAAGTTTTGGGTTTAATCTTTTATGGAATATATGAATAGATTAAAGTTGGGTGTTGATGAAATGATGATTTGGTTTATGTAAAATTGGATGATATATGGTGTTTTGAGTATTGGATTAAAGTTGGGTGTTGCTTTGAGTGAATGGAAATTGAAGAAGAAAATGTTAGACAATTATGTGTAAGTGTCCTAGACATGCCATGGGATCTCTAAGCATGATTCATGTGTGAATAATAATCAAAAATAAGTTGCAGAGGACTTACATTGATCGGTTGAGTTCAAAACTTCCATGGATGTTGAAGCTTCCAAGCTCTTGAATGAGTATCCCTATCACCTTCATTTGACTCCCTTATGTGCTAGCAAGAACAAATGGAACAAATTTGATCTCCCAAGGAGAAACAAATTTGCCCTATGGAGAGAGAAGAAATCACCCATAATGGTGATGAGGCCATTTGACCGAGACAAAAATACACTCAAAGTGCAGCGGAATTTTGCTTCTTCAAAAGAGAAGGCCATTAGGCCAAAAAAAAATGGAGAAGACACAGGCCATTCGGCCATGTTTATAAATATCCTCCAAAAGGTTTCCATTAAGGAAAGCGATTTTGGCATCCGACTATCATATTTCCTAAATGAAATATACAGTTATAGCAAGCATTATCCGAATGGATTTAATCATGGCAACATATGCAAAAGTTTCGTCGTAGTCGACACTATGTCGTTGACAATACCCTTTCTGTACAAGTCTACATGTGTACATTTGTATGTTGCCATCCATGTATGTCTTCCTTGAAGATATATATATAGTACCAATAGGCACAATACCTTCTGGTACATTAACCAGTGTCCAAACTTGGTTGATATACATGGAATCCATTTCAGACATAACGACATTTTGCCATAAAATGAGTCGATACCTTGTATCACTTCCTCATACGTAGCTAGTTCGTCTTCCTCAATAAGATTGACATCTACATGAGGTGAGATCAGAAACCCATACCTCCCAGGTTGTTTTCTGACTCTCTCCGACCTACGCAGTTCTTGTATATTCGAAGATTATTGGTATAGTTTCATCCCTGATGAACTGTTTGTGTTCCATAAAGGAGTCGGTGCCTGGAACAGTATTACTCTGATTTTTCATCGAGTTTTACTTTCCTCCCACTAACCACTGCATATTGGAATTCCTCTTAGGAAAACCGCATGGAGAGCAACAATTACATTGTTCTCTTGTGAGTTGTATAAGTACTATACTTTGGTTTCCCTAGGATAACCTACAAATAGACACTTATCCGATTTGGGTTCTAATTTGGTGCCATCCAAACATATGCCCAGCATTCCCAAATCTTCAGGAATGAGAAACCTGGTTTCTTTCATATTCATATGTAATATGAAGTCTGTCTAACAGATTTTCATGGAACCTTATTCAAAATTAGTATTGCACTGTTTAATGCGTATCCCTAGAAGGAAATTGGTAGCTCAGAGCGACTCATCTGTTTAAGTATTGTCCATCATGGTCTGACCGTAATGTTCTAATACTTTTATCGGTCTGTTTTCATACTTCGTGTCGAAACTCTTTGAATTACTCAAAAGTTTCTGACTTGTGTTTCATAAGATACACATAACCGTAATACGATGCCACATCCGTAAAGGTTACGAAGTATTCATATCCACCTATAGCCTAGCTAGACATGGGCCCACTTACGTCACTATGAACGAGGGCTAACACATCGGTAGCACTTGCACTTTTACCAAGTAAAAGGTCTTTTAGGCACTTTGCCTAATAAACTAGATTCGTAGACATCATTTGAATTAGAATCAAATCCGTCCTAGTATCCACTCTTCGAAAGTGAGGATATACGAGTCTTGTTAATGCATCTCAGATGACAATGCCACAAATAAGTCTCATTTGATTTACTTAATATGAGCTATTTGTTTGTCATATTATATGTTTGAGATTCATTTATATTCAAAATATAAATGCTGTTATTTACATCTAATGTAGATATCTCGATATCATCTTTATAAATAAAACACCCGGTGTTTCGGAATATAAAGGTATACCCGCAACGAGTTAACCTAGATACAGAGATAATGTTCCTAGTCAAACTAGATACATTATAACAGTCTCCTAATTTAAGTACATGCCCAAAGGGCAGTTCCAAAACTTAGGCTTCTACGGCCAAACTGCGACTATCGTCATGTTTCCGACTTGTAGGTCGATCTCTCCTAAAGCCAGTCTCCTGCTTACCAGCAGATTTTGCACATCAGTACATATATTCATATACCACATCTAATATCAAAAATCCAATTTTTAAAACCAGTAGTGAACATGTTTGTAACAAATATTCTTGAAGCCGGAACCTTGTCCCGCCTTCACTTCCTTCATGTATGGCTTGTCCATACGGCAGTCACACTTCTAGTGACCCCGTTTGCCACAGTTTAGGCAGACAACTTGGGATATGTCATTTTAAGAAGCTCTAGCTATGCATAACGAATTGAGCACTAAATTTATCATCACAATGAGTCTTCCTAAGCTCATGCTCTACTATTCGCTCAACTCCGGGCTCATGCTCGAGAGGTTCTACTCCCAATCTGAAAATTAAAACTGTTAAAGACATTTTCCCCAGGATTATGTCCTTTGACACTAATCTTTCAGTCATCTTGATTGCTATTGTCCAACTATCCAATCAACGATTTCAGGTACAATTAAATGTAATGATTACTATAGTCTAACTATATAATCAACTACAATTGATTGGTTATATTCAAATGTATTGATTACTATAATCCAATTATATAACCAACTATAAATGAAGTAGTTTGAATACAGTCCAACTGTTTAATTAAAACAACAATTGAATATTAGTCAAATTAATATATTTAAAATTAATGACGAAAAATAAAAATGAGCCCGTATTGACAAGTATCTAAACCAAAATTAAAAATTTAATACTTGTCTCCCACTATTTTTCGGCGAGCCTCTAACCCTCTGTGGAGTACTCGGGAAACCTAGTTTCCTAGTGGGCTAGGATCCCGTTAAATAACACACAACCTTGACTTTGGCCAACAAGCTGTATGAAATTTAACTAGGTAGATCTCTAAGATCAATTGGATCTCATCCAATTCCTAGATCCAGTAGGTGGATATCCAAGTCCGAAACATATATCCTATATATGCCAATATATCCAATATATTCCCTAACCTTTTCCTCTGAATCAACTAAGCCTTGGCTTTGGCACAACAAGCTTAATGATTCCAGTTAAGCGGGACCCATTGACTTTGGAAAGCTTCGTAATCGATGTCGATGGACAAGAAGTGATCTTGATATGGGGCAGACACTATTCCAGCCCCAGCCTTGCATGTGACATCCGATACTAGATTGCAATACGCAATACTACGTATACTACGTCTGACAAAGATTATATATTCCATTAAGAATATTTCTGGAGAATTGGGTAGGCACGATGCTTTGCTAGAAGCCAACCATGTCTCGTAAATCGGTAAGAATGTGGTATGAGGTACGCACATGTTCGAATAGTCCGACTACCGGATTTACTGCCAACATATCCAGGGATCTCATGGGTCGCTTCCCGAAGATTCACCAATGACGTATGATTCAAACATAATTAATTTGGGATTAATTACGGAGAGATTTTATCTGGGATAAAATACTAATTGAAGAGAGAGAATGATTAATTTGGAATTATCGATAAAATAATATATTCGATATATTAAACGAAATTAGATTTCGACGCGGAATTAAAATTGGATTTTAATTCGGGCAAACGAATTAATTTAGAATTAATTCACGAGCGACGTGAATAGTAATTTTGCTAGGCATAATTATTTAATTACATCGCAATGGAAAGTTTGTTAATTCGAAATTAACGAACCCGAGCCCGAAATGTGTTTGCGGGCCCGCTCGTATTTGGAATTAAAGTGGGGCCCACAAGTCACATCACACGTCACATTGCTTGAGTGATGGAAGTCATGTCATATTTTTGTGATTGACAACCAGTCACTATTCATGATGGTGGTAGATGTAGGCATTGAATGCCATTTTCCCTCCAATTTTACTTTATGCTTTTTAGAAAAGCATATACCAAAATTGGTGAGAGTTTTTGGTTAATTTTTTTTTTTTGGAAAACAAAACAAACAAATGGAAAACATCTCTCTCTCTCTCCCAAACACAAAACCGTGAGCTTCACAAGGTGAAAAGAAAATTTTGTAGCAATTTTTCCTAAGCTAGCACTTGAAGGAATTCATACAAAGGTGATAGGGAAACTCCTCCTTGAGCTTGGAATCAAGATCAAAGCTTGGAGCTTGGATTCAACTTTCAAAAGTGGAAGCTTGGAGACTTCTCAAAGGCAAAATTTTTGATATCAACACTTACAAAATCCGTTCTTTGTAAGTATGATTCTGCCTTACTTCTTTATGTATTCACTTTATTTCATTGCTTTATATGATATTGGATTGTCTTAGAGACCAACAATGGTATCATGAACCTTGAATAAGCATGAAATATACTTAGGGTTTATATACTAAAATTTGGGTAAATTTGATTTGAGCATGATTTGACCTAATTGTTTGTTTGAGTATGCTTGTATGTTAATAACTTGGAGTTATGCATGATCAATTTGACGAAAATTGAATTGGATTAATTTTCTCCAATTATTTTGGCTTGGCCGAATAGACTATATGCCCTAATATCATGGTATTTTTTGTTTTTTGATCATTGGATGAGTTGAAAGACATATATATATATATATATATATATATATATATTGATTTATATTGATTTAAGATTCAATCAGATTGATATCGGAATCGTATAAAAAACCCAAAATGCCGTGACCTTGACAAACATGAAATGAGATGATTTTTTGTTTCAATAATGTTGGACATGTGTTGGACAAATTAAAGCATGATTAATTGATTAAATTGATATTTTGGAAATGTTAATTTAGATAATTAATTAATGTAATACACTTTAATTAATTAAATTATGAAATTTGTTATTTTAAAATTTAATTAGTTGGGTTTAATTTAGAATTGGGCTTATAATGTTGTATTTGGGCCTAATGGGCTTGGTTGGGCCAAGTTGGTTTAGGTCAATTGGATTGGATCCAAAATGGGCCTAAATCATTCCATTAAATCCAAATATGACAAATGTGCCTTTTATGTTTAATTGGGCCTTATGGGCCTAAATTGGTTTCTTGGCAAATAGGGTGATTCCTTAATTTGGCTTTGGTATTTGGGTTTGACCCATATTGACAAAAGTCCATGCCTTAAGAAATTAATTGAAAGCCCATTGGACTTTAATTAAAAGACATTGGATGTTAATTGGGCTTTGAGACCCATTTAGATTAGAGTTGGAATCTAAGTCTTAAAGGCGCATTTAAAAGTGTAGTTATTTAATTTAGAATTAAATATGGAATTAGTATTGAATACGAATTAAATTAGAATTAAATTGTAGTTCAATATAAATCAAGAATTCGTACTTTGAGTACTTATTCTTAAACGAGTTGGACTCGCGCAAATCAAATCGTTGTTTGAACATTGGATGATCACTTTATTCAAAGATTAATTAATTGGATTAGATTGATTGAATAACATGTTTTGTGTGAATACATGGATGTGTTGAATGAATAATGTATATCAGATGTATATTAGAAGGGAAAGGGCAATTTTGGAAATTGTTGTAAATTTATAATTTATTAAATTGGACCGCGTGTCCAACCTTATCGCTCTTGATTCTTTGTAATTCTCTTCTCACTTAATTCCCCTCAATGTTAATGAGGTTTCTTTCATTGTATTATGTAATTGGGTAGAAGTAAGAATAGTGCTAGCCGGGGAGAGGAAGGGGAGTGATTTGTTCTAGGAATAATCTGTAAGATATCCATCCGCATATCATTATTCATTTATTTTCGCGCCTTATTATGCTTTTAGAATGCATGCGTAAGGGTGTATGATGAGACCTAACAAAGATAATAAATTGGTTGCCAATTTACGCGAAAAACCCTCAACAAATATTAAGCGTTTTTCCTTCCATTGAGTGATTCTTACTCAAGATCCAAGATTGGCACTGGTTTGTTGGCCAAAGTCAAGACCTTTGTCGATCGCGGATTTGTTTGAATCATGAAGGCTTTGTTCCATATCGTATGTCTTGTCCAAGTTACGATTTGTTGGCCAAAGTAAAGATCACTTCTTGTCCATCGACATCGATTACGAAGCTTTCCAAAGTCAATGGGTTCCGCTTAACTGGAATCATTAAGCTTGTTATGCCAAAGCCAAGGCTTAGTTGATTCAGAGGAAAAAGGTTAGGAAAACATATTGGATATATTGGCATATATATTGTATATATGTTTCAGACTTGGAGGTCCACCTACCGGATCTAGGAATTGGATGAGATCCAATTGATCTTAGAGATATACCTAGTTAAATATCATACAGCTTGTTGGCCAAAGTCAAGGTTGTGTGTTATTTAACAGGATCCTAGCCCACTAGGAAACTAGGTTTCCCGAGTACTCAAGAGTTAGGGCTCGCCAAAAAATAGTGAGAGGCTAGTATTGAATTTGTAATTTCGTTCAAATACTTAGCTTACGCGCTTTCAAAATTATTTCGTCAATTATATTTATTAGTTGGACTAATATATTATTATTTTTCTTGTAACAGTTAGACTGTACCCATACATCATTAATCGAATAGTTGGACTATTGCGGTTAAGATGATAGGAAAGTTAAGCATTAGGGATATTGTCATGGGCGACAACGTCTTTAATGGCACAAACTTTCAAGATTGGGATATGAATCTCAGAATTGTTCTGGGATCCGAGAAGTTACTCTACTACTATAGATAGCGACCTCTTGGGCCTAAGCCCCGACCTGATCAGTTGCTTGAGCTAGAGCTTTGGAAGACTCATAGCGATGACAACACGACTGCTCAATCGGTAATTCTTGCTGCTATGACTCCGCAATTGCGTCGTCAAACAAAGGATTGGATCCCTATGAGATGATGGCGAATTTGCATGATCTTCACCGATCTAATCTTAGATCGCAAGGATATGAGTTGCAGAAGAAGCTCTTCCGCGCTCGCATATCAGGGGGTACGTCTGTTGAGCACCATGTGTCACAGATGATTGCTGACATTGAGCAACTCGAACAAATGGGAATCGTCTTCGAGGCTAAGACTTCAATAGATTTGATCCTACAGTCTCTCCCCGACACTTGGAGTAGGTTCATCATGAACTACAACATGTTGAACTAAGACCAAACTCTTGGAGAGTTGATGTCCACTCTGCGTGAAGCAGAGAAAGAGCTTCAAAAGTGCAAGAAGCGTGAGGCGCACTATGCTTCAACATCTCAGACTCCGAGGGCTTGGCCCAAGGCGACTGGAGGTGTCAAGAAGAAGAAGCATAAGAAGAAGGGCAAGGCCAAATCGTCAAAGGGTTCTGGGAAACCTAAGGACAAATCCCAAGATGTATGTCTCCAGTGCAGGAAGCGGGGTCACTGGAAGCGTGACTGCCGCGAGTACAAGGCACACATGAAGGAAATCAAAGCGGGTAAGACACTGACTTCAGGTATGTTTGTTATAGAAATAAACATGTCTACTACTAGTTTTAAAAATTGGATTTTTGATTCTGGTTGTGGAACTCATATATGTACTGATGTGCAGGATCTGCAGATTAACAGGAGACTGGCCTCAGGAGAGATTGACCTCCACGTTGGAAATGGGACACATGTTGCTGTTTTGGCCGTTGGCACTTTTGTTTTGGAACTGCCATCGGGGCATGTACTTAAACTATCAGACTGTTATTATGTACCTAGTTTGACTATGAATATTATTTATGTATCTATATTAGACCAATGTGGGTACACTTTTGTATTTAGAAACACTGGATGTTTTATGTATAAAAATGATATGGAAATTTGCACTGCTGATGTAAATAATGGTCTTTATATTTTGAATATGAATCAATCTCAAACATATAATGTAACAAACAAAAGGCTTAAAGTAAGTAACAAAGATGAAACTTACATGTGGCATTGTCGTCTGGGACACATAAACAAGACACGTATATCCACACTTTCGAAGAGTGGGTACTTGGACGGATTTGATCCAAATTCATATGACGTCTGCGAATCTTGTTTATTAGGCAAGATGCCTAAATCACCTTTTAGTGGTCAAGGTGCACGTGCCAACAAACTATTAGCCCTCGTTCATAGTGACGTCTGTGGGCCCATGTCTAGCCAGGCTAGAGGTGGATATGAATACTTCGTAACCTTTACGGATGATGCATCGCGTTATGGTTATGTGTATCTTATGAAACACAAGTCGGAAACCTTTGAGAAATTCAAAGAGTTTCGACACGAAGTAGAAAAACAGATCGGAAAAAGTATTAAGACATTACAGTCGGACCGTAGTGGCGAATACTTGAGCAATGAGTTTCTTGATTACTTGAAAGAATATGGTATTCTTTCAAAGTGGACTCCTCCAGGAACACCGCAATTAAACGGTGTGTCCGAACGGAGAAACTGAACTTTGTTAGACATGGTAAGGTCTATGATGAGTCGCACAGAGCTACCTATTTCCTTCTGGGGATATACATTGAACAGTGCAATACTTATTTTGAATAAGGTTCCGTCAAAGTCTGTTCAACAGACTCCGTATGAAATATGGACAGGAAAGAAACCGAGTTTCTCATTCCTGAAGATTTGGGGTTGCTGGTGTTGGGAAATCTCTAAGTCCCGAGGATCGAATCAAGCATAGAAACATACATATGAATACATGAGGAAGTTGCAGAATACTTACATCGAGCGATTGAGCGATGCGTCGAAGAACAAAAACTTCAAGCTCCCTCCAAGGTGTGTAATGGCAGTGGACTGTTTTTGGCCTTCCAAGAATTTGGCAATGGTCCTCCAAATGTGCTCCAAGCTCCAAGCTTCGGTGGACAATTCCAAGCTCACGTGTGCGGTTCCATATCACCTTCGCAAGACTAAAATGGTGTGCTAGCACTTAGGAATTTTTACCACAAAAATTCCTTGCTTCTCCTCTTGGTTCACCGAAATGCAGTGAAGGAAGAAGAAAAAATGCCCCTTGGGCGTGTGAGGGAGATGAAGAAAGAGAGAGTTGTTGTGATTATTTGATTTCTAAAATCCAAAAAATACATATACCAATATTTTGGTATTAGCCTTTCAAAAAGGTCAACCAAATTTTGGAGCCAAAAGGCATTTAATGCTAGCCACCAACTCACATCAATCACAAGTGACATGTTGTCAATAACTCAAAGTGACTAGACATCACATCAATCAAAGTGACTAATGATTTGACACTAGATGTGACTTGTGGCCGCACTTGAATTCGAAATGCGAGTGCGTCCGCAAACACTCCCGGGCTCGGGTTCGCTAATTCCAAATTAACGAATTTTCTGTTGCGACGTAATTAAATAATTATGCCTAGTAAAATTACTATTCACATCGCTTAGGAATTAATTCTAAATTAACTCGTTCGCCCGAATTAAAATTCTAAATTTAATTCCGTGTCGAAATCCAATTTCGTATAATATATCAAATATATTATTTTATCGATTAATTCCAAATTAATTGTTTTCTCTCTTTTAATAATATTTTATCCCAGATAAAATATCTCTGCAATTAATCCCAGATTAATTTTCTCTCTCATCTAATTAATCCCAGATTAATTAAGTGCGAGTCATACGTCATTGGTGAATCTTCGGGAAGCGACCCATGAGATCCCCGGATATGTTGGCAGTAAATTCGGTCGTCGGACTATCCGAACACGTAAGTACCTAGTACTACGTTTGTACCGATTTAAAAGACAAGGTTGGCTTCTAGCAAAGCGCCATGCCTACCCAATTCTCCAGAAATATCCTTACATGAATATGTGATCTATATCAGGCATAGTATACGTAGTATTGCGTATTTCGATCCATCATCAGATGTCACGTGCTAGGCCTGGGGTTGGAATTGTGTCTGCCCCGTACGAAGCACATATCGGATCTCTGGTAACTAGTCTCTATAATCGGATAAACATGACCTAGTAATTTTATATCGATGACTGCAGTACATAAGAGAACCAGTTTCGTATCCTACATGACCATCATCTCCACTATGACTGGAGTGATACTTCCGACTGGACATCACACCCAACACACTATGATTCTCAATATACCCAGCAGAGGCGTACACATAACCTGTTAAAGCCCTGGACGACCTAAAACTAAAGCATATTGATTGTCACAAGTATTAGCGGTGCAAGTCTCAGGTTAAGACCAAATACACCTACCCTGATTTCAAACTTCCATAGACACATAGTCATACTACCAATGGAATTCTGAGGGGTCTATCCAGAGCGAAGCTGTTTTCCGTACCATTGGTAAAACACAACCTCCTACTACACTTGCATGAGTATCCTATACCCAAATATATGAGAACTATGTCGTTATGCCCTCACAATGCGCACAAGTGTAATACTAGTCTTTTACGCATTATCGATGTCTAATCTCGATAATACTCTGACTAGGAATATTTAATGATTAAACCTTCGTGGATTGATACTATCTCATACCATCTCAATCAATATACTAATCATAAGGACCTTCTATCATTTATACATCTTGGTGATCTAATCACAAATGATAAAATAGCAATTTCCTTTGTCACATAGTTAATTTGTACAACAACACCATGATCTGTACAAATAGTGACGCTATGGGTCATAACTGTCCAACAATCTCCGACTTGGCCTATAGCCAGTCACTCGAGTGTCCTACACCTGAACTATGTACGGTTCGCTCAAACTGCTGAGAAAAGACTTTCGTCAGTGGATTTGCATGATTATCATCTGATGTGATTTATTCGATCATCACATCGCCACGATGTATGATCCGAACGAATCAGATGAATATCGAAGTATATATCTGGATCGTTTATGAGACCATTAATTCTTTAGCCAATGCTGAAGCCTAGCTCAGCTGCTAACAGAACTATTCTAATCTAATTAGATTTATTATCGACCCAAATGGCTTCTATTGCTGCCTCAGCTGCATCAATGATCCACTTTTGTTGTTTATTCGGCAACAATATCTTGCATGGAAGATTTCCAGCTCACTGTTCCGTTATTCAAACTTTATAGTACCGTTGTTACGACTTATAGTCATTTTTATCGGTTAGGAAACTTGCAACAGTGATCCCAGTCACTTCAAGTTCTCCTTATCTATAGTTTAAGACAGCATCTTTAGTTCCCTAAGATACTTAAAGATGTTCTTAACATCAATCCAGTGACCATCACTTGGATTGGCCTGATTGTGAATCCATATGCTCAAAGCGTATGAGACACCAGGTCACGTACATTTTTCAATGCACGATTTCTCGAAGAGTGTCAACAACTTTTAGATCTATCCCAGTAGATCTTTATTCCTAGAATAAATGTTGTTTCTCCTAAAAATTCTACGGAGAATTTTCTCGAAAGCCATGCTTTCACCGATTGTAATTTTGGGAATGTCATTTCCAAGAAATGATATGTCATTATTATATAGGACATTTACTGTCAGTGCGCTCCCACTAACCTCCTTATATACACAAGAATCATTTTCGTTTTGAATTAAATCATACACCATTATGATTTCATCAAAACGACAGTTCCAAGAACGCTATGCTTGCTTCAATCAATCCATGGATCGAATAACCTACAAACCTTGTTTGCTAGTTTTGGTACGACAAAACCGTCAGGATGTTGTAAACATCCTCCAAAAGGTTTCCGTTAAGGAAAGCGGTTTTGGCATTTAGCTGCCACATTTCATAAATGAAACATGCAGCATTAGCAAGCATTATCCAAATGGATTTTCCGTGGCAACAGGTAAAAGGTTTCGTCGTGATCGACACAATGTTGATAACGATACCTTTTCGCTACAAGCCTAGCTTAGTACAATGGTATTTTTCCTTCCACATATGTCTTCCTTGAAGACTTATATTGTACCAATAGGCACAATGCCTTCCGGTACATCAACTCGTATCCAAAAAAAGTTAATATACATGGAATCCATTTCGGATTTCATGACATTTTGCCATGATAGGGAGTCGATACCTTGTATCACTTCCTCATAAGTTGTCAGTTCGTGTTCCTCAATAAGATTGACATCTTTATGAGGTGAGATCAGAAACCCATACCCCAGGTTGTTTTCTAACTCTCTCCGACTTACGTGGTTCTTGTGTATTCGAAGATTATTGGTGTAGTTTCATCCTTGATGAACTATTTGTGTTCCATTAAGGAATCAGTGCCTGGAATAGTATTACTCCGATTTTCATCGAGTTTTACTATCCTCCCACTTACCACTGCATATAGGTATTCCTCTTAGGAAAACCACATGGTGAGCAACAATTACATTGTTCTTTTGTGAGTTGTATAAGTACTATACTTTGGTTTCCCTAGGATAACCTACAACTTGGCACTTATCCGATTTGGGTTTTAGTTTGGTATCATCCAAACATATGCCTAACATTCCCAAATCTTCAGGATGAGAAAACCCGGTTTCTTTCCTGTTCATATCTAATATGAAATCTGTCAAACATATTTTATGGAACCTTATTCAAAATAAGTATTGCACTGTTTATGCGTATCCGTTGAAGGAAATGGTAGCTCAGAGCGACTCAAGATTAACCTTATCATGTCTAACAAAATTTGGTTTATCGGTTTGGAAACACCGTCAAATTGACGTGTTCCGGGAGGAGTCCTCATTGAAAGAATATTGTACTCTTTTGTTGAGAAAACTCTAGGTCCCGAGGATCGAATCAAGCATAGAAACATAATGCGAATACATCGAGGAAGTTGCGGAATACTTACATCGAGCGGTTGAGCAATGCGGTGGACAATAAAAATTCTTTTTCTGCCCTTTGAGAAGCTCGGCAGTGAGCTGCAATGGTGTCCTCCATTTTCGGCTTTGTGTGGTTCCATCAAGCTCCATGCTTTGGTTGATGATTCCAAGCTCATAAGTGGGTTTCCCTATCACCTTCGCAAGGATCCAAAACCGTGCTAGCACTCCGTAATTTTTGCCACAAAAATCACTTATCCTCTCCTTGCCATTCACGACATTTTAGTGAGAGAATGAGAAGAAATGGCCTAAGGCCGAGATAAATGAGAGGAGTGAGAGAGTGAGTGTGTTGTGTTTTGATGGTAGGAATAAGTGTATCTAATACACAATTTTTGAAAGTCAAATATCATTAATAAAATAATGTTAAATGTCTTTCAAGCCATCAAATGCTTTCCATCAACTCACATCACATATGAATAGTGACTGGTGTCAATCACTCAAAGTGAAAGACATCTATCACTTGATTGATGAATGATATGACACTAGATGTGACTAGCGATTTGACGCTTGATGTGACTTGCGTGCCGCACTCGAATTCGAAATTTGAATGCGCTCGCAAACACTCCCGGGCTCGGGTTCGTTAATTCCAAATTAACAAATTTTCCGTTGCGACGTACTTAAATCTAATTTTATTAAATAATCATGCCTAGCATAATTACCGTTCACGCCGCTAACGAATTAATTCTAAATTAATTCATTCGCCGAAATTAAAATCCAATTTCAATTCCGCGTCAAAATCCAATTTCGTTTAATATATCGAATATATTAATTTTATAGATTAATTCCAAATTAATCGTTCTCTCTCTTTAAATTGATATTTTATCCCAGATAAAATATCTCCGTAATTAATCCCAGATTAATTTTCTCTCTCATCTAATCAATCCCAGATTAATAAAGTGCGAGTCATACGACATCGGTGAATCTTCGGGAAGCGACCCATGAGATCCCCGGATATATTGGCAGTAAATCCGATCGTCGGACTATCCGAACACGTAAGTACCTAGTACTATGTTTGTACCGATTTACAAGGCAAGGTTAGCTTCTAGCAAAGCGCCATGCTTACCCAATTCTCCAGAAATATCCTTACAGGAATATATGATCTATATCAGGCGTAGTATACGTAGTATTGCGTATTTCGATCCAGTATCGGGTGTCATATGCTAGGCCTGGGGCTGGAATTGTGTCGGCCTCGTACGAAGCACATATCGGATCTCTTGTAACTAGTCTCTATAATCGGATAATCATGACCTAGTCAAATTATCTCGATGACTGCAGTACATAAGAGAACCAATTTCGTATCCTACGTGACCATCATCTCCACTATGACTGGAGTGATACTTCCATAT
This sequence comes from Zanthoxylum bungeanum, assembly GCA_019454045.1. Classification (NCBI taxonomy): domain Eukaryota; kingdom Viridiplantae; phylum Streptophyta; class Magnoliopsida; order Sapindales; family Rutaceae; genus Zanthoxylum; species Zanthoxylum bungeanum. The sequence continues at coordinate 44,116 of SKCR01031148.1, forward strand.
TGACATCACACCCAACACACTACGATTCTCAATATACCCAGTAGAGGCGTACATAGAACCTGTTAAAGCCCTGGACGACCTAAAACCAAAGCATATTGATTGTCGCAAGTATTAGCGGTGCAAGTCTCAAGTTAAGACCAAATACACCAACCTGATTTCGGACTTCCATAGACACTTAGTCATACTACTAATGGAATTCCGAGGGGTCTATCCAGAGCGAAGTTGTTTCCTATACCATCGGTAAAACACAACCTCATACTACACTTGCATGAGTATCATATACCCAAATATATGAGAACTATATCGTTATGCCCTCACAACGCGCAAAGTGTAATACTAGTCTTTTGCGCATTATCGATGTCCAATCTCGATAATACTCTGACTAGGGATATTTAATGATTAATCCTTCGTGGATTGATACTGTCTCATATCATCACAATCTAGGAACTAATCATAAGGACCTCTTATCATTTCTACATCTTGGTGATCTAATCATAAATGATAAGAGAGCAATTTCCTTTGTCACATAGTTAATTTGTACAACAACATCATGATCTGTACAAATAGTGACGCTATGGGTCATAACTGTCCAACAATCTCCCACTTGGCCTATAGCCAGTTACTCGAGTGTCTTACACCCGAACTATGTACGGTTCGCTCAAACTACTGAGGAAAGACTTTCGTCAGCGGATTTGCATGATTATCATCTGATGTGATTTATTCGATCATCACATCGCCACGATGTATGATCCGAATGAATCAGATGAATATCGAAGTATATATATGGATCATTGATGACACCATTAATTCTTTAGCCTGCGCTGTAGCCTAGCTCAGCTGCTAACAAAACTATTCTAAACCAATTAGATTTATTATCGACCCAAATGGCTTCTATTGCTGCCTAGCTGCAGCAATAATCCACTTTTGTTGTTTATTCGGTAATAGTATCTTGCTTGGAAGATTTCCAGCTCACTGTTCCGTTATTCAAACTTTATAGTACCTTTGTTACGACTTATAGTCGTTTATATCGGTTAGGAAACTTACAGCAGTGAACCCAGTCACTTGAAGTTCTCCTTCTCCATAGTATAAGACATCATCCTTAGTTCATCCAAGATTCTAAAAGATGTTCTTCACATCAATCCAGTGACTATCACTTGGATTGGCTCGATTGTGACTCCATATGCTCAAAGCATATGAGACACCAGGTCGCGTACATATTTCAATGTACGATTTCTCGGAGAGTGTTAACAACTTTAAATCTATCCCAGTAGATCTTTATTCCTAGAATAAAGGTTGTTTCTCCAAGAATTTTCTCGAAAGCCAAGCTTTCACCGATTGTATTTTACGGGAATATCATTTCCAAGAAATTATGTATTATTATTATTTAGGACTTTCATTGTCAGTGCGCTCCCACTAACCTCCTTATATACACAAGAATCATTTTCTTTTTGAATTAAATCATATACCATTATGATTACATCAAAACGATAATTCCAATAACGCTATGCTTGCTTCAATCCATTCATGGATCGAATAACCTGCAAATCTTGTTTGCTAGTTATAGTACGAAAAAACAGACAGGATGTTGTAAACATCCTCCAAAAGGTTTCCGTTAAGGAAAGCGGTTTTGGCATTTAGCTGCCATATTTCATAAATGAAACATGCAGCATCAGCAAGCATTATCCAAATGGATTTACCGTGGCAACAGTTAAAAGATTTCGTTGTAATCAACACAATGTTGATAACGATACCTTTTCGCTACAAGCCTAACTTAGTATGTTGGTATGTTGCCTTCCACGTATGTCTTCCTAGAAGACTTATATAGTACCAATATGCACAATGCCTTACGGTACAACAACTAGTATCTAAACATAGTTGATATACATGGAATCCATTTCGGATATCATGGCACTTTGCCATAATAGGGAGTCGATACCTTGTATCACTTCCTCATGCGTAGTCAGTTCGTATTCCTCAATAAGATTGACATCTTTATGAGGTGAGATCAGAAACCCATACCCCAGGTTGTTTTCTGACTCTCTCCGACTTACACGATTCTTGTGTATTCGAAGATTATTGGTATAGTTTCATCCTTGATGAACTATTTGTGTTCCATTAGGACTCGGTGCCTGGAATAGTATTACTCCGATTTTCATCGAGTTTTACCATCCTCCCACTTACCACTGCATATAGGTATTCCTCTTAGGAAGACCACATGACGAGCAATAATTAAATTGTTCTCTAGTGAATTGTATAAGTACTATACTTTGGTATCCCTAAGATAACCTACAATTAGGCACTTATCCGATTTGGGTTGTAATTTGGTATCATCCAAACATATGCCAAGCATACCCAAATCTTCAGGAATGAGAAAACCCGGTTTCTTTCCTGTTCATATCTAATATGAAGTCTGTCTAACAGATTTTTATGGAACCTTATTCAAAATAAGTTATGCACTGTTTATGCGTATCCGTTGAAGGAAATGGTAGCTCAGAGCGACTCATGATTAACCTTATCATGTCTAACAAAATTCGATTTATCCGTTCGGACACACCGTCAAATTGACGTGTTCCGGGAGGAGTCCTCATTGAAAGAATACTATACTCTTTCAAGTATTTGAGAAATTATTGCTTAAGTATTTTCCTCATGGTCTAACCGTGATGGTTTTACACTTTAACCGATCTGTTTGTCTATTTCGTGTCGAAACTCTAAAAGTTTTCGATTTGTGTTTCAGAAGAAACACATAACCATAACGCGATGCCACATCCGTGTAGGTCATGAAATATTCATATCCACCTCTAGCCTAGCTAGATATTGGCCCACTAACTTCACTATGAATAAGGGCTAACAGATCGGTCGCATTAACACTTTTACCAAGTAAAAAGTGTTTTAGGCACTTTGCCCAATAAACTAGATTCGTAGACATTATTTGATTGGAATCAAATTTATCCTAGTATCCACTCTTCGAAAGTGTGGATATACGAGTCTTATTTAAATTGTGTCCCAGACAACAATGCCACAATATGTTTCATCTGATCAAATCAGTTTGAGCTATTTGTTTGTCATGTTATACGTTTGAGATTTATTTAAATTCAAAATATAAATACTGTTATTCACATCTAATGTGTTTATCTCAATATCATCTTTATAAAATAAAACACTTTAGTGTTCTAGAATATAAAGGTATATCCGCAACGGATTATACTCTAATATAGAGATAATGTATCTAGTCAAACTAGTTACATTTTAACAGTCTCATAATTTAGGTACACACCCGAAGGGTAGTTCCTAAACTTAGGTATCTACGATTAAAACAACGACTTTCGTCCCGTTTCCAATTCGCAGATTAATCTCAACGGAAGTCAGTATCCTGCTCATAGCAGATTCTACACACCAGTACATATTTATGCACCACTTCCAGTATCTAAAATCCAATTTTAATACTAGCAGTGAACATGTTTATGACAAACATATTTGAAGTCAGAGCCTTGCTTGTTCTTCAATTCCTTCATGTATGCTTTGTTCAAACGGAAGTCACGCTTCCGCGATCCCGTTTGCCACAATTTAGGCAGATATTTTGGGATATGTCCTTTATCTTCCCAGAAGACTGTAATGATTTTGCCTTTGCCCTTTTCGGTACCCCAGAAGCCTTTGGCCTTCTAGAATATCGAAATAAGATGTGCCTTGCGCTAGTTGCCTTATTGCAAATTTGGCTTTGTCTCATTGAGAATAGCCATTAACTCTCCAAGTTTCTATTGCAATATAGTAGTTCTAAGATCTAAAAAATAGATCTATGAAGATCCTTCAATTTCAATATCATACTTTAAGGATCTAATCCTTAGTTCTGATTAAGAAATTAAGGAGTCTATTTGGCAAGCTTAATGGATTAAGCACTAAAGTTATCATTACATAAATCTTCCAAAGATTATGCTCTACTATTTGCTTAACTCCGGGCTTAGGCCTAATATGTTATTTTATCAAAGAAAGTAACTTATTAGTTTCCAGGACCATCCTGAAATTTAATTCCCAATTTGAAAATTAAACCATTTAAATATATTTTCCCTAGGATTATGTTTTAAATGCTAATCTTTCAATTTTATCTTGATTCTAATAGTCTAACTATTTAATCAATGATTTTAGGTACTATTTATTATAATGATTACTATAGTCCAACTATTTAATCAACTATAATTTAATAGGTTAAATTCAATTATATTGATTACTATAATCCAATTATAAAATCAACTATTAATTGAAATAGTTTGAACACAGTCCAACTGTTTTATTAAAACAACTATTAAATGTTAGTCCAACTAATAAATAATTTATTTGACGTAATAATTTGTAATGAGCGCGTATGGCAAGTTATTAAACGAATATTGCAAATTTAATACTTGCCTCCCACTATTTTTCGGCGAGCCTTTAACCCTCTGTTGAGTACTCGGGAAACCGTGTTTCCTAGTGGGCTAGGATCCCATTAAATGTCACACAATCTTGACTTTGGCCAAAAAATTGTATGATAATTAACTAGGTAGATCTCTAAGATCAATTGGATCTCATCCAATTCCTAGATCCAGTAGGTGGACATCCAAGTCCGAAACATATATCTTATATATGCCAATATATCCAATATATTACCTAACCTGTTTCCTCTGAATCAACTAAGCCTTGGCTTTGGCACAACAAACTTAGTGATCCCAGTTAAGCGGAACCCATTGACCATGGAAAGCTTCGTAATCAATGTCGATGGACAAGAAGTGGTCTTGACTTTGGCCAAGAAACCACAACTTGGACAAGACACCAATATCGAACAAAGGATTCGTGATTCAAACACATCCTCAACGGACAAAGGTCTTGACTTTGGCCAACAAACCAATGCCAGTCCTGGATCTTGAGTAAGAATCTCTCAATGGAAGGAAAAACGCTTAATATTTTGTGAGGGTTTTTCGCGTGCAAATTGGCAACCAATTTATTATCTTTGTTAAGGTCTCATCATCATACACCCTTAAACATGCATTCTAAACACATAATAAAGCGCGTATAAATAAATAATAATGATATGCGAATGGATACTTAACACATTGATCCTAGATCAAATCTCTCACTTTCCTCTCTCCAACTAGCACAAATATTTACTTCTACCCGTTACACTACACTTCTAAAGAAACCTCATTTACATTGAGGGGAATAGGTCAAAAGAGAAATACATAGAGTAAGAGGTAATAGGCTGGACACGCAGGTCCAATTAATAAATTCTAAATTTATTAAAACAATTTCCAAAATTACCCCACCCATCTAATATCCATCTGATATTCATTATTCATGCATCGCAACCATGTATTCACACCAGCATGTTATCAATCAATCTAATCCAATTAATTAATCTGATAATTAATGACCATCCAATGTTCAAACAACGATTTGATTTTGCGCGAGTCAAACTCGTTTTGCGAATAAGTACTCAATATGAAATCTTGAATTAAATTAAACTACAAAATTAAATCCAATAATTTGTATTTAATACTAATTCGCTATTTAATTCCAAATTAAATATTACACTTTATTTATAAACCTTTACGACTTAAATTCCAAATTTAATCGTTACGGGTCTCAAAGCCCGATTAATGTCCAACGTTAATTTAATTAAAGTCCAATGGGCTTTTAATTAATTTCTTAAGGCGTGGACTTTTGGTCAACTTGGGTCAAACCCAATAACCAAAGCCCAATCAAGGAGTAACCCCATAAACCTGGAAATCAATTTAGGCCCATTAGGCCCAATTAAATAATAAAGGTCCATTAGTCATAATTGGACTTTATGGATATGGGTTTGGGCCCAATTGGATCAAACCAATTTGCCTAAACCCATCTTGGTACAACCAAGCCCATTAAAGCCCAATAAAAACTTTTCTAGCCCAATTTCTAAAATTAGCCCAAATAATTAAATCACAAAATTCCAATTTCACAATTTAATTAACCTAAAGTGTATCACCATAATTAATCACCCAAATCAATATTTCCAAAATACCAATTAGCCTAATTAATTATGCTAATTTACAACAAAACATGTCCAACACATTTTATCAAAAATCAAACCCAATTACATGCTTATCAAGTCTCGGCAATTAGGGTTTTTCAAAATCGATTCGGTTTCAATCAAATTAAATCCACAATCAACATTTCCCGAATGATTCCAACTCATCCAATGAATCAAAATCAAAAATCCAAGACAAAATATGGCTCATCATTCTCGGCCAAGCTAAGAATTTTGGGGAAAATTGTTCCAAACCATTTTTCTTGAAATTGATCCAATCAAACTTCAATTCAACATGATTTAAGCACACTTAATCAAAAAATTCAACCAAATCATGCTAAAAATCATTTTACCCAATTTTAACCATAAATCAAGTTTCATGCTTTTAACTCACTCTGATACCATTGTTGGGAAAACTCTAGGTCCCGAGGATCGAATCAAGCATAGAAACATAATGCGAATACATCGAGGAAGTTGCGGAATACTTACATCGAGCGGTTGAGAGATGCGGTGGACAACAAAAATTCTCTTTCTGCCCTTGAGAAGCTCGGAAGTGAGCTGCAATGGTGTCCTCCATTTTCGGTTTTGTGTGGTTCCATCAAGCTCCAAGCTTTGGTTGATGATTCCAAGCTCATAAGTGGGTTTCCCTATCACCTTCGTAAGGCTCCAAAACCGTGCTAGCACTGCATAATTGTTGCCACAAAAATCACTTATCATCTCATTGCCATTCACGACATTTCAGTGAAAGAATGAGAAGAAATGGCCTAAGGCCGAGAGAAATGAGAGGAGGGAGAGAGTGAGTGTGTTGTGTTTTTTGGTAGGAATAAGTGTATCTAATACACAAATTTTGAAAGTCAAATATCATTAATAAAATAATGTTAAATGTCTTTCAAGCCATCAAATGCTTTCCATCAACTCACATCACACATGAATAGTGACTGGTGTCAATCACTCAAAGTGAAAGACATCTATCACTTGATTGATGAATGATGTGACGCTAGATGTGACTAGCGATTTGATGCTTGATGTGACTTGCGTGCCGCACTCGAATTCGAAATACGAATGCGCTCGCAAATACTCCCGGGCTCGGGTTCGTTAATTCCAAATTAACGAATTTTCCATTGCGACGTAATTAAATCTAATTTAATTAAATAATCATGCCTAGCATAATTACCATTCACGTCGCTAATGAATTAATTCTAAATTAATTCGTTCGCCCGAATTAAAATCCAATTTCAATTCCGTGTCGAAATCCAATTTCGTTCAATATATCGAATATATTAATTTAATCGATTAATTCCAAATTAATCGTTCTCTCTCTTTAAATTGATATTTTATCCCAGATAAAATATCTCCGTAATTAATCCCAGATTAATTTTCTCTCTCATCTAATTAATCCCAGATTAATAAAGTGCGAGTCATACGTCATCGGTGAATCTTCGGGAAGAACCCTATGAGATCCCCGGATATGCTGGCAGTAAAACTGGTCGTCGGACTATCCGAACACGAAGTACCTAGTGCTACGTTTGTACCGATTTACAAGACAAGGTTGGCTTCTAGCAAAGCGCCATGCCTACCCAATTCTCCAGAAATATCCTTACAGGAATATATGATCTCTATCAGGCGTAGTATACGTAGTATTGCGTATTTCGATCCAGTATCAGATGTCACATGCTAGGCCTGGGGCTGGAATTGTGTTTGCCTCGTACGAAGCACATATCGGATCTCTTGTAACTAGTCTCTATAATCGGATAATCATGACCTAGTCATATTATCTCGATGACTGCAGTACATAAGAGAACCAGTTTCGTATCATACGTGACCATCATCTCCACTATGACTGGAGTGATACTTCCGTCTTGACATCACACCCAACACACTATGATTCTCAATATACCCAGCAGAGGTGTACATAGAACCTGTTAAAGCCCTGTACGACCTAAAACCAAAGCATATTGATTGTCGCAAGTATTAGCGGTGCAAGTCTCAGGTTAAGACCAAATACACCTACCCTGATTTCGGACTTCCATAGACAAATAGTCATACTACCAATGGAATTCCGAGGGGTCTATCCAGAGCGAAGCTGTTTCCCGTACCATCGGTAAAACACAACCTCCTACTACACTTGCATGAGTATCCTATACCCAAATATATGAGAACTATGATGTTATGCCCTCAAAACGCGCACAAGTGTAATACTAGTCTTTTGCGCATTATCGATGTCCAATCTCGAAAATACTCTGACTAGGGATATTTATTGATTAATCCTTCGTGGACTGATACTATCTCATATCATCTCAATCCAGGAACTAATCATAAGGACCTCCTATCATTTCTACATCTTGGTGATCTAATCACAAATGATAAGAGAGTAATTTCCTTTGTCACATAGTTAATTTGTACAACAACATATGATCTGTAAAAATAGTGACTCTATGGGTGATAACTATCCAACATCTTTCAAGTATTTGAGAAACTTATTGCTTAAGTATTTTCATCGTGGACTAACCATGACGGTTAATACTTTAGCCGATCTGTTTGTCTATTTCGTGTCGAAACTGTAAAAGTTTCTGATTTGTGTTTCAAAAGAAACACATAACCCTAACGCGATGCCACATCCGTAAAGGTCACGAAATATTCATATCCATATCTAGACATGGGCCCACTTGCTTCACTATGAACTAGGGCAAACAGATCAGTGGCATTTACACTTTTACCAAGTAAATAGTGTTTTAGGCATTTTGCGTAATAAACTAGATTCGTAGACTTTATTTGATTAGGATCAAATTTGTCCTAGTACCCACTCTTCGAAGTGTGGATATACGAGTCTTGTTTAAATTGTGTCCCTAACATCAATGCCAAAATTAAGTTTCAAATGATCAAATCAGTTTGAGCTATTTGTTGGTCATGTTATACGTTTGAGATTTATTTATATTCAAAATATAAATTATGTTATTCACATCTAATGTGTTTATCTCAATATCATCTTTATAAAATAAAACACTTTAGTGTTCTAGAATATAAAGGTGTTGGACAATTATGACCCATAGTGTCACTATTTGTACAGATCATGGTGTTGTTGTATAAATTAACTATGTGACAAAGGAGATTGCACTCTTATCATCTGTGATTAGATCACCTAGATGTATAAATGATAGGAGGTCCCTATGATTTGTTCCTGGATGGAGAATGATATGAGACAGTATCAGTCCACGAAGGATAAATCATTAAATATCCCTAGTCAGAGTATTATCAAGATTGGACATCGATAAATATGTAAAAGACTAGTATTACACTTGTGCGCGTTGTGAGGGCACAACCGCATAGTTCTCATATATTTGGGTATAGGATACTCATGCAAATGTAATAGGAGGTTGTGTTTCACCGATGGTACGGGAAACAGCTTCGCTCTGGATAGACCCCATCGGAATTCCATTGGTAGTATGACTATGTGTCTATGGAAGTCCGAAATCAGGGTAGGTGTATTTGGTCTTAACCTGAGAATTGCACTGCTAATACTTGCGACAATGAATATCTTTGGTTGCGGTCGTCTAGGGCTTTAACAAGTTATGTGTACGCCAATGTTGGGTATATTGAGAATCGTAGTGTGTTGGGTGTGATGTCAAGACGGAAGTGTCACTCCAGTCATATGGAGATGATGGTCACGTAGGATACGGTACTAGCACTCTTAAGTACTGCAGTCATCGGGATAAAATGACAAGGTCATGTTTATCCGATTATAGAGACTAGTTACCAGACATTCGACATGTGCTTCGTACGGGGCAGACACAATTCCAGCCGCATGCCTAGCACGTGATCATCCGATACGGGACAGAAATATATTATACTACGCCTGATATAGATCATTTATTCCTGTAAGGATATTTCAGGAGAATTGGGTAGGCATGGCGCTTTGCTAGAGGCCAACCTTGTCTTGTAAATCGGTAAAACGTAGTACGAGGTACTTACGTGTTCGGATAGTCCGACGACCGAATTTACTGCCAACATATCCGGGGATCTCATGGGTCACTTCCCAAAGATTCACCGATGACGTATGACTCGCACTCTAAATTAATCTGGGATTAATTAGAAGAGAGATAAAATTAATCTGGGATTAATTACGGAGATATTTTATCTGGGATAAAATATCAATTAAAGAGAGATAACGATTAATTTGGAATTAATCGAGAAATTAATATATTCGATATATTAAACGAAATTGGATTTCGACGCGGAATTAAAATTAGATTTTAATTCGGGCAAACGAGTTAATTTATAATTAATTCGTTAGCGATGTGAATAGTGATTTCGCTAGGCGTAATTATTTAATGACGACGTAATGGAAAATTCGTTAATTTGGAATTAGCGAACCCGAGCTCGAGATTATTTGCGAGCGCATTCACATTTCGAATTCAAGTGCGGCACGCAAGTCAAATCAAGCGTCAAATCGCTAGTCGCATCTAGCGTCACTTCAAGCGTCAAATCACTTGTCACTTTGAGTGATGTGACTTGACAACTTGATGTGAGTTTATGGAAGTAGGTATGGCCTTTAATTGTTTGACTTTTGAAAGGCCAAATTCATTCCAAATGAATTTGAAATTCATATTTGTGTATAAGATACACAAATTTGGAACACATCTCACAATTTCTCTCTTTCTTTCATCTCTTTCTTTTCACGCCCTTGGGGCAATTTTTGTTCACTGGTTTCCTCCAAAACCGTGAGCAGTGGGAAGCAATGAGTTGCGATTTCGTGGCAAAATTGGAAGTACTAGCACACTACGAGACATGCGAAGGTGATAGGGAAGTTTACCCATGAGCCGGAAACCGTTCGACGAAGCTCGGAGCTTGACGAAGGAGCTCCAATGGGCGAAACTAGTGGGCTGCTCAATGCTCACTGCCGAGCAGTGAAGGAAGCTAGAAAACAGATTTTGTTGCCTCGTGCGTCGCTCAACCGCTCGATGTGAGTATTCCACAACTTCTTCGATTTGTATTCGCACATATTTCATGCTTATTATTGATCTTGGGACCTTAATGGAAACCAACAATGGCATCTAGAGCAAGGTTTGAGCATGAAATGTTTAGGGCTTAAAATTTGGGTAAAATGTTTTCAAGCATAATTTGGTTGAATTGGATGATTGGGTATGCTTAAAACATGTTTAATTGAAGTTTGATTTGATCAATTTCAAGAAAATTGATTTGGAACAATTTTCCCCAAAATTGGATGGCTTGGCCGAATGGTTGATGAACCATAATGTCTTGGTGATTTTGATTTTTGATTCATTAGATGTGTTGGAAATCATTAGGGAATGTTTATTTAATGTTGAATTTGATTCAATTGGATTGGATTTGTAATTTGGCATAATAAACCCTAATTGCCAAGAGTTATAGCCTTAAGTATCTTGGTGAATTTTTGTTTCATTGTTCATTGGATGACTTGAAACGATTGAGGAATGTGATTTAATGTCGATTGTGAATTAATTGGATTGAATTAAAATCGAACACAAAAATCCCCTCTATTGCCGAGAATGATAAAGCATGTTTGGGTTGATTTTAATCAAAATGTGTTGGACATGTGATGATGAAAATGAGCATGATTAATTGTGTATATTGATGTTTTAGAAATGTTAATTTGGTAATTAATCATGTTATACACTTTGGTAATTAAATTGGGAAAATTGGATTTTTGGAATTTAATTATTTGGGGCTTAAAATTGGATTTGGGCTTTAATGTTGTAATTGGGCTAATTGGGCTTTGTTGTACAAAGTAGGGTTTAGGCAAAATACGACTTAATGGACCTTTAAAGTTTAATTGGGCCTAATGGGCCAAAATTGATTTATGGGCTTATTGGGTAATTCCCGGATTGAATTTTGGTTATTCGGTTTGACCCGAGTTGACCAAAAGTCCACGCCTTAAGAAATTAATTAAAAGCCCATTGGACTTTAATTAAATTGACGTTGGACGTTAATCAGGCTTTGAGACCCGTAGCGATTAAATTTGGAAGTTTAGTCGTAAAGGTTCGTAATTAAAGTGTAGTATTTAATTTGGAATTAAATAATGAATTAGTATTAAATGCATATTAAATTGGATTTAATGTTGTAGTTTAATTTAATTCGAGAATTCGTACTTTGAGTACTTATTCGCAAAAACGAGTTTGACTCGAACAAAATCAAATCGTTGTTTGAACATTGGATGGTCACTAATTATCAGATTAATTAATTTGATTAGATTGATTGATAACATGCTTGTGTGAATACATGGTTGCGATGCATGAATAATGTATATCGGATGGATATTAGATGGGTGGGACAATTTTAGAAATTGTTGTAATAAATTTGATTTATTAATTGGACCTGCGTGTCCAGTCTTATCACCTCCTTATTCTTTGTATTCTCTTCTCACCTATTCCCCTCAATGTAAATGAGGTTTCTTTAGAAGTGTAGTCTAACGGGTAGAAGTAAATACTTGTGCTAGCGGGAGAGAGAAATGGAGATATTTGATATAGGATCAATGTGTAAAATATCCATTTGCATATCATTATTATTTTTCATATGCGATTTATTATGTGTTTAGAATGAATGTTTAAGGGTGTATGATGATGAGACCTTAACAAAGATAATAAATTGGTTGCCAATTTGCACGTGAAAAACCCTCAAATAATATTAAGCGTTTTTCCTTCCATTGAGTGATTCTCACTCAAGATCCGAGACTGGCATTGGCTTGTTGGCCAAAATCAAGGCCTTTGTCCGTCGAGGATGTGTTTGAATCACGAGAGCTTTGTTCCATATTGGTGTCTTGTCCAAGTTGTGGTTTGTTGGCCAAAGTCAAGACCACTTCTTGTCCATCGACATTGATTACGAAGCTTTCCATGGTCAATGGGTCGCGCTTGACTGAGATCACTAAGTTTGTTGTGCCAAAGCCAAGGCTTAGTTGATTCAGAGGAAAAAGGTTAGGTAATACATTGGATGTATTGGCATATATAAGATATATGTTTCGGACTTGGATGTCCCCCTACCAGATCTAGGAATTGGATAAGATCCAATCGATCTTAGAGATCTACCTAGTTAATTATCATACAATTTGTTGGCCAAAGTCAAGATTGTGTGATATTTAACGCGATCCTAGCCCACTAGGAAACGCAATTTCATAAGTACTTGACATAGGGTTAGAGGCTCGCCGAAAAATAGTGGGAGGCAAAAATTGAATTTGCAATACTCGTTTAATTACTTGCCATATGCGCTCAATCACAAATATCATTCGTCAAATAAATTAATGTTAGTTGGACTAATATTTAAATGTTGTTTTTAATAAATAGTTGGACTATATTCAAACTATTCATTTATAGTTGATTTTATAATTGGATTATAGTAATCAATATAATTGATTTTAATCTATTAAATTATAGTTGATTAAATAGTTGGACTATTGTAATCTTTATAATAAATAGTACCTATATCGTTGATTAAATAGTTGGACTATTAGAATCAAGATAGAATTGAAAGATTGACATTTAAAACATAATCCTAGGGAAAATGTATTTAAATGGTTTAATTTTCAAATTGGAATAAATTTCAGGATGGTCCTAGAAAATTAATAAGTTACTTTATTTGATAAAATAACATATTAGGCCTAAGCCTGGAGTTAAGCAAATAGTAGAGCATAATCTTTGGAAGATTCATGTGATGATAACTTAAGTGATTAATCCATTAAGCTTGTCGCAGTAGACTCCTTAATTTCTGAATCAGAACTAAGGATTAGATCCTTAAAGTATGATACTGAAATTGAAGGATCTTCGTAAATCTATACTTAGATTTTAGAAGTACTAAATTGCAATAAATAACTCTTAGAGGGTTAATGACTATTCTCAAGGAGATAAAGTCAAAATTTGCAATTTGGCAAGTAGCGCAAGACGACCTTACTTCGATATTCTAGAAGGCCAAGGCTTGGCCAAAGGCTTCTGTTGTGTTGAAACTGGCAAAGGCAAAAATCATTATAGTCTTCTGGGAAGATAAATGACATATCCCAAAAGATCTGCCTAAATTGTGGCAAACGGGATCACGGAAGCGTGACTGCCGTTTGAACAAAGAAGACATGAAGGAATTGAAGACGAGCAAGGCTCTGACTTCAAATATGTTTGTCATAAATATATTCACTACTAGTATTAAAATTAGATTTTAGATACTTAGTAAGATATAAATATATAAGTATTGATGTTCAGAATCTGTTTTGAACAGGATACTGACTTCAATTGAGATTTAATCTGCGAATTCAAAAACGGGACGAAAGTCGCTGTTTTAACCGCAGGTACCTAAGTTTAGGAACTACCCTCGGGTGTGTACCTAAATTTGGAAACTGTTATAATGTAACTAGTTTGACTAGATACATTATCTCTATATCAGTGTTTGACCCGCTGCGGGTGAACCTTTATATTCTAGAACACTAAAGTGTTTTATTATATAAAGATGATATTGAGATAAACAAATTTGATGTGAATAACAGAATTTATATTTTGAATATAAATAAATCTCAAAAATATAACATGACAAACTAATAGCTCAAACTGATTTGATCAGAAGAAACAAATTTGTGGCATTGTTGTCTGAGACACAATAAAACAAGACTCGTATATCCACACTTTCGAATAATGGGTACTAGGACTGATTTGATCCCAATCAAATAAAGTCTACGAATCTAGTTTATTGGGCAAAGTGCCTAAAACACCTTTACTTGGTAAAAGTGTAAATGCCACCGACCTGTTAGCCCTAGTTCATAGTGAAGCAAGTGGGCCATGTCTAGCTAGGCTAGATGTGGATATGAATATTTTGTGATCTTACGGATGTGGCATCGCGTTATGGTTATGTGTTTCTTTTAAAGAACACAAATCAGAAACTTTTACAGTTTCGACACGAAATAGACAAACAGATCGGCTAAAGTATTAAACCGTCACGGTAAGACCGTAATGGAAAATACTTAAGCAATAAGTTTCTCACATACTTGAAAGATTATAGTATTCTGTCAAATGAGGACTCCTCCCGGAACATGTCATCCTGACGGTGTGTCCGAACTGAGTAACCGAATTTTGTTGGACATGATAAGGTTAATCATGAGTCGCTCTGAGCTACCATTTCCTTCAACTGCTAAGCTTTGACAGTGCATAACTTATTTTGAATAAGGTTCCATAATAATCTGTTTGACATAATTTCATATTGGATATGAACAGGAAAGAAACCGGGTTTCTCATTCCTGAAAATTTGGGTATGCTAGGCATATGTTTGGATGATACCAAACTAAAACCCAAATTGGATAAGTGCCAATTGTAGGTTATCCTAGGGATACCATAAGTATTGTACTTATACATCTCACCCGAGAACAATTTAATTGTTGCTCGCCATGCGGTTTTCCTAAGAGGAATACCGATATGCAGTGGTCAGTGGGAGGATAGTAAAACTCGATGAAAATCGGAGTAATACTATTCAAGGCACCGAATCTTAATGGAACATAAATAGTTTATCAAGGATGAAACTATTACCAATAATCTTCGAATACACAAGAACCGCGTATGTCGGAGAGAGTCAGAAAAACAACCTGGGGTACGTGTTTCTGATCTCACCTCATAAAGATGCCTATCTTTTTGAGGTATACCAACTGACTACGTATGAGGAAGTGATACAAGGTATCGACTCCCTATTATGGAAAAGTGCCATCCGAAATGGATTCCATGTATATCAACAAGTTTGGACACTAGTTGATGTACCGCAAGGCATTGTGCCTATTGGTACTTGATAAGTCTTCAAGGAAGACGTACATGGATGGCAACATACCAACGTACTAAGCTAGGCTTGTAGCGGAATGGTATCATTATCAACATTGTGTTGATTACAATTCAACCTTTTACTTGTTGCCACGGTAAATCCATTTGGATAATGTTTGCTAATGCTGCATGTTTCATTAGTGAAATATGTCAGCTGAATGGCAAAATCGCTTTCCTGAAAAGGAAACCTTTCAGAGGATGTTTATAACATCCTGTCAATTTTGTTGTACAATAACTAGCAAACAAGGTTTGCAGGTTATACGATCCATGTTTGGATTGAAGCAAGCATAGGTTCTTGGAATTATCATTTTGATGTAATCATAATGGTGTATGATTTAATTCAAAATGAAATGATTCTTGTGTATATAAGGAGGTTAGTGGGAGCGCACTGACAGTGACTGTCCTATAAAATAATAATAATACGTCATTTCTTAGAAATGACATTCCCATAAAATAACTATCGGCGAAAGCTTGGCTTTCGAAAACTCTCTGTGGAATGGTACATTGAAAAATGTACGCTATCTGGTGTCTCATACGCTTTGAGCATATGAAGTCACAAACAGACCAATCCAAGTGATAGTCACTGGATTGATGTTAAGAATATCCGTTAGTATCTTAGAGAACTAAGGATGCTGTCTTAGTCTATGGAGATGGAGAACTTGAAGTGACTGGGATCACTGTAGCAAGTTTCCTAACCGATAAAGATGACTAAAAGTCGCAAACGGTACTATACAGTTTGAATAACGGAACAGTGAGCTGGAAATCTTCCAAGCAAGATACTGTTACTGAATAAACAATAAATGTGGGTTATTACTGCAGCTGAGGCAGCAATAGAAGCCTTCTGGGTCGATAACAAATCTAATTAGATTAGATATAGTTCTGTTAGCAGCTGAGCTAGGCGTCAGCACAGGCTAAAGAATTAATGGTCTCATCAACGATCCAGATAAATACTTCGACTATTCATCTGATTCGTTCGGATCATACATCATGGCGATGTGATGATCGAATAAATCACATCAGGCGATAATCATGAAAATCCGCCGACGAAAACCTTTTCTCAGCAGTTTGAGCCAACCGTACATAGTTCGGGTGTAAGGCTCTCGAGTGACTGGCTATAGGCCAAGTGGGAGATTGTTGGACAATTATGACCCATAGCGTCACTATTTGTACAGATCATGGTGTTGTTGTACAAATTAACTATGTGACAAAGGAGATTGCACTATTATCATTTGTGATTAGATCACCTAGATGTATATATGATATGAGGTCCCTATGATTTGTTCCTGGACGGAGAATGATATGAGACAATATCAGTCCACAAAGGATAAATCATTAAATATCCCTAGTCATAGTATTATCGAGATTGGACATCAATAAATACGTAAAAGACTAGTATTACACTTTTGCGCGTTGTGAGGGCACAATGGCATAGTTCTGATATATTTGGGTATAGGATACTCATGCAAGTGTAATAGGAGGATGTGTTTCACCGATGGTACGGGAAATAGCTTCGCTCTGGATAGACCCCCTCGGAATTCCATTGGTAGTATGACTATGTGTCTATGGAAGTCCGAAATCAGAGTAGGTGTATTTGGTCTTAACCTGAGACTTGCACCGCTAATACTTGCGACAATCAATATACTTTGGTTGCGGTCGTCCAGGGCTTTAACAGGTTCTATGTATGCCAATGCTGGGTATATTGAGAATCGTAGTGTGTTGGGTGTGATGTCAAGACGGAAGTGTCACTCCAGTCATATGGAGATGATGGTCACGTAGGATACGGTACTAGCACTCTTAAGTAATGCAGTCATCGGGATAAAATGACAAGGTTATTTTTATCCGATTATAGAGACTAGTTACCAGACATCCGACATGTGCTTCGTACGGGGCAGACACAATTCCAGCCTCTTGCCTAGCACGTGATCATCCGATACTGGACAGAAATATGCTATACTACGTATAGTACTCCTGATATAGATCCTTTATTCGTGTAAGGATATTTCCGGAGAATTGGGTAGGCATGGCGCTTTGCTAGAGGCTAACCTTGTCTTGTAAATCGGTAAAACGCAGTACGAGGTACTTACGTGTTCGGATAGTCCGACGACCGAATTTACTGCCAACATATCTAGGGATCTCATGGGTTGCTTCCCAAAGAATCACCGATGACGTATGACTCGCACTCTAAATTAATCTGGGATTAATTAGAAGAGAGATAAAATTAATCTGGGATTAATTACGGAGATATTTTATCTGGGATAAAATATTAATTAAAGAGAGATAACGTTAATTTGGAATTACGAGGAAATTAATATATTCAATATTAAACGAAATTGGATTTCGACGCAGAATTAAAATTAGATTTTAATTCGGGCAAACGAGTTAATTTAGAATTAATTCGTTAGCGACGTGAATAGTGATTTCGCTAGGCGTAATCATTTAATAACGACGCAACGGAAAATTTGTTAATTTGGAATTAGCGAACCCGAGCCCGAGATTATTTGTGAACGCATTCACATCTCGAATTCGAGTGCGGCACACAAGTCAAATCAAGCGTCAAATCGCTAGTCGCATCTAGCGTCACTTCAAGCGTCAAATCACTTGTCACTTTGAGTGATGTGACTTGACAACTTGATGTGAGTTGATGGAAGTAGGTGTGGCCTTTAATTTTTTGACTTTTGAATGGCCAAATTCATTCCAAATGAATTTGAAATTCACATTTGTGTATAAGATACACAAATTTGGAACACATCTCACAATTTCTCTCTTTCTTTCATCTCTTTCTCTTCACGCCCTTGGGCTAAGTTTAACGGGAATGGGGATCCAAGGGTGCATCTCTGGCAGTTTGTATCAGTCATGAGTTCAGTTGGCTTATCTCAGTGCCAAGTGCAGAAAATGTTTGGAATGTCGCTCGAGGGAGCTCCCGTGGTATGGTACCACAGTTTGGAGAAGAAAGTGAAGGAATATTGGAGGGAGTTGGTTGATGCCTTCCTAAAGCAGTATGTCACTGACCTAGAGATCGATCTGTCACTCCGTGATCTGGAGAATGTTAAGAAAATCAGAGGAGAGTTTTAAGGAGTATGTGGACCGGTGGAGGGGTCAGTTGTTGTTGAAGATGGAGACTAGGCCTTCGGAGAAGGATCAGATTAAGATGATTATCAAGGGCACCAGACCCTCCATTTACAGCAAGTTGAAGAGGATGACCTCCATGATTACAGACTTTCGGCAGTTGAGGGAGACTGTCATGGACACTGAAGGAAGAAGAGGCGGAAACATGAAGTTTTATGGGCTTAAGTAGGAGGCCTGTTGGAGGGACATTGGGAACTAAGCCTGTTTCTGCTGAGATTGCCGCTATCCGGAACCAGAGATTTTCCAACTTGGGAAGGCCCCTGTCTAAGGTGCTAGAGAAATTGAAGAGGCAATGGCTCTTAAAACCCTTGGAAGCCAAACCATTACCCAATCCCCTACCATCACATTATAACCTAAGCCTTTACTGTCACTTTCACCAATAAAAGGGCCATGACACTGACAATTGCGCCCGACTCCGCCATGAAATCCAAGACCTGATAGACTCCAAGAAAATACCTAACCCAGAAACAGAACAGCCTGACATACACAGAAACCCCTTACCCAATTACCGTTCTGTACCACCACCAGCCTATATGATCAATTCTGGCCTCCCAGAAGACCTTGTCCTAAAATCCTTTCACCCTCAAGCCTTTTGCCTGGGAATCTGGGATAGTACTAGTGAAGATGAGACTGAGCAGGGAAAAAATTTTTGGCTTGATTTCTCTAGCAGTGACGAGGAAGAAGTAAGGGGAATGACGAGCAGTGGTCGTTTTTACAATGATATGGCAGATAATGGTAAAGAAGTTTTGACAGATGGTAGAGAAGTGGTTGAGACTGCAGAAAATACTGAGGGGGATATAGTGCTGAGGCAATTGAGGAAGACTAGAGCACAAGTGAGTATCTGGGAACTGTTATGTGCATCTCGGGAGCATAGGCAAGCCATGGTTGAGGCCTTGAGCAAGATTGTGGTACCGGAAGATGCCAACCCTGCAATGTTTGTTGGGTCGGTTCAGAAAGAAGCTTTGCATATATCTTTTTCTGAGAATGAACTCCCAGCAGAAGGGAGAAATCATAACAGGCCTCTATTTATCAGGGCTGAGGTGAGGGGCAAGAGAACTTCATGTGTGATGGTGGATGACGGTTGGTCCATCAATGTGTGCCCGCTGAAAATTCTGGTGAGATTGGGTATGAAAGCAACAGACTTGGACCCCTCCAGCATGACTATTAAAGCTTATGATGACATTAAAAGGGGAGTTGAGGGTACTTTTGTGGCTATGATCAAGGTAGGCCTATTGAAGATGAAGTTGAGTTTACAGTGCTGGACATCCAACCACTTTGCCTTGTTGTTGGGAAGGCCTTGGTTTCACAAACTTGGGGGCGTGCCTTCCACTTTACATCAGATGATCAAGTTCCCGTATGAGGAGATTTGTTACTATCCGGGCTGAGGTAGATAATGCCGTGGCTGCCTTGGAGATACAACCTTTCACGAGGTTTCAGGTGTCAGCTACTTTTGAGGAATGGGTGGATCCTATGGTGACTAAGATCATGAAAAAAATGAAGTTTGAACCGGGTGAAGGTTCAAGATTGCCAGATTTCAGAGGACAGACTACTCGGAAAGGTTTGGGGTACAAGTCTGATGAAGAAAAGCCAAAGGTCAAGAAAAAGGGCCTGAAACTGATGAAATGTTTTGTGAAAGCTTCAGGATATCAAGGGGAGCCTGAACCTATGGAAGTTAATGGAATTGTGGTACCTGGGTTTGAGATCTTCCAGGATATGTTGGGTAAGAAGCCGATAGTTGAAGAAATTGTGAAGAAAGAATAAGAGAATTGGGAGGAAGAACTGATGAAGTTGGAGAGCCTGACTCTGGGAGAGGACAAAAAGTCTGAGGAAGACCTGATTGCAAAGGAAGAAGTGTCTATAGATGATGAATACAATTACCTTCCTGATTTGTTTGAATGTACTTCCGCATTATCCAATAATAAAGACATTTCTTTTTCTTACTTGCCTGAGTCATTTCCATTTACTCTGCACGAATCAAGCATATTTGATATCAGTTCGGCCAGAACTACTGCATTTAACTTGGGTACGCTTGAGAACCCCAAAGAAATTCTGATTGCAAGTGAAGTTACCTATGAAGAGAGGAGAAACTAGAAGAAGTGTTGGTCAGATATGCCAAAGTGTTTGCTTGGTCCTATGAGGACATGCCTGGGGTAGACAGAAACATTGCCCAACACACAATACCAACTTATCCGAATATGAGGCCAGTAAAACAGAAACTCCGACGGATGAGACCAGAATGGGCTGAGAAAGTCAGAGAGAAAGTTAAGAAACAGATAGATTTGGGGTTCGTGGAAGTAGTAAAGTATCCTGAGTGGTTGGCTAATATAGTACCAGTGCCAAAGAAAGATGGGAAGGTCAGAATGTGTGTAGACTATAGAGATCTCAACAAGGCTTGTCCGAAAGATGATTTTCCTCTACCGCATATAGATGTTCTGGTTGATAGTACGGCTTTATCTGCTATGTATTCATTTGCAGATGGGTTTTCAGGTTACAATCAGGTTCTCATGGCCGAGGAAGAAAAACACAAGACTGCATTTGTTACTGAGTGGGGTACTTATTGTTACAAGGTTAGGCCGTTTGGGCTTAAGAATGCGGGGGCTACTTATCACCGGATGGCCACTACACTTTTCCATGACTTGATGCACAAAGAGATTGAGGTGTATGTGGATGACATGATGGTGAAATCAGAGACAAGAGTTGGGCATATTAAAGCACTGGAAAGGTTCCTTCAGAGAGTTGACAGATACAACCTGCGACTTAATCCCAAGAAATGTGTGTTTGGGGTGACATCACGGAAATTGCTTGGTCATACAGTAGGAATGGGCGGAATAGAGGTAGACTCCGAAAAGATCAATGCAATCACAGAAATGCTTGCACCGAAGATAGAAAAAGAAGTCAGAGCATTCTTGGGGAAGATTCAGTACATCAGTCGGTTCATCGCCAAGTTGACATCAGTATGTGAGCCTATCTTCAAACTGTTGAGAAAAGATCAGCCAGTGAGATGGAATGAACAGTGTCAGACAGCCTTCGACAAAATCAGAGAGTACTTGGTAAAGCCTCCAATATTAAAGCCTCTGAGACCGGGCAGACCTTTGATATTGTATTTGGCTATAGAATCAGAAGAGCACTGGGGGCAATGATGGTACAGACAGATGAGACAGAGGAGTAGAACATGCAGTCTATTATCTGAGTAAGAAGATGCTCCCGTATGAGGCTCGATTAAGGAAGTTGAGAAGATCTGTCTTGCAGTGGTATGGGCTTCCAGAAAATTGCGGCATTATTTCCAGTCATACAAGATCCAGATAGTGGCCAAGGAAAATCCTCTGAAATATCTCATTCGGTGCCTTCATTAGTGGGAAAATTGGGCAGATGGTTGGTATTGCTGACAGAGTTTGACATTGAGTATCTCACCTCCAAAGTGATCAAAGGGCGAGCAATAGCAGAGTTTCTGGCACTACAACCTGTTGAGGGGGATCAGTATAAGTTTGAATTTCCAGATGAAGAGATCCAAGCAATAACAGTTCAGAGATGGAAGATGTATTTTGACGGAGCAGTGAATTACAAGGGAGCCGGAATTGGGATCGTGATAGTGACCCCTGAGGGAGAGACTTTGCCTTTAGCCAAGAGGTTGTTCATTCAGAGTGACTAATAACATGGCCGAGTATGAAGCATGTGCTTTTGGTTTGACAGCATTGATATCTTTGTAGGTCGGGAGTGTGGAAGTCTACGGAGATTCTATTTTGGTAGTCCAGCAGATGCGAGGAGAATGGGATTTGAAAGAAGAACGGTTGAAACCTTACCTTTTTCACCTCAGAAATTTGGCACAGGTTATCCCTGAGTGTAAGTTTCAGCACTTACCGAGAGAAGAAAATCAAATGGCAGATGCATTGGCTACACTTGCAGCAACTTAGGAAAATCCAGAAAAGTTAGTGATGAGACCGTTGATACTGACAACAGCAAGCAGACCTGTTTATGAAACAGAAAGTTGGAAGTTGAGTTCGACGACGGTAAACCTTGGTATTATGACATTCAGAGGTATCTGGAACATGGTGAACTCCCAAAAGGGGCAGGCAGAAAACAGAATAGCCATTCAGAAGTTAGCTTCCCAGTATGTGATTTTGAAATGGGAACTGTACAAGAGGCAAGCAAACAGTATTCAGTTGAAGTGTTTGAGAAAAGAAGAAGCTCATGTATGGAAGAAGAAATACACGCCGGGGTATGTGGTCCGCACATGAACGGGTTGAATCTATCTCGCAAGATAGTGAGACAAGGTTTTATTGGTCAACCATAGAAACAGACTGCGCGAAGATGGTAAAGCACTGTCATGACTATCAAGCACATGGTAATTTGAATCACTTACCGCACACAGAGTTGCACGGGTTGTCAGAGCCGTGGCCTTTCTCAGCATGGGGAATTGATATGATTGGAGAAATTCGACCGAATGCATCGAATGGCATCGCTTCATAGTAGTGGCCGTAGATTACTTCTCGAAGTGGGTGGAAGCCGAATCATTCCGCAATGTTACAGCAAAAAAGATGGCAAAGTTTATAGCTCGGAACCTCATTTGTCGGTATGGTATGCCGCATCATGTAGTGACAGACAACGGAGTTCAGTTTCAAGGAGAGACGAAGGCAATGTTACAGAGGTATGAGATAGGCCACCACAAGTCATCACCATACAGGCCGCAGGCACATGGGGCAATTGAGGTAGCCAAAAAGACTATAAAGACGATTTTAGCCAAGATGACAGAAAATTGCAGAGATTGGGCCGAGAAATTACCGTATGCTTTTTGGGGGTACAGAACATCAGTAAGAACATCAACAGGGGCCAAACCTTACTCTTTGGTCTATGGAATGGAAGTAGTATTGCCAGTAGAAGTGGAAATACAGTCCATGAGGGTATTAGCAGAGGCAGAATTACCGGAACCAGAATGGGCTGCACAGAGGTTTGATCAGTTAACACTGCTGGATGAGAGGAGAATGAAGTCTTTGTATCATATGCAGTTGTATCAAAAGAGACTAGCCCGGGCATTCAACAAGAAAGTACGTCCCACCAAGATCAGAAAGGGTGATTTGGTACTTAAGCAGTCGAGGCCGTCGACGACAGATCCGAGAGGAAAATTCAGACCTAACTAGGAAGGGCCTTACATAGTGTAGAATGTAATGGGAAATGGGGCAGTGAGGTTATCAAACATGGAAGGAAACGAGTTCACCGAGCCGATCAACGTGGACAGATTGAAGCAGTATTTTGCCTGAAGGAGAAAGGACCGAGCAGTCACCAAGGGAATTGGCAGAAGACCTAACCCAACGGAGTAGGAAAATCATTCATGCATACACGTAACATTGCATTCTTTCCGTGTTTGTTTTTGTTTTGTGTTCGCAGGTTCGAAGAAAAGAGAAAGCGGCAGAAATGAGCCAAACAGCGTCAACACAGTTTCAATTTTGGGGATGAGTCCCAAGGGGCGAGGCCCACATCAGTATCAGTCTGGGGGCGAGGCCCACATCATCATCAGTTTAGGGCGAGGCCTACGTCAGTATCAGTCTGGGACGAGGCCCACATTAGTATCAGCTTATGGGCGAGGCCCACTTTTGTCAGTGGTGTTGGGTCGAGGTGCCCAGGGTCGAGGTGCCCCCATTGTCGGTTGTAGTTCTGGGATGCGTCCCAGGGTCGAGGTGCCCACTACATCATCAGTTTGAGGGCGAGGTCCCTATTGTCAGCGGTGTTGGGACGAGGTTCCCCTGTTGTCAGTTATAGTTCCGGGATGCGTCCCAGGGTCGAGGTGCCCACTACATCATCAGTTTAATTATCTTTGTTAAGGTCTCATCATCATACACCCTTAAACATGCATTCTAAACACATAATAAAGCGAGTATGAAAATAAATAATAATGATATGCGGATGGATACTATACACATTGATCCTAGATCAAATCTCTCCTTTCTCACTCAAGCTAGCACTAGTATTACTTCTACCGTTACACTACACTTCTAAAGAAACCTCATTACATGGAGGGGAATAGGTGAGAAGAGAATACAAAGAGAATGAAGGTGATAAGGCTGGACACGCAGGTCCAATTTAATAAATCGAATTTATTACAACAATTTCTAAAATTGCCCACCCATCTAATATCCATCCGATATACATTATTCATTCAACACAACCACGTATTCACACAAAAGCATGCTATCAATCAATCTAATCAAATTAATTAATCTGATAATTAAGTGATCATCCAATGTTCAAACAACGATTTGATTTTGTTAGAGTCAAACTCGTTTTTGCGAATAAGTACTTAAAGTACGAATTCATGAATTAAATTAAACTACATCATTAAATCTAATTTAACATGTATTTAATACTAATTCACTATTCAATTCCAAATTAAATATTACACTTTTTTTTTAATAAACCTTTTACGATTTAAATTCCAAATTTAATCGTAACGCGTCTCAAAGACCGATTAACGTCCAACGTCAATTCAATTAAAGTCCAATGGGCTTTTAATTGATTTCTTAAGGCGTGGACTTTTGGTCAACTCGGGTCAAACCGATAACCAAAGTCCAATCCGGGATTTACCCCATAAGCCCATAAATCAATCTTGGCCCATTAGGCCCAATTAAACTTTAAAGGTTCATTAATCGTATTTGGGCTTTATGGTTAAGGTTTTGGGCCCAATTGGATCCAATCCACTTGGCCTAAACCCAACTTGATAAAATCAAGCCCAATAGGCCCAATTACAACATTAGAAGCCCAATATCAAAAATAGGCCCAAATAATTAAATTCAAAAAATCCAATTTTCCCAATTTAATTACCAAAGTGTATTACATGATCAATTACCCAAATCAACATTTCTAAAACATGAATTTACATAATTAATCATGGTCATTTCCATCAATTGGTGTCCAACACAAATTAATCAAAAATCAAACCCATTTACATGCTTAAAGCTCTCGGCCAAGGAGGGATTTTGTGTCCGATTTGGTTTCAATTCAATCGAACCCACAATCGACATTAAATCAACATCCTAAATGATTTCATACACATCCAATGTCATAAAATCAAAAAATACCAAGACATTAGGGCAATAATTCCAATTCGGCCAAGGTGAAAATTTTGGGGATTTATGTTCAATTTAAAATCCAATCCAATTCGTCTTAAATCAACATCATCCTACATGATTCTAACTTCATCCAATGAATCAAAATCAAAAAATTCCAAGAATCCAAAATTCACAAACCCATTCGGCCAACTCATAAAATTTGGGCAAAATTGATCCAATCACATTTTGTTGAAATTGATCAAATCAATCTTCAATATAACATACTAAGCATGCTCAAACATCCAATTTTATTAAATCATGCTCAAATACAAAATACCCAATTTTAAGCCCTACATTTTTCATGCTTGAACCTAAGCTCTTGATGCCATTGTTAGTTATTATCTAGGTCCCAAGATCAAACAAGCAATGAAAACAATGTGTGAACACATCAACGGAGGTAGCAGAATACTCACATCGATCGGTTGAGTCGATTTGGAGACGAATGAAACCCAAAATGCTCATTGCTTCATGCGTGAACTGCAGCAGTCTACTGCCCTATGTCTTCTATTTTTGAGCTGCGAAACGGAGCTCCAAGCCTCGTCTAACGGATCCCGGCTCATGGACGAACCTCCCTACCACCTTCGCAAGACTCGTAAGTGTGCTAGCACTTGGATTTTCACCATGAAAACCCACTCTTGGCTTCCCTTTGTTCACGCCATTTGGCTTCAAAAACCAGTCCATATTTTTGTTTTGGGCGTGAGAGAAGAGAGAAAGAAATGGAGAGATGAAAATTGTGTATTAAGTTTTTGCATTTGAATTTCAAGTGTATCTTATACACTTTTGTGAATTTCAAATGAATTTCATTTGAATTTGCTTTAAAAGTCAAACAATAAAAGCCATCATTACACACATCTTATCTATCACTATTCACATCAACATCACTTTATCAAAGTGACAACTGTCATATCACATCACTCAAAGTGACAAGTGATTTGACGCTTGATGCGACTAATGATTTGACGCTTGATGCGACTTGCGATGCCGCACTCGAATTCGAAATACGAATGCGCTCGCAATCACACTCGGGCTCGGGTTCGTTAATTCTAAATTAACGATTTTTCCGTCGCGTCGTAATTAAATGATTACGCCTAGCGAATTCACTATTCACGTCGCTAACGAATTAATTCTAAATTAATTCGTTCGCCCGAATTAAAGTCTAATTTTAATTCCGCGTCGAAATCTAATTTCATTTAATATATCGAATATATTAATTCATTGATTAATTCCAAATTAATCGTTATCTCTCTCTAGACGATATTTTATCCTAGATAAAATATCTCTGTAATTAATCCTAGATTAATTTTCTCTCTCTTCTATATAATCCCAGATTATTCAAGAGTGCGAGTTGTGCGTCATCGGTGGATTATCGGGAAGCGACCCATGAGATCCCCGGATAAGTTGGCAGTAAATACGGCCGTCGGAGTATCCGAATCACGTACGTACCAAGTACTACGTTCTACTGATTTACGAGACAAGGTCAAATCCTAGCAAAGCACCAAGTCTTCCCAATTCTCCGGACATATCCATTTAAGAATATTAAGATCTGTTATCAAGCGTAGTATACGATTGTATTGTGTGTATCGGCCCAGTATCGGATAGTCGCGTGCTAGGGCTGGGGCTGGATAAGTGTCTACCCCGTCCGAAGCACATATCGGATGCCTGGTAACATAGTCTCTATAATCGGATATTCATGACCTGGTCACAATATCCCGATTGGTTGCGCAACACTCAAGAGCACTAGTACCGTATCCTGCATGACATCATCTCCAATATGACTGAAGTGATACTTCCGTCTTGACATCACACCCAATACACTACGACTCTCTGATAAACCCAGAAGTGGTGTACGCAGAACCGGTTAAAGCCCTGTACCACCAAGACCAAAGTCTATCGATTATCGTAAGTATTAGCGATGTAAGTCTCAGGTTAAGACTATACGCACCTACCTTGATTTCGGCCTCCCATAGACACATAGTCATAATACTAATGGGATTCCGAAGGGTCTATCCAGAGCGAATCTGTTTCCCGTACCATCGATGAAACACGACCTCTTATCGCACTTGCATAAGTATCCAATACTTATATATATGAGAACTATGCCGTTGTGCCCTCACAACGCGCACAAGTGCAATACTAGCCTATTCCGCATTATCGATGTCCAGTCTCGATAATACTCCGGCTAGGGATATTTAATGATTAAACCTTCGGGGACTGATACTGTCTCATATCATTCTCAGTCCAGGAACTAATCACAGGGTCCTCTCTTCATTTATATATCTATGGTGATCTAATCACAAATGATGAGAGTGCAATTTCCTTGTCACATAGTTAATTTGCTACAACAACACAATGATCTGTGCAAATAGTGACGCTATGGGTCATTTTGTCCAACAATCTCCCACTTGGCACATAGCCAGTCACTCAAGTGTCCCACACTCGAACTATGTACGGTTCGCTCAAATTGCTGAGGAAAGGTTTTCGTCAGCGGATTTGTTTGATTATCGTTTGACGCGATTTACACGATCATCACATCGCCACGATGTATGATCCGAACGAATCAGATGATATAGAAGTATATATCTGGATCGTCGATGAGACCTTTAATTCCTTAGTCTGTGCTGACGCCTAGCTCAGCCGCTAACAGAATTATATCTAATCCAATTAGATTTATTTTCGATCCAAATGCTTCTTTTGCTGCCTCAGCTGCAGTAATAATCCGCATTTTTTGTTTATTCGGCAACAGTTATCTTGCTCGGAATATTTCCAGCTCACTGTCCCTTTATTCAAACTTTATAGTACCGTAGTATTTAATTGTTTGGAAACTTGCAGCAGTGATCCCAGTCACTTCAAGTTCTCCTTCTCCATAGTTTAAGATAGCATCTTTAGTTCTCTAGATACTAACAGATGTTCTTAATATCAATTCAGTGACTGTCACTTGGATTGACCTGATCGTGACTCCATATGCTCGAAGCGTATGAGAACCCTATCAAGTACATTTTAAATGTACAATTTCCAAGAGAGTGTTAACAACTCCAAATCTATCCCAGTAGATCTTTATTCCTTGAATAAAGGTTGTTACTCCCTAGAATTCTACGGAGAATTTCTATGAAAGAATATCTATGAAAGCCAAGCTTTCACTAATTGTTTTATGGGAATTTCATTGCCAGTGCCCTCCCACTAACCTCCTATATATATACACAAGAATTATTTCGTTTTGAGTCAAATCATAAACCATTATGATTATTCCAAAACGTCAGTTCCAAGAACCTTATGCTTGCTTCAATCCAAACATGGATCGAATAACCCGCAAACCTTGTTTGTTGGTTATACAAAATCGTCAGAATGTTATAAACATTCTCCAAAAGGTTTCCTTTTTAGGAAAGCGATTTTGATCTATGACTGACACATTTCATAAATGAAATACGCAGTTATCAACAAGCATCTTCAAAATGGATTTAACATGGCAACAGGTAAAAGGTTGAACCGTTATTAACACAATGTTGATAACGATACCTTTCCGTCAAAAGCCCAGCTTTGTACGTTGGTATGTTGCCTTCCATGTATGTCTTCCTTGAAGATGTTTAATGTACCAATATGCACAATGCCTTGTGGTACAACAACTAGTATCCAAAATAGTTGTTATACATGGAATCCATTTCGGACTCATGGCACTTTGCCATAATAGGTAGTCGATACCTCGTATCACTTCCTTGAAAACGTAGTCGGTGGATATACCTTCATAAGATTGACATCTTTATGAGGTTAGATCAGAAACCCATACCCTAGGTTGTTTTCTGACTCTATCCGATCTACGAAGTTCTTGTGTATTTGAAGATTAATGGTACAGATTCATCATTGATGAACTATTTGTGTTCCATTAAGGACTTCGTGCCTTGAACAGTATTACTCTGATTTTCATCGAGTATCACTATCCTCCCACTGACCACTGCATATCGGTATTCCTCTCAGGAAAAACCGCATGGTGAGAAACAATCACAGTTTTCTCATGTGAGATTTATAAGTACTATACTTAAGGTTTCCCTTAGGATAACCTATATTGGCACTTATCCAATTTGGGTTCTTAGTTTGGTATCATCCAAACGTTATGCCTGGCATACCCAAATTATTAGGAGTGAGAAACCCCGTTTCTTTCCTGTTCATATCCTATATGATATCTGTCAAACAGATTTATATGGAACCTTATTCTAAATAAGTTTTGCACTGTTAATACATATCCTATTGAAGGAAACAGTAGCTCAGAGCGACTCGTGATAAACCTTATCATGTCCAACAAAATTCAGTTTTAGTTCGGACACACCGTCTAACTGACGTGTCTCGGGAGGAGTCCTCATATGAAAGAATACCGTACTCTTTCATGTACATATGAAACTTACTGCTTAAGTATTTTCCAATACGGTCTTACCGTGGCGGCATAATATTATAGCCGATCTGTTTTTCTATTTCGTGTCGAAACTCTAAAGTTTCCGATTTGTGTTCTTCAAAAGAAACACATAACCATAACGTGATGCCACATCCGTTAAGGTCACGAAATATTCATGTTCACATCTAGCCTAGCTAGATATGGGCCCACTAACTTCACCATGAATAGGGCTAACAGATCGGTGGCCCTTTTACTATTACTAAGTAAATAGTATTTTAGGTACTTTACCTAATAAACTAGATTCGCAGACCTTATTTGAATAGTCAAATCAGTCCTAGTACCCACTCTTCAAAAGTGTAGATATACGAGTCTTGTTTAATTGTGTCCTAGACAACAATGCCACAAATAAGTCTCTATTGATCAAATCAATTTAGCTATTTATTTGTCATTTTATATGTTTGAGATTTTATTTATATTCAAAATATAAATTCTGTTATTTACATCTAATGTATTTATCTCAGTATCATCTTTATATAATAAAACATAGTGTTCTAGAATATAAAGGTTATCCAGAATGGATTAAACACT
This sequence comes from Zanthoxylum bungeanum, assembly GCA_019454045.1. Lineage (NCBI taxonomy): Eukaryota > Viridiplantae > Streptophyta > Magnoliopsida > Sapindales > Rutaceae > Zanthoxylum > Zanthoxylum bungeanum. The sequence goes on from SKCR01031148.1 coordinate 75,151, forward strand.
GATATAGAGATAATGTCTCTAGTAAAACTAGTTACATTATAACAGTTCCTAATTTAAGTACATACCCGAAGGGTAGTTCCTAAACTTAGGTATCTACGGTCGAAACAGCGACTTTCGTCCCGTTTCCGATTCGCAGAGAAATCTCGGCTTGAAGTCAGTATCCAGCTCATAGCGGATTCTGAACATCAATACATATTTAATGTACCACACTAAGTATTTAAAATCTAATTTTCAATACTAGTAGTGAACATAACTTTGACAAATATTTTTAAAGTCAGAGCCTCGCCCTTTCTTTAATTCCTTCGTGTCTTCCATATCCAAATGGTAGTCACTTTGGGATATGTCAATTATCTTTTTCATTTTCACAAACCTTTGGCCAAGCCTTGGGTTTCGGAATATCGAAACGATGTGCACCTTGTGCAACACGCCCAATTGCAAACTTTGACTTTTCACCTCTAGAATAGTCAAATCAATTCTCTAAGAATTATTAATTGCAATTTAATACTTTTAAATCTAAAGATAGATTTATGATAAGTATATTAATTAAGCACTAAAGTCATCATCACATAAATCTTCCAAAGATTTTATGCTCTACTTATTTTCTTAATTAAGGCCTAGATATAACAAGTTATTTTATCCAATAAAGTAACCTATTATTACTTCCCAATAAAATTAAATCATTTAAAACATTTAATCCAAGGATTATATATTTTAAATATTCAACTTTTCAATTCTTTCTTGATTTCAATAGTCCAACTATTTAATCAATTTAATAAGGTACTATTTATTATAATGATTACAATAATCCAATTATTTAATCAACTATAATTTTAATTCAATTATATTGATTACTATAATCCAATTACAAAATCAACTATATATTGAATGAGTTTGTATATAGTCCAACTATATATATATTTAAAACAACATAAAATATTAGTCCAACTAATACTTTTGATTAATATGACGAGTAAAATATAGATGAGCGCGTTTAGCGAGTATTCGAACGAATGTTGCAAATTCAATACTTGCCTCCCACTATTTTTCGTCGAGCCTCTAACCCTCTGTCGAGTACTCGGGAAACCGTGTTTCCTAGTGGGCTAGGATCCCGTTAAATATCACACAATCTTAACTTTGGCCAACAAATGTATGATAATTAACTAGGTAGATCTCGAAGATCAATTGGATCTCATCCAACTCCTAGATCCAGTAGGTGGACATCCAAGTCCCAAACATATATCTTATATATGCCTATACATCGAATGTATACCCTAACCTTTTTCCTCTGAATCAACTAGGCCTTGGCTTTGGCACAACAAACCTAGTGATCCCAGTCAAGCGCGGACCCATTGACATGGAAGCTTCGTAATCAATGTCAATGGGCAAGAAGTGGTTTTGACTTTGGCCAACAAACCACAACTTGGACACGACAGCGATATGGAACAAAGCCTCGTGATTAAAACACATCTTTGACGGACAAGGGCTTGACTTTGGGCCAACGCTTGATATTTAACGAGGGTTTTTCGCGTGCAAATTGGCTACCAATTTAATTATCTTTGTTAAGGTCTCATCATCATACACCCTTAAACATGCATTCTAAACACATAATAAAGCGAGTATGAAAATAAATAATAATGATATGCGGATGGATACTATACACATTGATCCTAGATCAAATCTCTCCCTTTCTCACTCAAGCTAGCACTAGTATTACTTCTACCCGTTACACTACACTTCTAAAGAAACCTCATTACATGGAGGGGAATAGGTGAGAAGAGAATACAAAGAGAATGAAGGTGATAAGGCTGGACACGCAGGTCCAATTTAATAAATCGAATTTATTACAACAATTTCTAAAATTGCCCACCCATCTAATATCCATCCGATATACATTATTCATTCAACACAACCACGTATTCACACAAAAGCATGCTATCAATCAATCTAATCAAATTAATTAATCTGATAATTAAGTGATCATCCAATGTTCAAACAACGATTTGATTTTGTTCGAGTCAAACTCGTTTTTGCGAATAAGTACTTAAAGTACGAATTCATGAATTAAATTAAACTACATCATTAAATCTAATTTAACATGTATTTAATACTAATTCACTATTCAATTCCAAATTAAATATTACACTTTTTTTAATAAACCTTTTACGATTTAAATTCCAAATTTAATCGTAACGCGTCTCAAAGACCGATTAACGTCCAACGTCAATTCAATTAAAGTCCAATGGGCTTTTAATTGATTTCTTAAGGCGTGGACTTTTGGTCAACGGGGTCAAACCGATAACCAAAGTCCAATCCGGGATTTACCCCATAAGCCCATAAATCAATCTTGGCCCATTAGGCCCAATTAAACTTTAAAGGTTCATTAGTCGCATTTGGGCTTATGGTTAAGGTTTTGGGCCCAATTGGATCCAATCCATTTGGCCTAAACCCAACTTGATAAAATCAAGCCCAATAGGCCCAATTACAACATTAGAAGCCCAATATCAAAAATAGGCCCAAATAATTAAATTCAAAAAATCCAATTTTCCCAATTTAATTACCAAAGTGTATTACATGATCAATTAACCAAATCAACATTTCTAAAACATGAATTACATAATTAATCATGGTCATTTCCATCAATTGGTGTCCAACACAAATTAATCAAAATCAAACCCATTTACATGCTTAAAGCTCTCGGCCAAGGAGGGATTTTGTGTCCGATTGGTTTCAATCCAATCGAACCCACAATCGACATTAAATCAACATCCTAAATGATTTCATACACATCCAATGTCATAAAATCAAAAAATACCAAGACATTAGGGCAATAATTCCAATTCGGCCAAGGTGAAAATTTTCGGGATTTATGTTCAATTTAAAATCCAATCCAATTCGTCTTAAATCAACATCATCCTACATGATTCTAACTTCATCCAATGAATCAAAATCAAAAAATTCCAAGAATCCAAAATTCACAAACCCATTCGGCCAACTCATAAAATTTGGGCAAAATTGATCCAATCACATTTTGTTGTGAAATTGATCAAATCAATCTTCAATATAACATATACTAAGCATGCTCAAACATCCAATTTTATTAAATCATGCTCAAATACAAAATACCCAATTTTAAGCCCTACATTTTTCATGCTTGAACCTAAGCTCTTGATGCCATTGTTGGTTATTATCTAGGTCCCAAGATCAAACAAGCAATGAAAACAATGTGTGAACACATCAACGGAGGTAGCGGAATACTCACATCGACGGTTGAGTCGATTTGGAGACGAATGAAGCCCAAAATGCTCACTGCTTCATGCGTGAACTGCAACAGTCCACTGCCCACTGTCTTCTGTTTTTGAGCTGCGAAACGGAGCTCCAAGCCTCGTCTAACGGATCCCGGCTCAAGGGCGAACCTCCCTACCACCTTCGCAAGACTCGTAAGTGTGCTAGCACTTGGATTTTCACCATGAAAACCCACTCTTGGCTTCCCTTTGTTCACGCCATTTGGCTTCAAAACCAGTCCATATTTTTCTGTTTTGGGCGTGAGAGAAGAGAAAGAAATGGAGAGATGAAAATTGTGTATTAAGTTTTTGCATTTGAATTTCAAGTGTATCTTATACACTTTTGTGAATTTCAAATGAATTTCATTTGAATTTGCTTTTAAAAGTCAAACAATAAAAGCCATCATTACACACATCTTATCTATCACTATTCACATCAACATCACTTTATCAAAGTGACAACTTGTCATATCACATCACTCAAAGTGACAAGTGATTTGACGCTAGATGCGACTAATGATTTGACGCTTGATGCGACTTGCGATGCCGCACTCGAATTCGAAATACGAAATGCGCTCGCAATCACACTCGGGCTCGGGTTCGTTAATTCTAAATTAATGATTTTTCCGTCGCGTCGTAATTAAATGATTACGCCTAGCGAATTCACTATTCACATCGCTAACGAATTAATCTGGGATTAATTAAGAGAGAGAATTAATCTGGGATTAATTAAGATGGAGAAAATTAATCTGGGATTAATTGAGGTATTATTTAATCTGGGATTAAATGTGTTCGGAAGAGAGAGAACGCGATTAATTTGGAATTAATCGGTAGAATAATTTAATAGTTAAATTTGAGTTTTTTCTATTTAATTTATTCGTATGAGCTAAAATTAATATATCGGATATATTAATATGAATTGGATTTCGTTACGCAATTAAAGTCGGACTTTAATATGAACCAACGAATTAATTTAGAATTAATTCGTAGACGACATTCGTAATATATTTGCGAGGCATCGTTATTTAATTAAATTAGATTTAATTATTTAGCGACGAGAATTCGTTTAATTGGATTAAACAGATCCGAGCCGCGGCAAATGTTCGTAGAGACATTTGAATTTTGAATTCAAATGTGGGGCCCACTTTAAATGTGGTAGTTGGGAGAGTGGTTGGCATTTATGCCATACCATCCACTTTCCAACCACCTTGGAATGGTTTTGGCAAAACCATTTACCCAACCACCTTGTTTAGGTGAAAAGGGTAAATTGGTTTTACCTAAAACTCTTTTCTCTCTCTTCACTTGTGTATGCATCACACTTCTAACATACATGGAACAAAAGAAACCCTAGAACTCTCTCAACTTAGGCGTGAATGGCCATCCATCCTCTCTACACTTTGATTTTGTTGCAATTTCAAAGGAACTAGCACTTCACAAATCAACAAAGGTGATAGGGAAACAACTTCAAAAGCTTGGAATCAACAAAGGAAGGATCTTGGAGATCTTCAACTCAAAGCTTGGAATCAACAAAGGAAGCATCTTGGATCTTGGATCTTCTTCTCAAAAATTTTAAAAGCTCAAATCCATTCAATGTAAGTAATTCCGCAACTTATTTTGAATTTATGAACATGTTTTCATGCTTATTAGGTCCTTGGCATGTTCAAGGAACACTAACAATGGTATCAGAGCCAATTTTAAGCATGAAAATTTTAGGGTTCATGAGACTAAAATTTGGGGCTTTTATGTTTTGAACATGATTCTTTCAAATTGATTCTTTGAGCATGCTTAGAATATGATAACTTAGAGTTATGCATGATTAGATTTGAAACAAATCAAATGAATCAAAAATTAATTTTTCCTTAGTGAGGCTGAATACCCTACTGTAATGCACTGCAGTTTTTTTTTTTTTGTAACATGAAATGATATGTGTTTAAATGTTGATGTTGGTTTGATTAGATTAGAATCAAAGTCAATAATGTTTATGTTAAAATCAAAGAGCATGTTGAGCATGAAATGATGAATTTAGGATTCAATTTGTGTTGAGCATGAATTGATATATTAAGCATGATTAATTAAGTTAATTGGTATTTTGGAAATAATGAGTTTAATTAATTAATCATGGCTAATACACTTTAATTAAAGTAATTGGGATATTTGGAATATTATAATTATGTTAATAAGCTTTTAATTATGAATTGGGCTAAAAGTGTGTATTTGGGCTTAATGGGCTTGGTTTGACTAAGTTTGGTTTTGGACTTTTGGATTGGATCCAATTGGGCCCAAAACCAATTCCATAAGGTCCAAATATATCACTTGGCCCTTTAAAGAATTTAATTGGGCCTAATGGGCCTAAATTGATTTGTTGGCAATATGGTGATTCCTATTGGGCCTTGGCATTTGGGTTTGATCCATTATGGCCAAAGCCCATGCCTTAAGAATCAATTAAAAGCCCATTGGACTTTAATTGAAATGACATTGGATGTTATTGGGCCTTTGAGACCCATTAAGATTGGATTTGGAATCCAAGTCTTTAAGGCTTATAAGTAAGTGTATATATTTAATTTGGAATTAAATTGGAGTTAGTATTGAATACAAATAAATTGGATTTAAAGTTGTAGTTCAATATAATTCAAGAATACTTACTTTGAGTATTTATTCTTAAACGAGTTTGACTCATGCAAATCAAATCATTGTATGGTCATTAATTCAAAGATTAATTAATTGGATTAGATTGATTGAATAACATGATTTGTATGAATACATGAATGTGTTGTATGAATAATGTATATCAGATGGATATTAGAAGGGCGAGGGCAATTTTGGAAATTGTAATAAATTTAGAATTTATTTAAATTGGACCTGCGTGTCCAGCCTTTTATCTCCTCTCTCATTGTATTTCTCTTCTCACCTATTCCCCTCAATGTAAATGAGGTTTCTTTATTGTATTTTGTAATTGGGTAGAAGTTAGAATAGTTCTACCCGGGGAGAAGAAAATGAGTGATTTGTTCTATAAACAATTTGTGACATATCCATCCGTATATCATTATTAATTTATTTATTTATACGCGCTTTATTGTGTATTTAGAATGCATGTTTTTTTGGGGTTGGTGCTCAGAGCGCCAATTCGGACCGTATTTATGTCTGATTCATGAATACGAACATCCCCTTATTCCATAATATTACTTATTTATGGTTGCACCTCTTGTTTTTATATACGTATTCGATCTGATTACGATTAGATTGAAACTAAATGTGGTTTAGTGATATGTATATATTAGACAAAGGCCCGATAATATATAATGCAGTACACAGTTACAAAGTTAGTTTGTAATTGACATTGGGAAGTGTCACTGCTATATATATATTATCAAACATTGTTCCTGGTCAAGATTTGCTAACACGGGTCGGTTAGTTAAATCCGTTGAGACCAGTACATGTCGTATATCGTGACTTGGTCCGATGGTTTATCCCAATGAACCATGAGTCTAGGGAGACTCGTATAGACGTGTAGGTGTTTATAGTGGATGTATGAGACATCCTCCACACTTAGATGGCAGTCACGTCACCGATCTATTTAGATCAGACCTCTGCCTGTTCGTTGGGTGTGGACCGATCCTCAAGATATCCTGTGAGTATCAAGATAGGATCCGTCAGTTCTGTGTACAGAGCATAGGTAGTCCATATATTATTAGCAGTCTGTTAAATCTGTGGCCACAGTATACTTCGGAAGTAAGTTCCGAATGTTATTTAGAGATTGCTAATAGATACGTCGACGGGATAATACCTATAGAGATTTGACATTTACATCTATATCTCTGGGATTATCCAGATACCTGTGACGGAGGGATTATACGTATGCAATGACCTCGACCTGTATGATTCAGCTAGATTATCTGTGATCGTCATAATCTACTGGTGGATAGATTATGCACATGAAATTGGATTTCGTGACGGATATACCTGAATCTAGAGAGTCTCAATAATGAAACATACTCGTAGAGCACTAGAGCAACATTTATAAATAATTATGATTATTTATAAATCGTTTAAACATTAAACGAAAAATACATGCGAACGGGCCGAACCGTCATTTCCTAATTAATGTGTATTTGTATTTAATATATGATATTATTAAATACACATTAATAAGTAGTCAAATAAAGGTATTTGACATATATCATTAATATATGTATTTGAGATATTTAAAGTAAATATAATACATATGTTTGATATATTTGTATTTAATTAATTATTTAATTATTTAATTGTTAAATGATTAATATAATTAAAATATAAATATATCACCAAATGATAAAATTAGGAAATGATTATAAATGTAAATGTTTGACTTTACATTAAAGGAAAAGGTTGTCAAATTGATTTTGACTTCTTAAGATATTTGTTCAAAATTGTTTGAAAAATGAAAATATCTTTTTCCTTAATTTTTATCAAAAATTCGGCCATGACCTTAGAAATATAAGAGTTATATTTTCTTGGTTGCCTTTTTTGACCAATTTTTAAATATCTAATAAAGTGTTTTTAGATATTTAATCAAGTTGATCAAACTTTAGTTAAATGAAATTGAAATGAAATTTGTTAAATATATGCTAGGTGAATTCGGCCAAGGGCAATTTTTACCACAAGTATATATTGCTTTCATTTCATTTTCATTTGATAACATAATACACTTTAAAAGAAAACTCCATTAATGGAAACCAAAGAAAGCTTGTGAGAAAGAAAGAAGAAACCAAAGAAAGCTTGGATTTTAGTAAGTTTCTCCAACTTACTATTAGAAAGGAAAATGTTCCTTAGGATCTAGGCTTTAACATATGATGTTCTTAGGTTATTTCTTTCTTTATTCTTTGTGTTTTTGATGATGGAATTTTTGGTGGAAGTGTTGAGCATGTATGATGATGGAAGCTTATGACTATTGTAGTAATAAGTATTCTTTTATGGTTTTGGAAACCTTGTTGCTAATCTAGAGTTGTTGACCCACTCTTAGATGACCTAGATTTGATCTTGAGTTGTTTCATTGTGTTGATACTTTGGTTGGATGGAAGAAACATGATTGAAGTAATTGATTTAACCAATTTGGTCTAATTTGTCCAATTTGAAGAAATTGAAAAATTAGGGTTCATGACCAATTCCAAATTTGGGGCTTTTCATATATGTTGTGTATTTGGATGTGTATATGATGAATATAAATTTTCATGTTCATTGGATTACATCTTGATGTGCTTTGATGCATGAAATGACAAAGTGCACACTTTGGCACCAAAGTGGTGCATTCAGCCAAATGAAGAAAAATGGGGATTTATGTTGCCCTTGGTGTTTTGATGTTTTGAACATGCTAAGTTCATCTTAGAAATGATTTAGAATCATTCAAAATTGATTTGATCAATTTCAGACTAAAATGGACAAAGTACCAAGTGTAAGGGCAATTCGGTAAATTCACTTAAAAATGATTTATTTGAATTTTATTTCATAATTTGATTATTGGATAATTAAATAAATATGTTTATTTAATTAATCCGAGAAAAATTTTTGAAATCGGAAAATTTGATTTTCCACCGTTTCCGCTGCGTTACCGGATTTAGCCCCTAAAACCCCTACATGTTTAAGGGTGTATGATGATGAGACCTTAACAAAGATAATAAATTGGTTGCCAATTTGCACGCGAAAAAACCTCACAATATATTAAGCGTTTTTCCTTCCGTTGAGTGATTCTTACTCAAGATCCAAAGTTGGCATTGGTTTGTTGGCCAAAGTCAAGACCTTTGTCAATTGCGGATGTGTTTGAATCATGAGAGTTTTTTTCCATATTGGTGTCTTTTCCAAGTTGTGATTTGCTGGCCAAAGTCAAGATCACTTCTTGTCCATCGACATTGATTACGAAGCTTTCCATGTCAATGGGTTCCGCTTAACTGGGATCATTAAGTTTGTTGTGCCAAAGCCAAGGCTTAGTTGATTCAGAGGAAAAAGGTTAGGAAAATATATTGGATATATTGGCATATATATTGTATATATGTTTCGGACTTCGATGTCCACCTACCGGATCTAGGAATTGGATGAGATCCAATTGATCTTAGAGATCTACCTAGTTAAGTATCATACAATTTGTTGGCCAAAGTCAAGATTGTGTGTTATTTAACGGGATCCTAGCCCACTAGGAAACAAGGTTTCCCGAGTACTCAATAGAGGGTTAGAGGCTCGCTGAAAAATAGTGGGAGGCAAGTATTAGATTTGCAATATTCGTTTAGTTACTTGCCATACGCGCTCAATCAAATATCATTCGTCAAATAAATTATATATTAGTTGGACTAATATTTATTGTTGTTTTAATTAAACAATTGGACTGTATTCAAACTACTTCATTTATAGTTGATTATATAATTAGATTATAGTAATCAATATATTTGAATTTTACCTCTCATTTATATTTGATTATATAATTGGATTATAGTAATCAATATATTTGGATTTTACTAATCATGTATAATGATTATATAATTGGATTATAGTAATCAATATATATTTGATTTTAACTAATATAATTGTAATAAGTTATATAGTTAGACTATAGTAATCATTACATTAAATTGTACCTGAAATCGTTGATTAAATAGTTGGACTATTAGAATCAAGATTAAAATGAAAGATTAATGTTTAAAACATTATCCTAGGGAAAATGTGTTCAAACGACTTTAATTTTCAAATTGGGAATAAAATTCAGGAAATCCTGAAACTAAGAAGTTACTTTATTTGATAGAATAACATCTTAGGCCTAAGCCTGGAGTTAAGCAAATAGTAGAGCATGATCTTTGGAAGATTCATGTGATGATAACTTTAATGCTTAATCCATTATGCTTGCCATAATGACTCCTTAATTTCTTAATCAGAAGTAAGGATTAGATCCTTAAAGTATGATAATGAAATTGAAGGATCTTCATAGATCTATTCTTAGATCTTAGAAGTATTGAATTGCAATAAACAACTCTTGGAGAGTTAATGACTATTCTCAAGGAGACCAAAGTCAAAGTTTGCAATAAGGCAAGAAGCGCAAGGCGCACCCTACTTCGATATTATAGAAGGCCAAGGCTTGGCCAAAGACTTCTGGAATATGAAAATGGCAAAGGCAAAATCATTATAATCTTCTAGGAAGATAAGGGACATATCCCAAGGTGTCTGCCTAACTTGTGGCAAACGGGGTCATTGAAGCATGACTGCCGTATGGACAAAGCAGACATGAAGGAATAGAAGACAGGACAAGGTTCTGACTTCAAATATGTTTGTCATAAATATGTTCACCACTAGTATTAAAATTGGATTTTAGATACTTAGTGTGATACATAAATATGAATTGATGTGCAGAATCTGCTGTGAGCAGGATACTGACTTCAGATGAGATTAATCTGCGAATTGGAAACGGGACGACAGTCGCTGTTTCAACCGTAGATACCTAAGTTTAGGATCTACCCTTTGGCTGTGTACTTAAATTAGGAAACTGTTATAATGTAACTAGTTTGACTAGAAACATTATCTCTATATCGAGTATAGCTCGTTGGGAGTTTGCCTTTATATTCTAGAACACTAAAGTGTTTTATTATATAAAGATGATATTGAGATAAACATATTAGATGTGAATGACAGTGTTTATATTTTGAATATGAATAAATCTCAAACATATGACATGACAAACTAATAGCTCAAACTGATTTGATCAGAAGAAACTTAGTTGTGGCAGTACTGTCTGGGACACTTTAAACAAGAATCGTATATCCACACTTTTGAAGAGTGGGTACTATGACATTATGATTCTACTCAAATAAAGTCTACGAATCTAGTTTATTAGGTAAAGTACCTAAAACTTAGTTTCAGAGCTTGGAGGGAAGCATAGATCCGCACCCCCAGTTATAGTTCAGTGGCTTGGGGGACGGTAATACGTAACGCCCCAAGACCACTAGTTTTAGGGACATGGGTGGCATGCTTTGGGGGACAGTGATACGTAACGCCCCAAAGTCATGGATTTGCACTACTGGCTCTAGTTATGCGTATAGGGGGACGGCGATACGTAATGCCCCCATACGTCAGGTTTTCGGAGATAGTTATAGATTTCAGAAATAGCTTACAGACACAGTTTTCAGGAAAGTTTTTAGAAAATAAAGTTTTCAGAAAACTACAGTTTTATAAGAAATTTATAGAAAAAGTTTAGAAGAGATTTTCAGAAGAAACCCAGAGCTTTCAGACAGAAAAAGAGTTTTTGTATAAAGTAATTTCTTTAACTTTGGATTTAAGAACCAAATATTTTTATAACAATATTTCAGTTTTCGTCCACTGACTTAGACCGTATAATGGTCTAACCTCCCCACTCCTAATTTTTTTTTATTTTTCAGGAATACCTGGAGGATGAGCTCGAGAGGATGGATACTGAAGGTAGTTACTAGGGTGTTGAGTCCACCAGGTTGAGTCAGAGTTCAGTCAAGTCAGTGTTAGTAAATGTTATGCATCATATAGTTGTTAGTAAATAATATTCATGTACAAACTTATAAGAGTTTATTATTAAAGTTGAGTTATGTAATAAACTTGAGTTTTTAGTCTGTAAAGCATTATGAGATCTTGATGTTGAGTTGGGCATCGATCCCGTGCATGAGTTGTTATATAAGATGAGTTTAATATTTTTAGGAAGTCAGAGGCTTAGGGGGATAGTAGGGCCTATTCCTTGCCGGAAGCATCTCCCAGATTGGGGATGTTACAAAGATGGTATCAAAGCATGGTCTAGGGAGTCAGTGACTGCAGTGGGCAGTGTGCTGGGGTATTGTATATGCAGTATGTCTGGGATACTCGTATTTGAGGACCTACCTCTCCAATATTTGATCCTCAGGTACGTCCTCAAGATCTACACAGGTTAGCAAGCTTTCCAAGAATATTCGAATAGTATCCTTTACGAGAACAACTATACTTTAGAACCATGTTAAGAATTGTCTTGAAGTTATTTTGACCTTGTAGGCATTGCATCTTTGCATGAAGCTGATGAGCCTCGTATGGAGGCACTACCTAAAAAAGTTGCAAAAGTCGTGGGAAACGAACGCCGGAAGGAAAGAAAACCTCCAAGGTTAGCACCTCACGGGATTCAGACTCACTAGCCCACCTCGGATTCGCTCAGTCAGTTTCTGTTTCAAACCTTAGCCTTAGCCCAAAACCCTGCAACCCATGCAGCACACGCCCAAGACCCACACAAAGCCCATGCACGCCCAAGGCTTCCTAATTAAAGAAATCCCAAGAAAAACACATGTCAAAAATCCCTCAAATCACTTTCTAATTTAAAGAGATTGTGAATCCCATCCTCACCAAATTTACAAAAATTCTTTCCCTAAATAAATTAAGAAAATATCTCTCATATGTAGGCACTGCATTTTTGCATATAAGTCTCGATGATGAACCTCATATGGAGGCACTACCCGATAAGTTACGGAAGTCGCGGGAAACGGACGTCGGAAGGGAAAATTCAAAAATCAATACCTTGCCAGATTTCATTCGTTTGCTTAGTCTCGGGATCTGCTTGATTAGTCTCTATTTTAACTGTTAGACTCGGTCCAAAACCCCCCGCAACCCACACCAAGCCTCCAAGCCCAATCCAAAATAATTAAAACATTTAAAACACATGTCACAAATTAAATTAAATCTAATCAAATCCAATTAAATTAAATAAATCCCTCTTCCTAAATTAAATAAATCACATGCCTAAATTAAATAAAATCAAATCAAATCCCATAAATCACCTTCCTAATTAAATTAAATCTCATTCCTAAACTAAATAAAATCAAATCAAATCCAAACAAATCACCTTCCCAAATTAAATAAATCAAATCAAATCTCATAAATCCCTTTCCTAAAAGAAATCCCCTTCCTAATTGAATAGATCTTTTCCTTATGACACACTAATTAAAAGATATCCCCCATAATTACACAATCTTCATTTCCTACCCATACAAGGACAACCCCAACCCACTCCTATAAAAAGACACACAAACCAAACCTTAGGGGAGAGCTCATTCACGCCCAAACACAAAACCTTCATCTCTCTCCTTCAACTCTTGTCTCTCTCTGCAACCAACCGAACAACAAACCCTATTCCAAACAGCAACCCCTCTCTCTTCCAACTAACTCACGGCAACAAAAAAGATAGAAAACCCTCGACACATTGACAGTTTCTCTCCTCTATCTTGATTCCATGTCCTCTCTCTTTCACCATATAACCAGAACTCTCTCAGCTCTCGACAGACATCTCTCTCATTCTACTAACTTCATTCACGGCACAACACAAACAAAGCCAACTAAACCCTAAACTAAACACGCCGACTGTACCCCTTCAATCAACCCTTCTCGGAAACCTTCATCGCCAACCCTAGCTCTCTCTCCCTCATCATCCTTCACGTAAAAACAAACCCTAAAATCTCTCATTAGCCTCACCAAATCTCGGCAAACCAGAATAAAGAAACCCTAAAGACACTTTCTTTCAAGCTCATGACTCTCCCTCTCTCACCTCACACAACTCTTTAACAAACGCAGACCACCAAGACCACTCAAGCAAAACAACCTCTCATGCAGCAAACCCTAAACTCGTAAAAAAAGATCATCACAGCCGAAACCCTAAGCTTATAAACAACGACCCCTCAACAACCAAACAAAACAAAGCCAACAAAAATGCATAGCCCTTAAACCCTGAATAGCCAAACCAACACAAGACACTACAACCTTATTCTCCACGCCACTCTTCACTTTGTCCCTTGTCTCTCACCCATCACTCCACACGGCAAAATAATAAACCCTGGGAACCAAAATATGAAACCCTAAATTAATCACTTCATGCAACCGACGGCACCTCATCACGTGAACACCCTCACATTCACCTTGCATGTTTCTTCAACAGCCAGTAGCCCACGCATGACAAAACAATCCTCACCGACTCTCAAAATTAAACAAACACACAAATCAAACCTTAGACGGGCAATCAACACTCCTTCTCACACTAACACACACTCAAAATAAGCCATACCACTCATGCAGACTTCACTCACTCACGACACTTTACTCACACACGACACTCACTGACGACACTAAGGCAGATACACCAAACTCATCAACACTTCACATACACTCACACGTAGCCCCTTAACCGACCCAACTCACAGGCCACAAACTTGGATAGCTTACAACCCACTCAGCAGACGCACACACTGCCAACGAACCACAATCCCTCTCTTACCCTAAAAATCACCCCAAAACTAAGTCCAAACCAGTCCCAAAATATACCCCAAACTAGTCAACCAAACAGGCCAGAAAATAACCCAAAATCGACCCCCAAACCAACCCAAAACAGTAGCCAAAACCGAGATAAAAATTCCCCAAAACAGTGAGCAAAAGTGTGGTAAAAATAGCAGAAAACAGTGAAGAAGACAGCGGAAACAGCAGCCCAAAATAGCAGACAAGCGAACCAGAAAAGTTATCGAACATTAACCTTTCCGGTGACGTCCCAACGCACTCCCGAGAAGTGACTTAAAAGGTAAGACCTGAGGGCACCCTTTGTTATATTTTATTTTGTCGCCTCGGACACGGCATGCTTGGTTGGACGTGAAATACGTCCAACCGGGCATGCGAAGTCCTACATTGAAAATGGCCAAATTCTTTGGTCACATATTTATTATTCCACATTTATTTTGCGTTATTTATCCTCCTTTTTATTTTGCATGTTTTGTCTCTTCGATTATTTATGGTTATATGTATTATCGTATGTCATGTTTTTCTATATTGGGTTAGTGATTGAGTGTTGCCTCTCGTGGTATATCGGATGGAAACCCAGACATAAATTCCGTAGCCGAATCCGAAAGGACGGTAGTGCGGTCTGTACATGGGATACAACTCCACGTACCGCTTGAGGAAACGTTCACGCATATGTTCATGGGATTGTGTGCTCGCTTTCGTTTCATTTACTTCTATGTGTGCCAAATTAGATATTAGTTAATCTTGCATGTGTATGTTGCGTAGACTTGGTTATATTATCGCGTAAATCCGTTCATTACAAGTGGCATAAGTAAGGGACCATTCCGAACCCAACGGTTTGAGGTCTTCCCTCACGAGGGGTGAGTGCGGCCTTAAATCATTTTCCCAGTTCACACTGGGTGGCGACTCCATTTTATTTCTCTGGTTTACTTCCCCTGCGGGCTACTCCGTACTCCCAACCGGGCCGCGAGCCTGGAACAGCGTCACCGATTCCTGTGTCCTACAGTCTGGTGACTCCACTGGGGATAGAGAATCAGCCCCGAAATAATATCTTGTAATGTTTGTGATTTGTGCTTTAGTTAACCGTGTCTACCGTGGATTGAAGGGGTTTAATTAAAGGCATTATTAAAGATAAGTAATGGTTTGGTGTCTTCCTTCATTCACTACATTTCTATAGCTGAAGGGAAAAGCTGTGAAGGCACCTAGATAATCATTTACCCGAGGCTTACCGTGATGGACTAATTTGGAGGACCTATTGTTTATTCCTATCACCAAGGCGATAAGAGCCTCAGAGGCAAGGGTATTTATGAGAGTTCGCTCCACCCTCCCTCTAGGGATCTTCAATAAGAAATCCATTTGACAGTTAGTCATGTATCATCACTTGTTGGCACGTACCTTAGAGTATAAAAAAGGTGCGCTCACTTGGTCGCTCGGACCCTTGAGTGGGGAGACCTAGTTGTGGGCAATCCTTCGCCAGCGGGAGCCTTTGTCTACACTCCTATAAACCCGCATATGGACCATAGTCATATATCCTATAGAAGTTGCCCCTTCATGCTTTTGATAAACACATGCATATTATATCTCATGCATCGCACGCATTTCATGCATCTCATTCATACACGCATCATGTTAACCCATGTGTCTTAAAAGCCATCATAGATACCCGTTGGGTTAGAAAAAAAAAGACTTGTCAAGAAGAGTTTAGCAAACCTGGATGTCGGGGAAAAAGAAACCGAGAAACTGAAAACCTTATGGCAAGAATAAAAAGTCCATTGGGGGCCCTTCAGAAAAAAAAAGAGAAAAAATAAAAGAAAATGAGAAAAAAGAGAGAAAAAAAATATTTTTTTTTAGTCCTTAATAGTTAGGCATAAGTCCGATGATGAAATTGATTGCTTTAGGGTGAAATCTTAGAAACAATAAACTTGTGATGTGCTTTTATCTGATGCTTTGAGTAGTTGATATATGTTAGACTCGCAAGCACTTAATTATAAGTTCTTAGCAGTAAAAACCTGAGTAGTTAGCAAAGTGAATAGTTGAAGAAATTTTAGGTCGGTGAATGACCGTTTGCCTAAATGTCTATCCTGATTTGCTTGTGTTGTGATGTGTGGTATGGTTGAAAATGAAAGAAAAGTCTCTAAAGAAAAGAATTGAACCACCTATAACCGATAAGCGTGAAACTACCCATGGGTGAGTATTAGGACCACCATGAGGAGAAATGCTACCTTAAAGGGTAGGTGTGTTGAAAAAAAAAAGAAAAAAAAAAGAAAAGAAAAAATGAAGTTCAAAATGAAAAGAAAAAGAAAGAGACAAAAGAGAAAGAAAACCATACCATATTGAGCCAAAAAAAAAAAAAATGCAACTGCAGGCATAATTGAGACATCTAGGTTGGTTTGACCCATCGATCCCAGTTTTTTAACAAAATCATCGAGTTGGCTTACTTGGGGATGAATCTGCAAAGGAACCTTTGCACACACACACTTTGAGTCTGGCTTAGACAATTTATTCAAAGACTCGGATTTGAGTTGCATTAAATGTTTTGAAGGTTCTCTGGTTTCAATACTGGGAATTCTTTGAGGGCAATAATATGTGTAACTATTGGGACTATTTTGTAGCATGTAATATAGTATGATGATATAGAATGCCACATCATGTAGTCCACCTTGACCTAATGCAAGCAGCGGAGAGCAGAAAGCTAAATCAAGTCTGGGGGCGACCAGTCTACCACCCCGCGAATAAGGGATATAACAGAAACTTGAGCCATGAGAAAAAATAGAACTTAGCAATCATTAAAAGAGAACTGGCAAAATGACACTGTAAGCATGCCCAGGGGGTGAGCAAAGACATTAGTAGGCGCAGGGCGCCAGAGAGCACAAGGAAGACTTAACCCATCGGAATAGGAAACACATCCATGCATACATGCATACACGTTACAGGCACGTATTTTTTGTTTTGTTTTTGTTCTTAGGTTTTGAAGAAAAGGAAAAAGCGGCAAACACAAGCAGTTTTCGGGGATGAATCCCAGGGCCAAGGCCCATATTATAAGCAATCGGGAACAAGACTCGCAATTCAATTTGGGAACAAGACCCACAATCGGGAACAAGACCCGCAGCTCAATTTGGGAACAAGACCCACAATCGGGAACAATACCCGCAATTCAATTTGGGAACAAGACCCACAATCGGGAACAAGACCCGCAATTCAATTTGGGAACAAGACCCACAATCGGGAACAAGACCCGCAATTTAATTTGGGAACAAGACCCACAATAGGGAACAAGACCCTTAACTCAAATCGGGAACAAGACCCCCAACTCAGTTCGGGAACAAAACCCACTCGGTGGTTCGGGAACAAAACCAAGTGGTCACAGCACCTCGCCATCAATCTCAACTCAATTCAGGGAACAATACCCTCATCTCAAATCAGGGAACAAGACCCTCATCACAATTAGGGAACAAGACCCTCATCTCAACTCAGTAACGGTTCGGAAATGGACCACCTCATGTAACGGTTCGGGAATGAACCACCTCACATCAGCTCAGTTCGGTAGTGATTCCTATAGATCGCAGCATCTTGCAGGGATCAACCTCAGGGGTTGCAGCACCTCACCACCATGTCAAATCAGTTCGAAGCAACAGGCAAGTCAGGTAGCAGCTGGCGAGCCAGGTAAGTAAAAATGTGTTGTATAACTTTGATAGGATTGTCACTGTCACACACTGTATAAGTCCCATCAAAGTGGGGGCGACTGTAGGCACTGCATTTTTGCATATAAGCCTCGATGATGAGTCTTATATGGAGGCACTACCCGATAAGTTGCGGAAGTCGCGGGAAACGGACTTCGGAAGGGTAAATTCAAAAATCAATACCTTGCCAGATTTCATTCGTTTGCTTAGTCTATGGATCTGCTTGATTAGTCTATGTTTTAACTGTTAGACTCGGCCCAAAAAACCCCCGCAACCCACACCAAGCCTCCAAGCCCAATCCAAAATAATTAAACATTTAAAACACATGTCACAAATTAAATTAAATCTAATCAAATCCAATTAAATTAAATAAATCCCTCTTCCTAAATTAAATAAATCACATGCCTAAATTAAATAAAATCAAGTCAAATCCCATAAATCACATTCCTAATTAAATTAAATCCCATTCCTAAACTAAATAAATCAAATCCAATCCAATCAAATCACCTTCCCAATTAAATAAATCAAATCAAATCCCATAAATCCATTTCCTAAACTAAATCACCTTCCTAATTGAATAGATATTTTCCTTATGACACACTATTTAAAAGATATCCCCCCATAATTACACAATCTTCATTTCCTACCCATACAAGGACAACCCTAACCCACTCCTATAAAAAGACGCCCAAACATAAGACATTCCTCTCTCTCCTTCAACTCTTGTCTCTCTCTCTGCAACCAACCGAACAACAAACCCTATTCCAAACAACAACCCCTCTCTCTTCCAACTAAATCACGGCAACAAAAAAGATAGAAAACCCTAGACACATTGACAGCTTCTCTCCTCTCTCTTGATTCCACGTCCTCTCTCTCTCACCATATAACCAGAACTCTCTCAGCTTTTGATAGACATCTCTCTCATTCTCCCAACTTCACTCACGGCACAACACAAACAAAGCCAACTAAACCCTAAACTATACACGCCGACTGTACTCCTTCACTCAACCCCTCTCGGCAACCTTCATCGCCAACCCGCTCCCTCTCCCTCATCATCCTTCACGTAAACACAGACCCTAAAATCTCTCTTTAGCCTCACCAAATCTCGGCAAACCAGAACAAAGAAACCTTAAAGACAATTTCTTTCAAGCTCACAGCTCTCATTCTCTCACCTCACACAACTCCTTAACAAACACAGACCACCAAGACCACTCAAGCAAAGCAACCTCTCATGCAGCAAACCCTAAACTCGTAAACAAATATCCTCACAGCCGAAACCCTAAGCTCATAAACAACGGCCCATCAACAACAAAAAAAAAAGCCAACAAAAACGCACAGCCCTTAAACCCTGAATAGCCAAACCGACACAAGACACG
>SKCR01031149.1:0-399643 GCA_019454045.1 Zanthoxylum bungeanum
ATTTGGACTTTATGGATACCGCTTTGGGCCCAATTGGATGCAACCAATTAGCCTAAACCAAACTTAGCCCAACCAAGCCCATTAAGCCCAAATACAACATTTCAAGCCATGTAGGTCACTGAAATTTGGGGTTTTTCAAATCCGATTTCGATTTTAATCCAATTAAATCCTAAATCAATTTATCCCAAGTCTTTCAACTCATCCAATGATCAAAAAACAAAATCACCATGACTTTAGGGCACTTCAACACATCCGGCCAAGCCTATTAGTTTGGGGAAAATTAATCCAATTCAATTTTCATCAAATTGATCATGCATAACTCTAAGTTATCATCATTCAAGCATATTCAAACAATCAATTTCATCAAATCATGCTCAAATCAATTTTACCCTAATTTCAATTTCATGCTTAATCAAAGCTCTTGATACCATTGTTCGGTTTTCTAGGTCTTCCAATTAAGCATATGAAATCATGTGAATACATCAAAGTAAAGTTGCGGAATACTCACTTTGATCGGCTTTTGCGATGCGTAGAACATAAAAATTTCTTCAAGCTTGAAGCTCTCGGAAATGCCTCCATTTTGTGCTCCTTTGATTCGGTCAGCCTCCATGGAAATGATCTTCAAGCTCCAATCTTTGTGAATGGATTTCATGCTCATGAATGGGTTTCCCTATCACCTTTGTTTGACCTCTTTAGTGTGCTAACACTTGGAAAAATTTGCCACAAATCCTTCCTTAAGCTTCTTGTAACTCTTGGCCATGAGAGGAACTTAGAGAGAAAAATGGCCTTTGGTCGAATAGGAGAGAGAGAGGAGAAGATGAAGTTGTGTGTGTTGTGTATTTGGATTTCAAAAATCAAATACCAATTACATTTTCCAAAAATTGTACAAGGCATTTAAGCCTTCCATCTACTCACATCACTCAAAAGTGACATCCATCACATCACTCAAAGTTGATGTGACTTACATCACAAGAATGACTAATGATGTGACGCGTGATGTGACTTGTGGGTCCCACTCTATTCGAAATGCGAGTGGGCCCGCAAACACTCCCGGGCTCGGGTTCGCTAATTCCGAATTAACAAATTTTTCGTTGCGACGAAATTAAATCAAATTTAATTAAATAATTATGCCTAGCAAAATTACTATTCACGTCGCTAGCGAATTAATTCTAAATTAACTCGTTCGCCTGAATTAAAATCCAATTTTAATTCCCCGTCGAAATCTAATTTCGTTTAATATATCGAATATATTATTTATCGATTAATTCCAAATTAATCGTTCTCTCTCTTAAATAATATTTTATCCCATATAAAATATCTCCATAATTAATCCCAGATTAATTTTCTCTCTCTATTAATTAATCCCAGATTAATAATGATCGAGTCATACGTCATCGGTGAATCTTCGGGAAGCGACCAATGAGATCTCTGGATATGTTGGCAGTAAATCCGGTCGTCGGACTATCCGAACACGTACGTACCTAGTACTACGTAGTTATCATATATTTAAGTATTGGATACTTATGCAAGTGTGATAGGAGGTTTTGTTTACCGATGGTACGGAAACAGCTTCGCTCTGGATAGACCCCGCGGAATTCCATTGGTAGTATGACTATGTGTCTATGGGAATCCGCATCAGGATATGTGTATTTGGTCTTAACCTGAGACTTGCATCGCTAATACTTGCGAGAATCAATACGCTTGGGTTTTGGTCGTCCGGGACTTTAAAAGGTTCTGTGTACGCCTCTTATGGGTTTATTGAGAATCGTAGTGTATTGGGTGTGATGCCAAAACGGAAGTATCACTTCAGTCATATAGAGATGATGATCACGCAGGGATACATAACTGGTTCTCTATTATGTTTTAAGTATCGGGATAATATGACAAGGTCATGATTATCCGATTATAGAGACTAGTTGCTTGTGATCTGATATATGCTTCATAAGGGGCAGACACTATCTCAACCTCAGGCCTTGCATGTGACATCAGATACTGGATCGCAATATGCAATACTACGTATACTACGTCTGATAAAGATTTTATATATTCCTAAAATAATATTTCTGGAGAATTGGGTAGGCACGGCGCATTTCTAGAAGCCAACCATGTCTTGTAAATCAGTAGGAACGTGGTACCAGGTACGCGCGTGTTCGGATAGTCCGACGACCGGATTTACTGCCAACATATCCATGGATCTCATGGGTCGCTTCCCAAAGATTCACCAATGACGTATGACTCGAACAGAATTAATCTGGGATTAATTATTAGAGAGAGAATTAATCTGGGATTAATTACGGTAAAAATTTATCTGGGATAAAATTCGATTAAAAGAGAGAGAACGATTAATTTGGAATTAATCGATTAAAATAATATATATTCGATATATTAAATGAAATTAGATTTCATAACGGAATTAAAATTGGATTTTAATTCGGGCGAACGAATTAATTTAGAATTAATTCGCGAGCGACTTTAATAATAATTTTGCTAGGCATAATTATTTAATTAAGTCGCAACAGAAAATTCGTTAATTCAGAATTAACGAACCCGATCCCGGAACGTGTTTGCGGGCCCACTCGGATTTTAAATCAAAGTGGGGTCCACATCAAGTCACATCACATGTCATTCTCATCACTTTATGTTGATGGAATTTGGTATTTGGTGATGACTTCTAAAACACTCAAGTGTGATTGAAATGAGTGACCTTTACTAACTTAGATTTGGTAAATGTTATATTATTGATTTTTTGAAAATCAAATATTAGGTAACACATTCACTCATCTCCATTATCACTCTTCTTCATCTCTCTCACCACCGAAATTATCTCCCTCTCTTATTCTCACTTTGCCGTGAGTTCTAAAGAGCAATAGGGGAAGTTTTGTTGTAAAATTTTCCAAGAGCTAGCACTTATAGAATCATACAAATGTGATAAGGAAACCTTTCCTATTGAGTTTGGAATCAAACATCAAGCTTGGAGCTCAACATACAAATCAAAAGAGGAGCTTGGAGCACTTCAAAGGAGCAAAAGTTTTGAACTTTTCACCTACATCCAATCCGTTCAATGTAAGTATTTCTGCTACTTCTTTGTGTATTCACACATATTTTATGCTTAATGATCTTGGATTTGTTCTTAGAGAACCCAACAATCTATTGTATAATGTATTATGTCGATACCAATATTAGGACTCTTCTCCTAATATAGTGATCACGAAAAGCTTAGCTTAACCTAACCCTGACAGACAACACTATACATCATTATAGGAATGAGAAAGAGTGAAAAACTCTAAAGATCTTGGTTTAAATTGCACAAAGTTTTAGTTATCCTTTTTCAACCTAGATATTAGGATCTCTAGTCAGCTAAATTGGGTTTCCATAGTGATAATTCTTAATTTATAGGCTTCAAGCCTATTTCCCTCTATGATTTCTCAACTTGTTCTCGAGGTAAACCTTTAGTAAGTAGATCCACTAGGTTTTCCTTCGACTTGACATAATCTATTGAAATTATATCGCTTGAGAGTAGTTGCCTTATGGTATTGTGTCTTCGACGTATGCGTCGAGACTTACCATTATACATTGTATTTTGGGCTCTCCTAAAAGCCGATTGGCTATCACAATATATGCTTATAGGAGGCACTGATTTTGGCCAGTTCAGACTATGCTCTAAGAAATTTCAGTGTCACTCTGCTTCTTCCGCTGCTTTGTCTAATGCTATGAACTCAGAGTCGATAGTAGACCGGGCAATGCATATTTGTCTCTAGGATTTCCATGATACGGATGCACCACGAAGTGTGAAAATAAAACCACTCGTGGATTTGGAATCCAATGTATCAGATATCTAGTTAGCATCACTGTATCTTTCTAAAACAGCAGGATATCTCATATAATATAGATCATATTTTGAAGTTTCTCTTAAATACCTCAAAACTCTTACTATGACTTTCCAGTGGTTATGTCATGAATTACTCGTATATCTACTAAGCATGTTTACGGCTTAAGCAATATCTGGTCGTGTGTAATTTATGAGATACATTAAACTTCCGATGATTCTCGAATACTCCAAGCGTGATATGTTCGAACCAGTATTCTTAGACAAATAGAGAGTTAGGTTCACTGAAGTTCTAGTTACGTTTAGATTGCATTTACTATATTTCTCAACATTATGAGCTTGAGATAATATGTATCACTCTGATATTCTGAAATGTTAATTCCTAGAATCACATCAGATACTCCTAAATCTTTCATGTCAAATTTGTTGATCAATGTTTTCTTTTTAGACTGTATAATCTCATGATTACTACTGATTATCAGCTTATCGTCTACATAAAGACATATAATGACATATCCATTTTAAGTTAATTTAGTGTAGACACACTTATTGCACTCATTGATTTAGAATTCACTTGAAAATATCTCTTTGTCAAATTTCTCATGTCATTATTTAGGTGCTTGTTTTAATCCGTGCAACGATTTATAAGTTTGCACGCTTTATATTCTTATCCATGAACATTAAAACCTTATGGTTATTCCATGTAAATCTATTCATCCAATTCACCATTTAAGGACGTTGTCTCTATATCCATTTGATGTATTTTGAGACCAAATATAGCTGCTATGGATATAAGCATTGGAATTGAAGTGATGCGAGTCACTGGTAAAAAGGTATCAAAGTAATAAATGCCTTTTTATCTATAACCTTTCATGATAAGTCTTGTCTTGTACTTATCTATTGATCCATCTGGCTTCATCTTCCGTTTGAAAATATATTTATAGCCTAGCGGCTTATAACCTGGAGAAAGATCAGCCAACTCTCAAATATGGTTTTGAATGATAGAATCAATCTCACTATTGATAGCCTCTTTCCATAAAGGTGCCTCTGAAGAAGACATCACTTCTTTATAACTTTGAGGCTCATTTTCTAACAGGTATGTCAGAAAATCAAGTTCAAATGATTTTGACATTATTTCTCTCTTGCTATGTCTAGGTTCATTTTCCTCAACATTTTCATGTTTATCTGATTCTTGGTTAACTTTATCACTACTTGTAGTAGTATCAATGATTCTTTTGAGAGACTATGTTCTTTATTTTTCTTTACAAGGAAAAGTCTATTCAAAGAATGTCATATTCCTTGATTCAATTATCATATTTAGATTGATGTGAGAAATCTAATATTTATGTACCAAGAATTGATATGCGCTACTGTTGTGAGCATATCCAATGAATATACAGGTCTTATTCTAACCCTATTAGGTTTAAGAACCATCACTTTGCTGAGACACCTCCACACTTTCATAAATTTGAAGGAAGGTGAGTGATATTTCCACAATTCATATGGTGTCTTGTCCAATCTTTTGTGTAGTACTTCAGGCTCATCCTTGATTGTATGGTTGAGCTCCAAGCTTTGAATCAAGAATTCCAAACTCTAGGGATTGTTTCGCTAACACCTTAGAATGACTCCTTTTTGTGCTAGCAAGGTTTGATTTTGAAGCAAAATCAATGGAGAAGAACTATGAAGTTCTCGGCCAAGGGAGAAAGAGAGAGAGAACTATGTGTTTTGGTAATTTTTGGTTTCTAAAACAATTACCACACATACAAAAGTCAAACTCTATTTTGGTATATCAATTACCAAAAACAAAAGCAAAGTGTTGAAGGGAAAAATGGCAACTAATTCCTCCAACCACTTCCATCACCAAATTGACACTTGATAGACAAGTGATGTAAGTTGGTGGGACCCACTTTAATTCAAAATTCAAGTGGCTTGCTCAACACACTTCGGGCTCGGGTTCGCTTAATCCAATTAAACGAATTTTCCGTCGTGACGTAATTAAATCCAATTTAATTAAATAATAATGCATAGCAAAATTATTACGAAAGTCGCTCGCGAATTAATTCTAAATTAATTTGTTTGCCCGAATTAAAATCCAATTTTAATTTCGCGTCGAAATCTAATTTCAATTAATATATCGAATATATTATTTAATCGATTAATTCCAAATTAATCATTCACTATCTTTTAATCGAATTTTATCCCAGATAAATTCTCGCCGCAATTAATCCTAGATTAATTTTCTCTCTCTTCTAATTAATCTCAGATTAATTATGTTCGAGTCAAACGTCATCGGTGAATCTTCGGGAAGCGACCCATGAGATCCTTGGATATGTTGGCAGTAAATCCGGTCGTCGGACTATCCGAATACGTCCGTACCCGGTACCACGTTCTAACCGATTTAAAAGACATGGTTGGCTTCTAGCAAAGCGTCGTGCCTACCAAATTCTCCAGAAATATTCTTTTAAGGAATATATAATCTTTGTCAGGCGTAGTATACGTAGTATTGCGTATTGCGATCCAGTATCGGATGTCACATGCAAGGCCTGGGGCTGGAATAATGTATGCCCCGTACGAAGCATATATCGGATCACAAGCAACTAGTCTCTTTAATCGGATAATCATGACCTTGTCATATTATCCCGATCGTTGCAACATAATAGATTACTAGTTCTGTATCTCTGCGTGATCATCATCTCCATATAACTGAAGTGATACTTTCATCTTGACATCACACCCAATACACTACGATTCTCAATAAACCCAGAAGAGGCGTACACAAAACCTGTTAAAGCCCCGGACGACCAAAACCAAAGCGTATTGATTGTCGCGAGTATTGGGGATGCAAGTCTCAGGTTAAGACCAAATACACCTACCCTGATTCGGATTCCTATAGACACGTAGTCATACTACCAATAGGATTCTGAGGGGTCTATCCAGAGCGAAGCTGTTCCCGTACCATCGGTAAACACAACCTAATATCACACTTGCATAAGTATTCAATACTTAAATATATGAGAACTATGCCGTTATGCTTCCACAACGCGCACAAATGCAATACTAGTCTATTCTGCATTATCGATGTCTAGTCTCGATAATACTACGCCTAGGGATATTTAATGATTAAACCTTCGTGGATTGATATTGTCTCATATCTTATAATCCAGAACTAATCATAATGACTTTTATCATTTATATATTCAAGTAATCTAATTACAAAATGATAAAATAGCAATTTTCTTTTTCACATAGTTAATTTGTACAAAAACCAAAATGTCTTTTACAAATAGTGACGCTGTGGGTCATAATTGTCCAACACGAAGGTGATGTGGCGCTTGACATGGTGTTGTGGCGCCTTATTCTTGGTCTTTTGGCTGGAGTGCTGGATCTTGAAGGCACCGCGGCGCCAGTTATAATCTCTCACTAGTTCCTGCGTTCTGTTTCCAATGCTCCCGTGAGTGTCCGATGCATCTGTACAGTCCCAAAACATGTGCAAATGTCCCAAGATTCATGTATTAATGCTCATACAAATAAAACATAAAATAACTATAATTGACATTAAATGACACGAAACATAACAAAATAATAGGCTAAGGATGCCATAATAAGTGGGTATAAATCACACTTATCATGTAGGCACAAAAATATTGAATTTCCTCAAAGCACGAGAAAGAGGTTAAGAATTAGGACAAAAGAACCCTTTTCTTTCAGGCTTGTCTATCATACCCTTGGTATCACATACCCAATGGTTGTCTACCGTTGGATTCACTTTGAGTGAATCCAATGGTTGTCTACCGTTGGATTCACTTTGAGTGAATCCAATGGTTGTCTACCGTTGGATTCACTTTGAGTGAATCCAACGGTAGATATTTAAAAAATTAAAAAAGAAGAAATAATCTGTTTAACCGGTCACATGCAATTATGACCATTGAATATGCAATTTATATCATTAGACATGCAACTTCCTACAATAAACATGAAATATTTTATAATTTGAAACCTTTATTATTAGACTTGCAACCACAACCATTAGACTTGAAATTTTAGCATTAATATGAAATTGAATCTACCTCGAAAAACGCACATGTAACTATCATCATTGAATATTCAACTTATATCATTAGACTTGCAACTTTGACCAATAAATATGCAATATTTCTAATATGAAACCTTTTATAATGAACATGCAACATGAAACCATTGGACTTGAAATTTTAGCAATAACATGCAATAACATCTGCCTCGAAAATCGTACATGTAACTATGACCATCGAATATGAAACTTCTACCATTAGACTTGCAACTTTGACCAATAAATATGCAATATTTCTAATATGAAACATTTTACAATGAACATGCAACATGAAACCATTGGACTTGAAATTTTAGCAATAACATGCAATAGCATCTGCCTCGAAAATCGCACATGTAACTATGACCATTGAATATGAAACTTATACCATTATACTTGCATCTTTCACCAATAAATATGTAATATTTCTAATATGAAACCTTTAACAATAAATATGCAACATGAAACCATTGGACTTGATATTTTAGCAATAACATGCAATACCATCTACCTCGAAAATTGCAC
The DNA here is from genome assembly GCA_019454045.1 of Zanthoxylum bungeanum. Taxonomy (NCBI): domain Eukaryota; kingdom Viridiplantae; phylum Streptophyta; class Magnoliopsida; order Sapindales; family Rutaceae; genus Zanthoxylum; species Zanthoxylum bungeanum. The sequence goes on from SKCR01031149.1 coordinate 8,421, forward strand.
ATATAACTACGATCATTGAATATGCAACTTATACCATTAGACTTGCAACTTTGACCAATAAATATGCAATATTTCTAATATGAAATCTTTTACAATGAACATGCAACATGAAACCATTGGACTTGAAATTTTAGCAATAACATGCAATAACATCTGCCTCGAAAATCGTACATGTAACTATGACCATCGAATATGAAACTTCTACCATTAGACTTGCAACTTTGACCAATAAATATGCAATATTTCTAATATGAAACATTTTACAATGAACATGCAACATGAAACCATTGGACTTGAAATTTTAGCAATAACATGCAATAGCATCTGCCTCGAAAATCGCACATGTAACTATAACCATTGAATATGAAACTTATACCATTATACTTGCATCTTTCACCAATAAATATGTAATATTTCTAATATGAAACCTTTAACAATAAAAATGCAACATGCAACATGAACCATTGGACTTGAAATTTTAGCAATAACATGCAATAGCATCTGCCTCGAAAATTGCACATGTAACTATGACCATTGAATATGCAACTTATACCATTAGACTTGCAACTTTCACCAATAAATATGTAATATTTCTAATATGAAACCTTTAACAATAAATATGCAACATGAAACCATTGGACTTGAAATTTTAGCAATAACATGCAATACCATCTACCTCGAAAATTGCACATATAACTACGATCATTGAATATGCAACTTATACCATTAGACTTGCAACTTTGACCAATAATATGCAATATTTCTAATATGAAATCTTTTACAATGAACATGCAACATGAAACCATTGGACTTGAAATTTTAGCAATAACATGCAATAGCATTTGCCTCGAAAATCGCACATGTAACTATGACCATTGAATATACAACTTATACCATTACACTTGCAACTTTGACCAATAAATATGCAATATTTCTAATATGAAACCTTTTACAATGAACATGCAACATGAAACCATTGGACTTGAAATTTTAGCAATAACATGCAATAGCATCTGCCTCGAAAATCGCACATGTAACTATGACCATTGAATATGTAACTTCTACCATTAGACTTGCAACTTTCACCAATAAATATGTAATATTTCTAATATGAAACCTTTAAAAATAAACATGCAACATGATACCATTGGACTTGAAATTTTAGCAATAACATGCAATAGCATCTGCCTCGAAAATCGCACATGTAACTATGACCATTGAATATGCAACTTATACCATTAGACTTGCAACTTTCACCAATAAATATGTAATATTTCTAATATGAAACCTTTAACAATAAACATGCAACCTGAAACCATTGGACTTGAAATTTTAGCAATAACATGCAATAGCATCTGCCTCGAAAATTGCCCATGTAACTATGACCATTGAATATGCAACTTATACCATTAGACTTGCAACTTTGACCAATAAATATGCAATATTTCTAATATGAAACCTTTTACAATGAACATGCAACATGAAACCATTGGTCTTGAAATTTTAGCAATAACATGCAATTGCATCTGCCTAGAAAATCGCACATGTAACTATGACCATTGAACATGAAACTTCTACCATTAGACATACAACTTTTACCAATAAAGATCAAACATTTTTAATATGAAACTTATTTCAATGAACATGCAACTTCAACCATTAGACGTGTAAGTTTTAGCAATGACATGCAATTTCGCATGCCTCAAAAACCGCGCATGTAACTATTATCATTGAACATGCAACTAATACCATTGGACATGCAACTTTGACCAATAAATAACAAACATTTCTCATATGAAACTTGTTTCATTGAACATGCAAGTTCAACCATTAGACGTGCAATTTTTAACAATAACATGCAATTTCATATGCCTCAAAAACTGCACATGTAACTATGATCATTGATCATGCAACTAATACCATTGAACATGCAACTTGTGCCAGTAAATATGAAATATTTTCTAGTATGAAATTTTTTACAATAAACATGCAACTGTAATCATTAGACTTGTAATTTTTAATGATAATATGCAACAATTTTTTTATATTATTTTATTTTTATTACAATTTTACATTTTATTATTAAAAAATAAATTTTTTTTTTTTTTTTATTGGAACAACCAGTTGTAACCGGTTGTTCCAATTTTTTGTTCATTTTTTAAAATGATTGGGTGCTTGTTTGGCTGCTCACGTGCCTTGGGTATTAGATACCCAATGGTATGTTAGCAAAGCCCTTTTCTTATGGGCCCATCTCATGCAAAAAATTTCCATCCACATCATATATATTTTTTTAAAACAAAAATCTAATTTCTTCCTTTTATATGTATAAGAAAATCAAAATACCCCTATCATTTGTATAAAGGTTATTTTTCGCGTAATGGATCATCATTGACTAAGCCTCATAAGGGATGAGAACAAGGTCCATACGCTATGAGAACCAGATCCATAAACTAATAATTAAATGAATTCTTTATTCATTCATGTCACTATAAGGAATCAAACTCAAGACATATTGTATGAAGTAGAGGTGTGTCTTTACCTTCAACAAGCGTAGATTTTTTCAATAATTCTTTCTGTTCTTTTCTATCTTGAATCTTCTTTCTTTCTCCTAAGACCGAAAGTGGTAAATAAAAAATAATCAAATCGCACCATCTCTTTAATAGCTAAATGCCTCTTTTTCTTCCGAAGTTGTCGGAATTATAATCAAGTGAGCTAGCACTTGTTGACAAGAAAACACATCATATAAATATAAGAGAAAATAAAATATTTTTGTAGTAAATTGGAATAAGTTAGGCTTGCCAATTAAATGTCTTTATGCTTTGCCATATAGTCCACAAGCTCTCTCTCCAAAAGGAACAGTTAGGTCCCTTGCAGCTTGTCTGCATTTTGGGTAATGAAATGCATTTGACCACTTGTGTTGTGCCCCAAGAACAATCTCTTATAGCCATACAAATTCTCAATTAATTTCATTACTTTGAATTTTATACGTGGAACCCAAAATCACAAGTAGTTTTGATTTTGAGCATTACATGTTAGAAAGATCTTATAGTTGAATCCAATTTACTATCAATGATAACTTCTGCATTAACTTGTTCCGATGTCAGTGTCTCGGGTTTTGAAAATTTTGTTTTTGCCTTGAAAATTATGGAATATATTTATGAAATGGACTTCAATCACTCCCTTTTGTGTTGGACTAAATAACAAATGGAAAAACCCAGAAAGGAAAGTTGACTGGAGTAAAATAGCTTCTAGTTTCCCCTTCCAAGTGAAAATGTCACATTGAATGATAGTGGTAGCTGGGGCAATCCCAAGTGAAAATGTCCCATAAAATGGCTAAAAGAAGTTCAAGATATCAAAAGAATCGAAATGATCCGTGGAGTTCGACTTCAAATCAATATTATGGTAACATTACCAAGTGGTATACAGAGAAAACTATCAACTAAATTACGGCAATGCACATCCATTTGAAGTATCAGAGCCAGTTCTATGTGGATTCAAATATACAACTTAGGCACAAGAATATCACCGCGTAGAAGTTTCAATTACTACATACACACTTAGCATATTGAACGTAAACTCACCATCTGAACCATAATCCGCAGTCTTTCTCGATGTTATGCTAACCAGATTTGAATAGCAAAACTGCTTTCTGATCCAAATAGAAATAAACAAAGTGGTTTGTTTCGTGAGTCACATATGAACCTGTACGGAAAACCAATAAAAATAATCTCAGTCCAACATCTTTCTTAGAAGTTAACAAAATTGCAATTCATCTTCTTCACAAATGACCCATCTTACTAAAGCAGCAAGATCAAAGAATTTGTGTTCTTAAGAACAAGTGTCCTTTCTTGAAAAACTCGGATAGATGATGCAAGTCTAAAAATGTCACACAAATAGCCCTAAAGCTAAAAAAGTGGTAAGATGCTTTCAAAACTCAGGACTATTTAGGCTATGTCCATAACATGGGTTCTTCCACAGTCCAGTAGCTCAACTTTGGGAATTGATGATTGCTCACAGAAAAAGCAAGTTACTGCATTATACAACAGAACATGTTGAGAATGATAAAATCAAACCTTACAGATGATTCTGTCTAGAATCATGGAAGGAATAAAGGGTCCTGACCAAATTGTAACTGTTGACGTTTCCTCAAAATGATAGCAAAAAATGTAGTACAACCAAGGATGAAAATAAGGCTTTTGATGATGGTTCTACCTTTATAAATGTTTTATTAGCTCAGCAATGCATTTTAATGGCATAATAATTTCACGACAATAATTAATAAGGAAAATTTCCCTTAACCTATCATAGTTTAAGAAACAAGGAAAAAGAAAATTAGTAGTTAGTTCAGTAAAGTACAAGTCCAAGTGAGATAAGATGACATTTGGATACACTCTACCTGTCCCTTAGTTAGATTCTGGAAGAAAAGCAGGTAAGAAAATATAGGCCAAACTGTCTGGTTGTAAGGGTGGCAGTTTAGCCCGCGGCCCGGCCCGGCCCGGCGGGCTTTGGCCCAGCCCGGGGTAGAAAAAGCCCGGGCCGGGCCTTAAAATGAAAGCCCGGCTCGGGCCTGGCCCGGGCCGGGCTTTCTATTTTGGCCCGGGCCAAAATTTAAAAAAAAATATATATATAGATATATATATATATATATATATATATTTAATATGTTGTATCATTTTTATTTATTTTTAACATTTAAATTGTTAATTTATCAATGAAACTTGTGATTTATTTATAAATTGTCTTTATATAGTATAACTATATTTTATATTTATATTTTTTAAATTTTTAAAATTTTTTTTTTTAAATTCGGGCCCAAAAATAAGCCCGGGCCCAAGCCCGGCCTGAGTCGGGCCGGGCCAGGCTTTTCCCGGCCCGGGCTTTTTTGTTGGCCGGGCTTGGGCCGGGCTTGCAAAAGCCCGGCCCGGCCCATTGCCACCCTTATCTGGTTGGGCATGAACTATTCTAACCTAATCTATTTTCTCCAAACGCATAAAATAACATAATTTTCTACTTAATATTTTTCTTATTCTTTGTATGTATATTTTTATAGGTGTATAACTTTATTTGATATTTATGATTGTGCTTTTCTAATAGCTGTAAGATATTTAGCTCAGTGCGGGAAACTCTAAAATAGAGGCAGATTATATTCTAGTCAGTCGGAAGATCAGTTATGAAATTGCTCTCAACACTACAAGAAATTGCAGTTTTAGTGACAGAATATTCCGTTTCAAAATTTAGCGACGGAATTGAAACAGATAATAAAATTAGCGCAAGAATTTAGCAATAAGAAAAAAAAATTGTCCCTAAAAATGGTGCAAATTTAGCGACGAAATTTGCAACAGAATTAGCGATAAAAATTAAGTCTGTCTCAACTTTCGACGCTAATTTGCGACGGATAGCATTTCTAATTAGTGACGGAAAATAACCATCGCTAATTAGCAACGGACTTTATCCATCGCTAATTGGCGACGGATTTATGTTTCCGTCGCTGATTTTAAATTTTTATTTTAATTTCTAATTTGAATAAGTATTTTTAATTAGAAAAAATTTCCGACGATAATTCGTCGCTAAATAGAAACGAAATCAATATTCCGTCGCTAATTTTTAAAATTTTCAATCCCCTAAAAATTTTATTTCGTCGGCGCCATTTTTAAAAAAAATTAGAGACGGATCCGTCGCTAAATAAAAACGTAATCTCTATCCGTCGTAAAATTTCATCAAATTTCAAAAATTTCCCACTTTTCGAAAATTTCAAATGTCTCAAAAATTTACAGATTTTCCCGCTTCTCCTATTTTCTTCCTCTATATATACCCCCACAATCTTTTTATCTCTCAACTCTCATACACCATCAAAAAAAAATTTACTCAATTTCATATACCATCAAAAATTTTCATACCTCAACTCTCATCATCAATTTCTCATTTTTTTTATTTCCTCTTTTAAACTTTCCTAAGAAACAAACACTAATATTCTTTTTGTTTAAGGCGGTGCAAATGGATGGTGGTGTGTTGAAACTGACAGTGGATATTACGGTGTCATGTGGAATTGAAGATGTACATACAACAATTAAAAAAAATCACATCTTTAAAATTTTCCGCAATTCAAAAATTTAAAAATTTTCCCCTCTACAATTTAAAAATTTATCACATCTCTACAATTTTAAAATTTCCCGCCTCTTGAAAATTTTAAAATTTTTACCTTTCTAAAATTTAAAAATTTCCCGTATATATAAAATTTAAAAATTTCACGCATCTCTAAAATTTTAAATTTCCCCCCTCTCTAAAATTTTAAAATTTCCGCTTTCTAAAAATTTTAAAATAAATAGCTTGCTACGGAAATATATTTCGTTTTTGTTGCTAATTAGCTACGGAATTTCCGTAGCTAAATCGAGACGGAATAAATTTATGTCGCTCATTTTAGCGACGGGTTTAATAATTTCATCGCTATTTATTTGGCGACCAACAAGCTTCTTTACTCACTTAAGAAAATATAGTTCGAATAATTGAAACCTAAAGTAATGTGTATCCTCAATAGTATCAAGATGAACCACGGCCCAATAGTAGTTTAATTAGCATGCTACTAAATTTTGGTTAGATTCATTCTGGCATCCATTAACAGGTCTATCACAGGTTCTCAACAGCCATAAAATATACAGACATGGAGCAGATTCACATAAGATGACATCATCCAAAGTTAGATACTCCATAGTCTCCATTAGTTATGGAAACCTATCAATTTTGCAATGGGCTAAACCGTAATACCAATGTCAAGATAAAACCAAAGACAGACGTAGCAGATCCTTAATCCTTTATGGCATAATCCATGATATGATTGATAATCAAGGAAAATCATTTTAACAACCAACTCTAGGAGCAATTGGATATATGAACATTGATCATATTGCACAATTTCCTTTACTAGTATCATCAGATACAACGAATCTAATATTATCACCAAATTGTTCAAGTTGTTAACTCCACCTCATCACTAAATCAAATAACTTAAGATCTAAATTTACTCATTCAAACAATGCCGTGGCAACACAACAGCTCAATCCATCTCCGATTATTATAGCTTCATCCCAAAATTCCCCAAGATCAACCTAATTGTCATACATCTACACATATACGGGTCACAATTTTACTTCGCCCAATCAACAAATGCACAAATACAAGCAAGAACATAAATTTAGCATAGATCTATCCCATTTTAAATACACTATTAAAACTTAAAGACAATACTCCTCGAATCTGAACAAATTCAAAATTAGAAAACAAAACCCACAAATAAAATGATCAAAAGAAACAAAATAGAGTTACCAAAATTGCTGCCGACGATACAGTGCCAAGTAGGTCCATGCTTCTTATCAAATTCCTTCTTTATTCTCTCAGCTACATCTTTCTCTACACTGCTCTTCTCAAATGTCTACTCAAACAATCATTAAAATCATTACACAAAAAAAAAAGGACAAATCTAATAACTGAATCAGAAGCTTAAGGAAATGAAACCTAACTGCAATAGCAATATCAACAGCCTCCTTTTGTAAGTCCTCTTTCATGTCGGCACTCTTAATAATAACCCTTTTGTCAGATTGGGACATCGCCACAGTCGGTTTCCGGTCACCGGAATTGGGTTTCACGGCTAGAGCTCCGGTGACGCTCTTCTTCGTTTCTTCACTCATGGTGTTTGTTTCTTTGCTTCTTACAATCTTTTTTTTTTTTTTTGGCTAAGAAAGAGCTGAGCAAAACGCAACAGGAACTCTCGCTCCTTTGATCCTCCCTATCAAATTCAAAGGTCCCGTCGTCGTTTTTATATTTTCCTTGTTTCTTTCACTGTCTGGTTACTCTCCGTTTGTTGAATGCTTGTGCTCGTTTCATTAGCGAGCCTTTACATTTTCAATACGGTGTCGTTTCTTCTGTATCTAGAGACCTCTTGATACCTTTATTAAGGGGAAAAAAGGACGCCAATTGGTTACCCCACAGCTCTCATAAGATGACAGGCAGATGTCTTTTAGATATTGATGGGAGAAGATTTTCGAATTTTGTTATCTGTACACACTTTTCCTGAAATTTTTACAAACCCTATCACGGCTACAGTGATTTTATATATATTTAAACCCTAATAGCAATTAAATTGTAATAACTATAGTCTAGAGGTGGTAATGTATTCAAAAAAAAAAAAAAAAACAGAACCTATTTTTATTTTTTTCCTTTGTGAATATTTTTTACTATGTATTCTAATGCTTTAAAATATAAAAATGACTTACGTTCTCGAGAATATTAAAAATATGTTATATTGTTATATTTTAAAGTTCTGTCCATAATATAATATTATATTAAAAAAAATAAGACTTTGATAATTAATTATTTAAAAATTATAATTAGGGGACCGGCTTTAGTTGCAACTAGAGATGGCAATTGCGCCCATAAACTAGCAAACCCGCAAAAACTCGCTCGCAATGGGTAGGATTTGGTAAATATTTTAAGCGGGTTTGGTGCAAGTTTGGTAATTTAAAACATAACATATTAAGCAAAATCAACTGAAACCCACAGTGGGTATCCGTTACCCACAAGCTTAATATCTTTGTTTTATATTCTTAGGGCAAAAAAATCTCTCATATAAAAGGACTCACAAACTTACAATTTTTGAATTGCTCTCTCTTAATATTTTTGAATTACTTCTGGTCATTTTTCAATAATTTTGATGATATGAATTTAACATAATGAAGGATATTCAGCTAGTGATTCATTGATGTAATTGTGATGATATGAATTTGACATTATGTTATAAATATTTTAAACTTTTATTTATGTGTCCTAATTTGTAAACTGTCAAATACTTTCTTTTTTGTATGTTATGAAAAGTATCAATATTTAATTAAAAAGATTGTATTATTAAGAACGCAAGAGAATTCAATATTTTAAAAATCCGTAAAAAATCTGATGGATACCAGTGCAGGTTTGATAATTTATTTTTATATACGGGTGCAGATTTGGTAATGAAAATTAAAACCCGCAGCGGGTGTCATCCCTAGTTGCACCGTATATCTTTTTCAAGGAGGACAAAATTTTAAGACCATATATCTATTTCAATAGATTTAATAACTTAGAAGCATCGAATTGTATGGGCACAACAACTTTAGTTGAAGCATCAATCAATTCTTTGCTTTCTTTGCACTCATGGTATTTGGAGTGTCCAATGCTCAAAGTTGTTGCCCATTTACAGTTATATTAAAGCAAAAAAGAACAGAAAATTCTAAGCTAACTTGTACAAGAATATATCAGTTGCTAGTGAAACACTGGTTGCTCATCATCATACAACAACATTTTCAGGGAGAGCCAACCCAAACGGTCGGTTGAATCCCTCAAATTTAACTCAAAATTAGAGGTCCCGAATTTAGAGAAATTTCAATTTTTAGTATATAATATAATTTGTTTATTTTTTTTATCATTTATCGATAGCCAATAGGGGCCCATTTTAAGAATTTGTTTAGGACTCATAAAATTTAAGGTAACTTAGGGCCACCTGAACACACTACTCTTTTTCAATCTTTTGGTAAGGAGAGTAGGATTTTCAGTTCATGTTCATTATCAGATTTTGAATCCGCGACAGCCACATATGACTATTAGCTTGAAAAAGAGTTTATTATCTCAATTTAAGTGGAATAAGGCTGCTACTTTTTGTTGCATGGCTGGAAGCTAATGAAGAAATTTGAGATGGAGACAATGAAACTCAAGAGTGATTATATATGAACGTTATTGAAATTAAATAGTATTTTTTGATGCTATTATTAGTACTTTCAGAGTTCTCTTTGGGTCTTTGCTTCTTGAGATGTTGCACGTATGGAATTTGGTATTATGACAAATGGATGTCATGAAGGAATGGTAGGATTGAAGATCAGTTACATGAGAGGAGACATTGTGGAAGTTGTTGATCTTGTGTTTCAAATTTCAGGAATATATATATATATATATATTTGATAGAAGGGCTTGGCATATTATTGTATGATGAAGAATATGCAAAAATTTAAAAAATTGAAATGATATTCACATCTATAAAACACAATTCATCCCAATCAAATGGGATGAAGTTGCCTGTAGGTAGATTGTTTGGCTAATAAATGAACCTCCTGAATAGGGGTGAGTAAAACCGGTTTCGGTTCCGGTTCCGCATGGAATTGGAACCTACCCGGAAAAAATCGGTTCCTAACTAAGTGGAACCGGAACCTACCTAATTAAATAGGGTACCCTATTATTCGGTTCCAATTCGGTTCCGGTCCGGTTCCGAATTACCCTATTTATATAACATTGTCAAACTTTGAAAATTGAAACTGCCAAAAAAAAAAAAAAAAAAAACTAGATAATGCATGAACAAATCATACTTGCCAGTTGGTTTTGTTATACAATATGATGTAGCAGTGAGTGTGTTCCTCAAATACTGGATTATTGTAGAATAAAAAAAGTGCTACAAAGTTCTTTAGCAATCAAACTAGATTATCTTTAACAAGCTATGTGAGTGATAGATATTGACTGACTATAGCAATTTGAGAGAGACTATAATAGCTTTTGAAATCCTAGTGGCAATGGCAAAGTGCCAAGATGTGTAACAAAGAGACTATGTAAGGAAAGATATTATTCAATCAGATCCAAAATTTGATTAGTATCATAACCCAACTTTTGTATCCTCATTTTTTCAAAAGATAAACAGAAAACATCCAAGTCCATCCAGGCTTTGAAGATTCTTACTAGTTTCTCCTCCATAATGCTAACTTCTATTGCAAATATTCCCTCCCACAGCCCCCCCCCCCCTTTGGCTATAAGTCCAAGGGGAAAAAGTATTCTCCACAACTAGAATGTTCATATAGTATAGTAGCCTAATTAATCTACATTTTGCTTTTCTGAATCTGCATGTTCAACAACTAATCAACATGTTATTTGAATGATGGATTGATAACTCTGCCATAGGAGAGTCAAGATCAAGAACTTAACCAAAACAGGAGATAAAGAAAAAGCTAAAGATATCAATAAAAAAAAAAACTAAAAAAAAAAAAAAAAAAAAACTAAAACAAGAAACATGTTCAAACATGCATGCTTATATCTTCAATTCATGGAATAAAAAAAAATATCGGCTCAAAAGAGAAGTGGTGAAGGTGAATTACCTGAAACGATGGCAGCGATTCAAATTCGAAGAAATGAGAAGTGAGGAGAAATGTGTATGTGGCTATGTGCGATGAGAACTGAGAAGTGATTCAACCTAAGAAATGAGTTTGACTGAGTGAGGAGAGGAGAGTGTATTGTGTATGTGTGATGGCAGCGATGCAATTGCAAATGGGTTTTAGGGTTGCTGCTTCTTGAGTTAATTTATCCTGCAAAAAAATGATGTCGTTTTATCTAATCGGTATGAAATCGGGTATCAAATTCGGTTCAACATTCGGGTATCAATACGGGTATCAAATCTGGTTCTAAATTCGATTCTGGTTCCGGTTCTATGGTCTGGTTCCGGTTCCGGTTGTTCTGGAACCGGAACCTGACCGATTACAACCAGTTCTGGTTCCAAACCCAGATTTTCGGACCCGGAACCGGTGCTCACCCCTACTCCTGATTATGTATTGCATTGCCAAGAGATTAGGGTTAATGGGTTATATTCCCAGATTTTCTGTTGCAGAGAGTTCTCTGTTATCCTATATGTGTTATTAACCAAACTAAACATGCATTCTACAAATAAATTTCAACTATTGAAACATAACATGGAACTTAAAAGTAAGAAAAACCTGGAAGTGTATTGAAGATGATGAACAAAAAATCAAGTCGAGTTGTTTTTGTCCTTAAAAACTTATTAGCCCCGCCTCGGTGCTCTCCGGATGTCTTGTGGCTAATGTTCTCCCATGATTACTTGATTGTTTCTTGTAGAAGGGGCACTCATTTCTCCAAGAGCTTGAACTTAAGAAAGAATGGTGGAAACTTGTAACATCCCCAATCCGGGGAATGCTACCGGTAGGGGATAGACCGTACTAACCCCATAAGCCTCTAATTCTCCAACCATACACAATCATTAATACTCTATTCTCTAATTATATATAACATGTATGAGACCGAGGCCCAAGCTTGACAACTTTACACATGCAGACTCAACATCAATAACTGTAATCATAACAACACATGCTTTTACATTGACCATCATATAACCAAAAACTAATACATGACTTTATTTTGACTTAGATTGGACTCTCACTTTTCTGACTTGGACTGGTGGACTCCAAACCCTAGTGACTGCAACAGTTTCTATCCTCTCGAGCTCGTCCTCCAAGAATACCTGCAAGCACAGAAAACTGGGAGTGGGGGGTTAGATCACTGTCCGATCTAAGCGAGTGGACGCAAAAACTGAAAAACTGATATAAAAACATTTGGTTCTAAAACCAAAGTTTCAGAAATAACTTTATAGGAAAAATATTTTCTGAAAACTTCGTCTGAAATCTTTCTTATAAATCTTGTTTTTCTAAAATCTGCTTTCTGAAAACTGTTTCTAAAATCTGGTTTCTGAAAAAGGTTCTTTGGAATTCTGGTATCTGAAAACTAATCTGTATCTGCAAAACCTTGACGTATGAAGGCGTTACGTATCACCGTCCCCCTATATGTCTATCTAGAGCCAGGAATGCAAAAACATGACTTTGGGGCGCTAGTATCGCCGTCCCCCAAGTCACAAACTAGAATTGGGGGTGCAGATCTATGCTACCCTCCAAGCTCTGAAACTAGGGTCTAGGGGCGTTACGTATCACCGTCCCCCTAGCCCTGAATTAAGATCTGAGTGCGTTATGTATCGCCATCCCCTCAGTCCTCTACATGTGCACATATTCTATGTCCGTCAATTCCAAACTGTATCAAGTTGCATACTGGGGTGGGTTTTTCCCCCATGCCCCGAAAACATAAAATATTTTCTGAAAATGTTTCTTTCTCAATATAAAACTCAAATCATAATTTTTTATGAAATGACTGTAATAACTAAAGAATCTACGCCCTAAACCGTGAAAGTAAGTCTGATAAGAAAATACGAAATGAAAATTCAGTAAAAGAGAAAATGTCCACTCATTGTTTTGGAATCTGGCTGGCACTGGATCCTTTGTCGAAGGAAATTGTGGTCCTGGGGATAATCTATTATTGGAAACTTGATTAGTATGTAAGTTGTAAAAGTGAATATCGGAACTTAGCTAAGTTGAAAGATGCATCAACATATTTTATCTATAAGGCTTATCATGCTTATATCTTGTTGTAAGGTATACACACGAACTGATATGAGACCCTAAGGGTGGTCTCTAACATGCTAGGATGGATCTAGGGTGGTTTAAAATTGATTCTGGGAAATTTTGTGCCACGCGTCGCGACGCAAAGCCTTGCGTGTCGTGACACACGGTGTCCAGAAAGGTGCCATCGTTTTCTTCTTTCGCGTCGCGACGCAAATCTTTTTTTCCTCGCGACGCGAAACAGAATTCCAGGATTCTGTTTTACTTCTTCAAGCACATCCAATGCACCACATCAACTACACTTCATACTAACAACCACAACACAAAACATCATCATAGATCTATTTCACACATCATATACCAATTTTTAATCTTCTAATCTCATATTCCTTACTTAGCTCAAGACTTAGGGTTTCTTATAAAGTTGGGATAACACACAACAATGAATCTCCATGCCTATATTCTCATCAATTGGGACCTCAAACATGTTATTATCTTCACCATATCATTAATACTATCAAAATAAAAAATTCAAGATTTGGGTCACCATAAGCTTACCTCAATCCACTTGATTTCTTCATATTCCACAATCCTCTATTGTTGTTTATCTTCTTCCTTGCTTTATCTTCTCTCTTTCTTCTTATTTTTCTCTTTCCTTCTTCTCCTCCTCCTCCTCTTCATTCTTCTTCTTCTCCCCCTCTCATTCTTCCATGTTTTTGCCTCTTCTTTTCTAATTTTGGGATTCATGAATAGTGTATCTCTTTTATACTTGGCAATAAAAAAAATATATGTAGAATTTTCAAGAAATTTGTAGAAATTACTAGAATGCCCTCGAGTACTATTCATCTGAAATTTTGATCTGTATTTTTGGCTTACTTCTGATTTGAATTTGGAAAAATGTTAAACACGAAAGTTGTAGATCTCGATCGCACCTTTCTGACGATATAAAATTCGTAAAAATCGGAGTTTGTACGAGAAAGTTATGGCCCAAATAATATGGGTTATCCGGAGTGGTACATTATATACTCATATCGGAATTCCGGGGAATTAACCGATCATCCCTCAAAGCCGTTCCCATGGGTGTATATATGCTCAGATATAAATTTATATTACATACCCTCATTCCATGATGTAATAGTGCTACGGTCAACAATAGTCGAGACCACCGGTCGTTACAAATTCTCCCCCTTAAATAGGATTCGTCCTCGAATCCTTTTTAAACTTGGATTCCTATCGTAGATCTCTAGACCATGGGTTCCTTATAATTTACTCGCTTAAATTGACTTTATGCACATCGCCCTAGTCTCATCCACCTAAATACCACTTTTCGACGTCCTTCCGTGTGTTTCTTCTACTGAGACTACATTGTGTCATTAGAGATTATATTTAACTTAACAACGAGAGTCTCTACTTGACTGATCACTTACTGCTGGACTAATAGGCATATGACATTCTCTATCTTCAAACACATTTATTCTACCTCTTGTCGTGCTTCGGTAGGCTACTTAATAATTCACGGCTGTAGTGAATATCCCTTAGGTTCTTTACTGAGAAGTATTACCTAGTTCTTGTTTCATAAAATCTTCCATGGGTATTTTTATCTACCGTATTTCTGGACCTTTAGTTGAACTCAACATTCATTTGACTTGATCAAGTTCTTAATAGCTGGTACCTTGACTTTTGCTAAAAATACTGATGTCTTCAAACTTATACTCAGTACTCATTTTGCTCCACTTATTCAGCTTGTTCATAATATTCTTTCTCATCACTTAGCTACTTAATTCTCTATATTCTATTTACCAAACTTCATCTGTTTATGATACTGCCTAGGGATTCTTAGCTTACTGTTACTGTAAATCTTGTTACTATTCTTTTACATCAACTCGTCTTCTATACTTGTTTGCATGCTAGGATACCTCCTCTTTATTGTTTTCCATATTGTAGTAAACTTATTTTCTCGGTTCGATACCATACTACTCTTCTGTCAACATTTGATTATTATCTTCTCATATTGTCGTTGCGCCTTGACAATTTCACTTCCAATCCTTGTGTCAGTTAACTTTACTTTTCTACTCCATTTTATAACTGAAACTGCTATATCTCTGTCCCCTTATTCGAAAGATATCAACTTTCACATGACCTTGTTTATACTTAACGTTGTCCTCTTACATTCTTATCACTGCTTCACTAGTACTTCTTCTCTTTATTGCCTTATCTAATAACTTCTCTTTAAATCTCTTACTTAGGCTATTTCTTTCTTTTTATTTTGTTCTGATGTTATAATTAAGGGTTTTATGTTTCGGTCATTTATCATTATATTTATACTTGCTTATGGAGTATCTCAAGGTTGTGCTCCAAGTCTATCTCTGTTACTGATGTTGATCGAGGGTTGGGAGGGTGGGAACTTGTTTTGAGGCTCTTCTATTACGGTGATTCGGTGACATATACTTTTCACCTAGGACTCTCGTCTATACCTGTCTGGTGTCTTTTCCTACACTGGGGTATTACTACTAAAACTTGTCTGACTTGCCTTCTCTAACCTTACTCCTGATCATTTTCATCAATCAATCACTCCACATCCCATACAAAGTCCTTCTAGAACCATACTCCATAACAATTTCCTTGTACTGTCTCTTTATTAATTTCCGTTGCTTAACTCTCTGCGGTTACTATATTCTTTCTCTGGATGCTACTATAATCTCTTCGCTATCTTTCATAGGGAACTTGTTGGACAATTATGACCCATAGCATCACTATTTGTACAGAACATGGTGTTGTTGTACAAATTAACTATGTGACAAAGGAAATTGCTCTTTTATCATTTGTAATTGGATTACCTAGATATATAAATGATAAAAGTCCTTATGATTAGTTCCGGATTAATAAGATATGAGACAGTATTAATTCACAAAGGTTTAATCATTAAATATCCCTAGTCGTAGTATTATCGAGACTGGACATCGATAATGCGGAATAGACTAGTATTACACTTGTGCATGTTATGGAAGCGTAACGTCAGAGTTCTCATATATTTGGGTATTGGATACTCATGCAAGTGTAATAGGAGGTTATGTTTACCGATGGTATGAAAACAGCTTCGCTCTGGATAGACCCCTCGGAATCCCATTGGTAGTATGACTATATGTCTATGGGAATCCGAATCAGGGTAGGTGTATTTGGTCTTAACCTGAGACTTGCATCGCTAATACTTGCGACAATCAATATACTTTGGTTTTGGTCATCCAGGGCTTTAACAGGTTCTGTGTACGACTCTTCTGGGTATACTGAGAATCGTAGTGTATTGGGTGTGATGTCAAGATAGAAGTATCACTTCAGTCATATGGAGATGATGATCACGCAGGGATACATAACTGGTACTCTAAGTGCTATAGCCATCGGGGAAGTATGACTAGGTCATGACTTTCCGATCATAAAGAGACTAGTTGCTAGTGATCTGATATATGCTTCGTACGGGGCAGACACAATTCCAGCCCCAGACCTAGCATGTGACATCCGATACTAGATCGTAATGCGCAATACTACGTATATTATGTTGGGGTTGGTGCTCAGAGCGCCAATTCCCGGTTGTATTTCTTTATGAATACTTCTGTAAAACCTTATTATTTTGAATAATATATGCTGTTTCTATAATATAATCTATCTTTTAATATGGTAAAGACGTAATGACCTTAGAATGACTAGTCATGGTGTAGTTGCAAAAGCGTCGCAACTGACATTGAGTTGTATCATGACGTTGTCATTCTCAGACTGTTCCTGGTCAAGGTTTACACTACTTGGTCAGTATAGTAAACCCGTTGAGACCGGTACATGTCGTATACTGGAATATATGATTCCAATGGTTTCTCAATGAACCATAAGTCTTGGAGACTAGTATAGACGTGTAGGTGTTTATAGCGGATAAACACTGAACGACTCACCGAAGATTCTTAATGGATGGTGCACCAACGTCAATAAGAATCTTATCGAGTTGAGTATCACTTGTGATTCTTAGACTTGAGATGCCACTGTGGGCACATGAGACATCTTCTACACTTAGATGGCAGTCACGTCACCGATCTATTTAGATCAGACCTCCGCCTCTTCGTTGGGTGTAAATAGATCCTCAGGGTGTCCTGTGTGTATCGAGATAGGATCCGTCAGTTCTGTGTATCAGAACATAGGTAGTCCATATGATTAGCAATCAGATAAAAACCATGGGCCCGTGGTACAATTTAGAAGTTAGTTTTAAATGTTCTTTTTGTGATTGCTAATAGAATAGTCGACTGGATAATCGCTTTAGAGATTTGACGTTAACATCTATATCTCTGGGATTTATCCGGATACCTGTGACGGAGGAATTATACATTTGCCATGACCTCGACCTGTATGATTCAGCGAGTTTATCCGTGATCGTCATAATTTACGGGTGGATAAATTATGGACACAAAATTAGATTTCGTGAAGGATATGCCTTAATCTATAGTCTCACTAATGAAATATACTCGTAGAGCACTAGGGCAACATTTATAAATAATTTTGATTATTTATAAACTCTTTTAAAGGTTAAACACAAAATACATGTGTAGAGACCCGATAGTCATTTCCTTAATTTTTGTGTATTTGCATTTAATGTTTGATTAATTCAAATACACATTAATTAATTGTCAAATTGAGATATTTGACTAATATCATAAATGAATATATGTATTTAATATTTAATGTAAATATTATACATATATTTAATATATTTGTATTTAATTAATTAATTAATTAATTAATTGTTAAATGATTAAATTAATTAAAGTATAGATATTTTAAGTTATGATATTTGTTTTAATGGCTAAGTTGCAATTGTTGACTTGTTTGAATTTATCATTAAAGTGCAATGATCATTTAATCAAGTTGGCAAGTTGAAATTCAAATGAAATTAAAACAAAATGTCTTTATTTTTTTCCTAGCCAAATTCGGCCAAGGGTTAAAAATACACAAGTATATATTGTTTTGTTTCTTTTAGGGTTTGAATAACCTAATACACTTTATCAAAACTCCATTAAAACAAAGCAAAGAAGGTAGAGAGAAAGAAAAAGAAAAATCAAAGAAAAGCTTGGAATTTAGTAAGTATTTTCAACCTTCCATTAGAGAGTAAATTGTTCCTCTTGTTGTGGGCTTCACTTGGTGATGTTCTTAAGTTTTTCTATTCTTTATTCTTTATATTTTTTGTGGATGAAAGTTTGATAGAAGGGTTGAGCATGTATATAGTTGATAAAATGTTACTAATGATGTAGTAAGCATTCTTTTAATGGTTTTAGAACCTTGTTGCTAATCTAGAGTTGTTGACCCACTCTTAAATGACCTAGATTTGATCTATAGTTATTTCATTGTGTTGAGACTTGATTTGGATGGAAGAAGCATGATTGAAGTATTGGATTTAACCAATTTGGTCTAATTTGTCCAATTTGTAGAAATTGAAAAATTAGGGTTTGAGACCACTTCCAAATTTGGGGATTTTCATTTATATGGAGTATTTGGATGTGTATATGATGCATGTAAAATATTGGGTTGATTGGATTTTGCCTTGATGTGTTTTGAAAATTGGAAGTGCAAAATGCACAATTATTTCTCCGTAGGGAGCTCTCGGCCAAGGATGGATTTTTGGGTTTTTTTGTTGTAAATTGTATTTTGATATTTGGGACATGTTAAACTCATCCTAGAAATGATTTAGAATCATTCAAGTTGTTTTGAACAATTTCGGATTAAAATAAACAAAATGCTTGTTTAGGGGTAATTCGGTAAATTCACATAAATTTGATTTATAGTGTTTTATTTCATAATTTGATTATTGGATAATAAAATAAATAAGTTTATTTTATTAATCCGAGAAAAAGTTTTGAAATCGGAAAATTTGATTTTCCACTGTTTCCGCTGCGTTACCGGATATCCGCCAATAAAACCCTTTCATACTACGCCTGACAAAGATCTTGTATTCCGTAGAATAATATTTCTGGAGAATTTGGTAGGCACGATGCTTTGCTAGAAGCCAACCTTGTCTTGTAAATCGGTAAGAACGTGGTACCGGGTACGCACGTATTCAGATAGCCCGATAACTGTATTTACTGCCAACATATCCAGAGATCTCTTGGGTCGCATCCCAAAGATTCACCGATGATATTTGACTCGAACAAAATTAATTTAGGATTAATTAAGAGAGAGAAAATTAATCTGTGATTAATTACGGCAAGAATTAATCTGAGATTAATTATCAGAGAAAGAATTAATATGGGATTAATTGCGTCGAGAATTTATCTCGGATTAAATTCCTCGAGAGGAGAGAACGCGATTAATTTGGAATTATTCGGTAAAATAAATTTAATAGTTAAATTAGATTTTACTATTTAATTTATTTAATTGGGCTAAAATAATATATTAGATATATTAATTGAAATCAGATTTCAAAGCGGAATTAAAATTGGATTTTAATTTGGGCAAACAAATTAATTTGGAATTATTTCGTAAGCAACTTTAATAATAATTTTGCGATGCATAATTATTTAATTAAATTAGATTTAATTGTGTCGCGACGGAAAATTTGTTTAATCGGATTAAACGAATTTGAGCCCAAAGTGTGTTGTGTAAGTAATTTGAATTTTGAATACAATATGGTGGGACTCACTCACTTACATCAACTAGTCATTTGTTGATGGAAGTTGTTGGGTAATAAATTGGATTTTAGTTACCCATTTCACCCACCAACAAAATATATATTATAAATGAATTTTGGAAATTCTTTTTTATATTTCTCTATCGGTTTGTCCAAAAGGAAATTAATCTTCATTTTTCATTTTGGCGCAAAAGTGGTCATTGATTTCTTTTAAATCAGCAAAAGCAACATCTGCTTTTATTTTTTTAAGAAATAAAAAGGCAAGTGGTGGTTGTCTTCTCTGAAAAACTGCCAAATGGAAAGCAATTTATTCATCATTTTTGAATTGGCAAAATGGCCTCTGACTTTTCTTTTTCTCAGGCCGAGGAACTAATGAGCAATCGCTCTTTGCCTTCTTTGAGAAGGCCGAAAGCAACAAAGGCATTTTTGGCCTCTGTTTTTTTAAAACCAATGACCGATTGCTCATCTCTCATGCCTATGGCCGATTGCTCCTCTCTCTCTCTTGGGCAAATTTATTTCTCCTTGGGAGATAAAATTTGTTCCATTTTTATTCTTGCTAGCACATAAAAGAGCCAAATGATGGTGATAGGGATACTCACTCTTGAGCTTGGAAGCTTCAACATCCATTGAATTTTTGAAATCATAAATTCGATCAATGTAAGTATTCCGCAACTTTCTTGATTAATTAACACAATAATCACGCTTAGAGATCACGTGGTATGTCTATGACACTTACAATGGTATCAGAGCTAGGGTTTATGGACTTTAATTTGGGACTTTTGGCTTGGAGCGTGATTTTGCCTAAATTGATGATTTGGTTGAGTTTAAATGACGTTGAATTGGATTTGTATATCATTGGATTTGTGATAAATTGATTAGATCAAAAATCCCCAAAATCCATGCTTGGCCGAAAATTACCCTAGGAATCTCATGGTTAATTTTTTGAATTAGACAATTGGATATGTTGATTCACATGAAATTGAATGTTAATTGTTGATTTAATTAGATTGAAATCAAAATTGGATGTTAATTTCATGTATTGCCGTGAGTATGAATCATGTTGGAATGGATTGATTGTGCTTTAATTTGTGTTGGACATAAATTAAAATATTAAGCATGATTAATTGAATTAATTAGTGTTTTGGAAGCATTAGATTAATTAATTAATTATGGTAAATACACTTGAATTGAATTAATTTGTAATTTGGAATAATGAGTTAATTTAATTTATTGTATTTGGGCTTAATGTGCTTGGTTGTGCCAAATTTGGTTTAGGATAATTGGTTGGATCCAATTGGGCATAAAACCATTTCCATAAAGTACAAATATGATAATTGGGCCTTTAAAAAAATTTAATTGGGCCTAAATTGATTTTGGCATAGGGCGATTCCTAATTGGGCCTTGGCATCTTGGGTTTGACCCATAATTGCCAAAGGCCATGCCTAAAGAATTAATTGAAAGCTCATTGGACTTTAATTGAATAGTATTGGATACTAATTGGGCCTTTGAGATCCATTAAGATTGGATTTGGAATCCAAGTCTTTAAGACACATAAATAAGTGTAATTATTTAATTTGGAATTAAATATGAATTAGTATCGGATACAATTTAAATTGGATTTAAAATTGTAGTTTGATATAATTCCAGAATACTTACTTTGAGTATTTATTCTTAAACGAGTTTGACTCGCGCAAATCAAATCGTTGTTTGAATATTGGATGGTCATTAATCAAAGATTAATTAATTGGATTAGATTGATTGAATAACATGCTTTGTGTGAATACTTGGATGTATGAATGAATAATGTATATCGGATGGATATTAGAAGGGTGAAGGCAATTTTGGAAATTATTGTAATAAATTTAGAATTTATTAAATTGGACCTGCGTGTCCAGCCTATTATCTCCTTATCTCATTGTATTTCTCTTCTCATCAATTCCCCTCAATGTAAATGAGGTTTCTTTAGAAGTATTATGTAATTGGGTAGAACTAAGAATAATGCTAGCGGGAGAGAGGAAATGGAGAGATTTGTTCTAGGAACAAAATGTATCATATATCCATCCGTATATCATTATTAATTTTATCGCTCCTTATTATGCTTTTAGAATGCATGCTTAAGGGTGTATGATGAGACCTAATCAAAGATAATAAATTGGTTGCCAAATCGCGACAAAAACCCTCATTTTATATTAAGCGTTTTTCCTTCCATTGAGTGATTCTCTCACAAGATCCAAGATTGGCATTGGTTTGTTGGCCAAAGTCAAGACCTTTGTCCATCGCAGATGTGTTTGAATCAAAAAAGCTTTGTTCCATATCGTACGTCTTGGGCAAGTTGTGATTTGTTGGCCAAAGTCAAGGTCACTTCTTGTTCATCGACCTCGATTACGAAGCTTTCCCACTGTCAATAGGTCACGCTTAACTGGTTTCATTAAGCTTGTTGACCCAAAGCCAAGGCTTAGTTGATTTAGAGGAAAAATGTTAGGGAATATATTAGATATATTGGCATATATTAGATATATGTTTCAGACTTGGAGGTCGACCTACTGGATCTAGGAATTGGATGGGATCCAATTGATCTTAGAGATCTACCTAGTTAAGTTTCATACAACTTGTTGGCCAAAGTCAAGGTTGTGTGTTATTTAACGGGATCCTAGCCCACTAGGAAACTAGATTTTCCGAGTACTCCACAAAGGGTTAGAGGCTCGCCGAAAAATAGTGGGAGACAAGTATTAAATTTGCAATTTCGTTTAGATACTTGCCAATACGCGCTCATTTCATTTTTCGTCATTAATTATATATAAATTAGTTGGACTAATATTCAATTGTTGTTTTAATTTAACAGTTGGACTGTATTCAAACTAGTTCATTTGTAGTTGGTTATATAATTGGATTAAAGTAATCAATACATTTGAATGTAACAGATCAATTGTAGTTGATTATATAGTTAGACTATAGTAATCATTACATTTAATTGTATCTGAAATCGTTGATTGGATAGTTGGACTATAGCAATCAAGATGACTGAAAGATTAGCGTCAAAGGACACAATCATGGGGAAAATATCTTTAAACGGCTTTAATTTTCAGATTGGGAATAGAACTTCAGAATAGTCCTGAGAGCTGAGAAGTTATTCTATTTGATAGAGAAACCTCTTAAACATGAGCTCAGAGTTGAGCGAATAATAGAGCATGAGCTTAGGAAGACTCATTGTGATGATAACTTTAGTGCTCAATCCATTATGCATAGCCAAAGCTTATTAAAAAGACATATCCCAAGTTGTCTGCCTAAATTGTGGCAAACGGGGTCAATAGAAGTGTGACTGCCGTATGGACAAGGCAGACATGAAGGAAGTGAAGGCGGGACAAGGTTCCGGCTTCAAGAATGTTTGTCATAAACATGTCCACTACTAGTTTAAAATTGGATTTTGATACTAGATGTGACATACATATGTACTGATGTGCGGGATCTACTAATTAGTAGGATACTAACTTCAGGTGAGATCGACCTACAAGTCAGAAACAGGACGAGAGTCGTTGTTTTGACCGTAGAAACCTAAGTTTTGGAACTGCCCTTTGGGCATGTACTTAAATTAGGAGACGGTTATAATGTATGTAGTTTGACTAGAAACATTATCTCTATATCTAGTTTAATAATTTGCGGGTATACCTTTATATTCCGAAACACCGAGTGTTTTTGTTTATAAAGATGATATCGAGATATCTACATTAGATGTAAATAATGGTCTTTATATTTTGAATATAAATGAATCTCAAACATATAATATAACAAAAAAATAGCTCAAATTGAGTAAATCAAATGAGACTTATTTGTGGCATTGTCATCTGGGATGCATTAACAAGATTCGTATATCCACACTTTCGAAGAGTGGATACTTGGACGTATTTGATTCTAATTCAAATGATGTCTACGAATCTAGTTTATTAGGCAAAGTGCCTAAAACACCTTTTACTTGGTAAAAGTGCAAGTGCCACCGATCTGTTAGCCCTCGTTCATAGTGACGTAAGGGGGCCCATATCTAGCTAGGCTAGAGATGGATATGAATACTTCGTAACCTTTACGGATGTGGCATCGCGTTATGGTTATGTGTATCTTATGAAACACAAGTCAGAATTTTTTGAGTAATTCAAAGAGTTTGGACACGGAGTAAGAAAACAGACCGGTAAAAGTATTAAAATCATTACGGTCGGACCATAGTGTAAAATACTTAAACATATGAGTTTCAAGATTACTCGAAAGAATATAGTATTCTTTCACAGTGGACTCCTCCCGAAACACCTCAATTTGACGGTGTGTCCAAACAGAGAAACCGAACTTTGTTGGACATTGTAAGGTTAATGATGAGTCGCTCTGAGCTACCAATTTCCTTTTGGGGATACACATTAAATAGTGCTATACTTATTTTGAATAAGGTTTCATGAAAATATGTTAGACAGACTTCATATTAGATATGAACAGGAAAGAAACCGAGTTTCTCATTCCTGAAGATTTGGGAATGCTGGGCATATGTTTGGATGGTACCAACCTAGAACCCAAATCGGATAAGTGCCTATTTGTCGGTTGTCCTATGGAAACCAAAGTATAGTACTTATACAACTCAGAAGAGAACAATGTAATTGTTGCTGTCCATGCGGTTTTCCTAAGAGGAATTCCTATATGCAGTGGTTAGTGGGAGGAAAGTAAAACTCGATGAAAATCAGAGTAATACTGTTCTTGGCACCGAATCCTTTACGGAACACAAATAGTTCATCATGGATGAAACTATACCACAATCTTCGAATACACAAGAACCGCGTAGGTCGGAGAGAGTCAGAAAATAACCTGGGAGGTATGGGTTTCTGATCTCCCCTCATGAAGATGTCAATCTTATTGAGGAAAATGAACCGGCTACGTATGAGGAAGTGATACAAGGTATCGACTCCTTTCATGGCAAAATGCCATGAAGTCCGAAATGGATTCCATGTATACCAACTAAGTTTGGACACTGGTTGATGTACCGGAAGGCATTGTGCCTATTGGTACTAAGTAGGTCTTCAAGGAAGACGTACATGAATGGGAACATATAAATGTACACAGCTAGGCTTGTACAGAAAAGGTATCATCAACGATATAGTGTCGACTACGACGAAACTTTTTCTCCTGTTGCCATGATTAAATCCATTCGGATAATGCTTGCTATAACTGTATATTTCGTTTATGAAATATGACAGCTGGACATGAAAATCACTTTCCTTAACGGAAACCTTTTGGAGGATGTTTGTATGCAAGATCCTGACGGTTTTTTCGTGCCAAAACATGCAAACAAGGTTTGCAAGTTAAACCGATCCATTCATGGATTGAAGCAAGCATTTCGTTCTTGGATCCAGCGTTTTGATGTAATCATAATGTCATATGATTTAATTCAAAACAAATATGATTCTTGTGTATATAAGAAGGTTAGTGTGAGCGCACTGACAATGAATGTCCTATAAGTTGATGATATATTGCTTCTTAGCAATGACATTCCCATACTAAAATCGGTGAAAGCTTGGTTTTCATGAAAAATTCTCCATGGAATACCTAGGAGAAGCAGGCTTTATTCTAGGAATAAAGATCTACTGTGATAGATCTAGAAAGCTTCTGACATTTTCTCAGTGTTGGTACGTTTTGATATGTATGTGACCTGATGTCTCATATGCTTTGAGCATATATAGACGCTATAAGGCTAATCCAGATGATGGTCACTGGATTGATGTAAGGAACATCCTTGAGTATCTTGGCTGAACCAAAGATGCTTTCTGGGAATATGGGGAAATGAGAACTTGAGGTGACTAGGTTCACCGCTGAAAGTTTCCAAACAGACAAAAACGACTGTAAGTCGCAATAAGGGTACGTATATAGTTTGAACAATGAAACAATGAGCTGGAAATCTTCCAAAGAAGATACTGTTGTCGAATAAACAACAAAAGCGGGACATTGCTGCAGCTGAGGCAGCAAAAGAAGCATTTTGGATCTATATAATCATAATTGGATTAAGTGTAGTTATGTTAGCAGCTGAGCTAGGCTACATCACATGCTAAGGAACCACGGTCGCATCAATGATCCAAGTATGTACTTCGAATAATTCATCTGATTTGTTCGATCATACATCGTGGTGATGTGATGGTCGAATAAATCACATCAGATGATAACCTTGCAAATCCGCTGACGAAAGTTGTTTCTCAGCAGAAGTTTGAGCGACCTCGTACATAGTTCAGGTGTAGGACACTTGAGTGATTGGCTATAGGCCAAGTGGGAGTTTGTTGGACAATTATGACTCATATCATCACTATTTGTACAGAACATGGTGTTGTTGTACAAATTAACTATGTGACAAAGGATATTGCTCTTTTATCATTTGTAATTGGATTACCTGGATATATGATGAGTGGTAAATCTATCACTATTTCCCACTCATTTAACCTTATATTTTGTATATTTTCTTGAGTATTATGAATATTTTGATGTGTTTTGTGTTATTTTGTAGATAAATAAAGTTTCAGGACACTCTGGAGGTGATTTGGGCCAAAACAGTGAAAATTGGACAAAAAAGGGCATTTTAGTAAATTCTCGCGTCGCGACGCCTAACGTGCGCCGAACAGTGCTAACGTGCGCCGGGTCCACAAATCAGAATCTGAGAAAAGTTTGACTTTGCTAAAATGCGTCGTGCCACATGTCACCATCACAGCCGATCTGCTCACATACGACGTGCCACGTGTCAGCATCCTACGGTGCCGACAGTCATCATCGCCACGTGTGCCACGTGGCATCCTCCGTGTCTCCATGTCATCAGCCACGTCAGGAAGTCAACAAGTCAACATTGCCACGTGTCGTGCCATGTCATCATTAGCCAATCAGGAAGTGCCACGTGTTGCAATCCTACGGTGCCGACAGTCTCTTTCCCACGTGTCGCCACGTCACCGCCACGTCAGCATCAATCATTGAGTATCTAATCCTTATTTGACACGTGGCAGATAAGAATCTCATCGACCAATCAGAAGCCGCCACGTGTCACAATAATTGAAGCCCAACCACCTCGCCACGTGTCACCTTATCAGCTTATTCAGAATCTTCAAACCGGCGAACTAGAGTGTGCCACGTCGACAAAAGCTAGCGTAGCGACGCTGAAGTCCCTGGCGTCGCGACGCTGGAAGCCTACCGAGGCCTATAAATGATTTCAGAATTCATTGTACCACTCTCTCTCTTATATTCTATCTAAAGAGAGAGTTTCTCTCTCTACTTTCTTTTAAT
This sequence comes from Zanthoxylum bungeanum, assembly GCA_019454045.1. Taxonomy (NCBI): domain Eukaryota; kingdom Viridiplantae; phylum Streptophyta; class Magnoliopsida; order Sapindales; family Rutaceae; genus Zanthoxylum; species Zanthoxylum bungeanum. The sequence continues at coordinate 35,604 of SKCR01031149.1, forward strand.
TTTTAGTTTTTTAGTTTTTTTTTGTAATTAATTTTAATTACGTTTTGTAATAATAGTAATTTACTTGTTTTTTACTTTTTACAGTTTTTACTATTTACCATGAGGAGGTAACTTCTCCAGCTAGGGTGAAAGGTAATTCTTTTACTGTTACTATTTAGATTAATCTCCCTTAAAAATAATATATTCACTATTTAAAATATTGACTTAAAAAGGATACCGCCAGATTGGTCGGTTGGTAATTCATTTTAATATGGTTTAAACCTGACTAATAAAGGATACCGCCAGATTGTTGGTTGGTAATTTAATTTTGGTTCCGCCTTTATGGCTGGTTGGACTTAATTTGACTTAATCAGGTTACCGCCTATATGGCTGGTTGGAAAAAGAAACACAAGTTTATATATTATTTTATGCGAGATATCTAAATTAGTAGTAGTAAAAGTAATTCATTTTACCTTAGCATTTTATTTTATTGTAATTCACTTTCAGTATTACTTTATCGCATTTTTACTTTATGTCTTTTATTTTCAAGTTTTTACTAGCCCTAGTTATGTGTTAGTTATCTGAGGTTGTGATGAATTCTAATATCACCGGTTTATAAGGGGTTATTTTATAGTTTGGGCAATTTAAAGGTTTACTTATTAAGTCTTAAGCTTAATGCTTCTTGTTGTCTGATCACCAATAAGATTGATGTGGTAAATCTAAAATGAACTAGACATATGGATTTTTAGGTTTCAGCCTTAGACTTAATAGCCCACGATCTTCCTTGAGGATAGATAACCCTTTAATAGATTTCCTTACAGGATAGACATATACCTGTCGGGCGGGGGTAGCCATAATTGGAACTTAAACTTAATGAATCCAGATAATTTGGTTGACATAGACATATGGTTCAATTGGGTTAAACTGGGTATTTGCGTCTGACCATCGACATAGGCTTTTGCATAATTTAGTGTTCCAGGTTAGTAAACTGATTTATTACACAAACATATAAAATAATCACTTCATCTTTTAAATGATATTAGAATGATTCACAACCCTAGATCTTTGTGTCTTTTGTTATTTTCCTTAGTATTTTCTTTTGTCTTTTTATTTATTTATTTATTTTGCAAAACTACAATCAACCAAATCAATCAAGCAATCATTCTTTTCACCCTCAATTAGATATTTGTAAATAAATAGATTCAATAATTAATAACAAAAGTAGGAATTAAGTCCTCGTGGGATCGATATTTTTATACTACTTGAACGATACGTGCGCTTGCGTTATACGTGTGTGTTTACGCCGGTCAAGTTTTTGGCGCCGTTGGCAGGGACTTATAATTCTTGAGTTGTTAATTTTGAAGCTATGTAATTTACTTGTATCTAATTTTCTTTATTTTTATCTGTAATTTTTATTTCTTTCTTTTTCAGGTGGTTGAAAAATGGAACACTACTGGGAGATTGAGAGATCACGAGCTTTACAAGAAGATACACCCCACATCTGGGAGCAACAGTTCGGTTTTCTGAGGCCTGTTGTCCAGCCCAACAATTATCAATGGATGCCAGAACCAAGCAATACTACATTTTCTCAACAGAACGCAATGGGGAGATGTGACATATGTAATGACAAACACCCTAGAGATTATTGCGAATACAACTACCATCCAGGGTGGCAGAGCTATCAAGATCCTTCATGGTATGACGAGCCATCACATTTCACAGAACCATATTTTCATCTTATCCACCATCTACCTATGATTTCCATCAACAATCAGAACCATCAGAGGAAAATCAGTTGATTCAATGCTCAAAGATTGGCTCGAAGAACGGGAAGCTCAATTAGATGCACAAATTCAGAGACAATCAGAATCCTTCAAAGGATGACAGATCAAATGAGACAATTAACAGAAAACCAGAACTCATACCTTAAGAAGCATTTTTAGATGACACTGATGATGCAGCCTTCGAGTACCCAGAGATCCACAATGACACCTTAACAGAGGAGGAGGCTGAGCAGTATCAACAACCAGAGGTATCAGTTCAGGAGCCCGAACCGGCAAAGTCTCAATTTGACTTTTATTATTCAGATTCTGACGAGGATGAAGCCGATCTATTTGTACCAACTGCACCAACAATGGAGGATCAAACTTTCAATCCTCAAAATGAAGATCTTGGAGCATGCTTTACCTTGATGTTTGAAGAAGATCTATCTGAACCATCCATTCCAGTCGTATCAGAGGATGAAAACCTAATGTCAGAAACATCTTTGCATCCTCAGGTTGACAATTTTGAAGCATGTATCTCACAGATGACAAATGAAAAACTGAATACAAAAATTTTACAATACATCTGTGAAGGAAAGGTGGAACAAGAAGTAGAGCAAATGGATGAGCAAATGTCTGACCTTAATAAAAATCCAGAGCATTCAGGAGAAACATCGCTGTTTTGGGGAGTACAAATCAAAGATATCGCCCAGAAGCTTGACAGAATGGAACTCCCATTCCAAGTCAAGCACCATATGAGACCTCCTCATTTTCTTTCTTTCTTTGCAGGAATCACAAACAAACAAAAGAGCAAAATGGTGGCACGAGCACTGAATGGGACAAAACTCTTTTTGCCACTTTACCGTTGGAAGAGACCCTTTAAAAGCAACGCTCACGGGATTGTCTTTGATCGGACATCTAAAACGACATTGAAACCTCATTGACATATGAATTTCAGTCACGTCTGGCTAAAGACGAAAAATTTAGCGCTAGCAGGGAGGCAACCCATGCAATTTGTTGTAATTTCTGTTTTATATTTTGTGTATACATGTTGTAGAATTTTTTTTAATTTTGTGTGTTATTTTTGTAGGGAAAAGCACAAACGAAGCGTTTTTAGATAGAAGGAATGGTGTTTGGCAATCAAAGATGAGAAACAATTCATTAGCGATGGCTGAGTAAAGAATTAATTCTTGAGACGCATCCTAATGGATTTATATACCAAGCGAGTGGCGTATTGCGTACACAATTCCGTTGCCTTAATTATTGTTTTGATTCGCTTTTTTGTTGTAATTATCTTTATTTTCGTAGACAGGATCTAGACTTTTTGACCTTTCACGATTCATTTTGTTGTTTAGCAAACAAACGTCCTCAGGAAGATACTAGTGCTATTATTACTCACCCTTTTTCAGATACTATAAATTCAGCCGTCATTGCACTTTTGAAGGCATCCAGATTTGAGAAAGAAATACATAAAAAAAATGGAAGCCACTTCGAGAAGATGAGTTGAAAACATCTGTGTGTTTTACGGTAGTAGTGTTGGTACTAAGCCACAATACATAGAAGCAGCACAAGAATTGGGTCGAGTCTTAGCAGCAAGGAATATGCACTTAATATATGGCGGAGGAAATTTTATTGGATCATCAAACGGAGAGGAATTGATCGTGCCAGGTATGTCGGAACGACTGATAGAAATGATAAACCGTGCTGATGCTTTTATCGCTTTGCCAGGTGGCTTGGGCACATTGGAGGAAATTTTTATAGTTTTATCTTGGGCGAACCTGAACATACACCAGAAACCATTTGGACTGCTCAACGTTGATGGATTTTATGATTTTCTTTGTGTGTTTCTTGATGATGCTCGGAGAAATGGGTTCGTGTCAAAACCTTTAAAAGAACTACTATTTACTGCCAGATTTGCTCCGGATCTAATTGACCAACTCTTAGCCTATGAACCACAAGTTGACCCTATCCTTTCAAAGATAAATTGGTCTGAGGACAATCGTGGTAAGAGGCGTCGTGTTAATCTGGATCTTAACCTTTAATTTCATGTAGATTTTCAGCTAACCAGGTATGACCTTCTTAACTCTCCTTTTACTGTTTAAGACATTGGGGACAATGTCTCATTTAGGTTTGGGAGAAGGAATTAGTTGATCAGTACTTTGTTTTTAGTTTGTGTGTTGTTTTTAATTTTAGGCCAAAATTTTTCGAAAAAAAAAATTGAAAAATTTTCAAAAAAATTACAAAAATATTTTGTGTTTTGTGTTTTTATTTTGACTAAAAAGGTGAAATTGGTAAGAGATAGCTAAGTAAGGAGTTTCACTCCTGAGACGTATCTCAAGCCTATTTTCGAAATAAGTTAATTTTTGTTTAATTCATTTTGAATTATTTAATTTGTGAATTCTCCATAAAACGGACTAAAATGGATTTTCATATGCTCAGTTGACAGATATTATCAACATATATAGTAACATACAGACATGAGTTAAAATTGAAAAGTTTGTAATATTCAGTGCTCTAGTTTAATTGGAGGAAGCATCTAAAAAAACAGTGGAGTAAAAAAAAAAAATCCGAGATCCGAGTTATTAAGTCCGTAGGGGTGTTTTAAACACTTAGTGCCCTAAAACCAACTGGTTGGGAGTCACTGGCCCAAAGCTCGCTACATGGATCAAAGATGCTGCAAAAAAAAAATATATATATATATATATATGAAGTCTGAGTAATTAAGTCCGTAGGGGTGTCTTAACACCTGGTGCCCTAAAGCCAACTGGTTTGGGAGCCACATACCCAACACTCGCTACATAGATGGAAGATATTGTATATAAATAAAAAATAAAAAAAATCAAGTCAAAGAAAAAATCAGAAAAATCAGAAAAATTATTCCATTGCTACCAAAAGGTGTGAAATCTGATAGAACTTTAGGACAAAAATATTACTCTCTTATCAACTGCACTTATGATTGTTGTGGGCAAAAAATGAGTTGATTAATATCTTGTTGGATGTGTGTATATGAAGAATGGTAAAAATAATCAGAAAATTTACTTATTCTGTAATTTAGAAAGAAACAAAACAACTAGTAACTTGGAGTAGAAGTTTCACCTGATTAGTCACTAACATCTTTATTCTCTTTTCGCTTGTCTTTTTGCTTTTGTGTGCATTAGTTTTAATACCTTTTTACTTTTATAAAATGTTTGTGGGTATCATTGCTGTAAACCCTCACGAGACTACAACTCGTCCACTAGGGACACCTAGAGATTTAAAGGCTTGTTGCATACGCTAAATGCAACCGTGATCCCTACGAAAGTGGCTTAGTTAAATTTTATTTTAAAGATTTTTATGTTATTTTATTCTGTGTTTTGCTCGAGGACTAGCAAAATGTTAGGTTTGGGGGTGTGATGAGTGGTAAATCTATCACTATTTCCCACTCATTTAACCTTATATTTTGTATAGTTTCTTGAGTATTATGAATATTTTGATGTGTTTTGTGTTATTTTGTAGATAAATAAAGTTTCTGGAAACTCTGGAGGTGATTTGGGCCAACAAAACAGTGAAAATTGGACAAAAAAGGGCATTTTAGTAAATTCTCACGTCGCGACGCCTAAAGTGCGCCGAACAGTGCTAACGTGCGCTGGGTCTACAAATCAGAATCTGAGAAAAGTTTGACTTTGCTAAAATGCGACGTGCCACGTGTCACCATCACAGCCGATCTGCTAACATACGCCGTGCCACGTGTCAGCATCCTACGGTACCGACAGTCATCATCGCCACGTGTGCCACGTGACATCCTCCGTGTCTCCATGTCATCAGCCACGTCAGGAAGTCAACAAGTCAACATTGCCATGTGTTGTGCCACGTCATCATCAGCCAATCAGGAAGTGCCACGTGTCGCAATCCTACGGTGCCGACAGTCTCTTTCCCACGTGTCGCCACGTCACCGCCACGTCAGCATCAATCATTGAGTATCTAATCCTAATCTGACACGTGGCGGATAAGAATCTCATCGACCAATCAGAAGCCGCCACGTGTCACAATAATTGAAGCCCAACCACCTCGCCACGTGTCACCTTATCAGCTTATTCAGAATCTTCAAACCGGCGAACTAGAGTGTGCCACGTCGACAAAAGCTAGCGTAGCGACGCTGAAGTCCCTGGCGTCGCGACGCTGGAAGCCTACCGAGGCCTATAAATTGATTTCAGAATTCATTGTACCACTCTCTCTCTTATATTCTATCTAAAGAGAGAGTTTCTCTCTCTACTTTCTTTTAATTTTTAGTTTTTTAGTTTTTTTTTAATTAATTTTAATTACGTTTTGTAATAATAGTAATTTACTTACTTGTTTTTTACTTTTTACAGTTTTTACTATTTACCATGAGGAGGTAACTTCTCCAGCTAGGGTGAAAGGTAATTCTTTTACTGTTACTATTTAGATTAATCTCCCTTAAAAATAATATATTCACTATTTAAAATATTGACTTAAAAATGATACCGCCAGATTGGTCGGTTGGTAATTCATTTTAATCTGGTTTAAACCTGACTAATAAAGGATACCGCCAGATTGGTCGGTTGGTAATTTAATTTTGGTTCCGCCTTTATGGCTGGTTGGACTTAATTTGACTTAATCAGGTTACCGCCTATATGGCTGGTTGGAAAAAGAAACACAAGTTTATATATTATTTTATGGGAGATATCTAAATTAGTAGTAGTAAAAGTAATTCATTTTACCTTAGCATTTTATTTTATTGTAATTCACTTTTCAGTATTTACTTTATTGCATTTTTACTTTATGTCTTTTATTTTCAAGTTTTTACTAGCCCTATTTATGTGATAGTTATCTGGGGTTGTGATGAATTCTAATATCACCGGTTTATAAGAGGTTATTTTATAGTTGGGTAATTTAAATGTTTACTTATTAATTTTTAAGCTTAATGCTTCTTGTTGTCTGATCACCAATAAGATTGATGTGGTAAATCTAAAATGAACTAGACATAGGGATTTTAGGTTTCAGCGCCTTAGACTTAATAGCCCACGATCTTCCTTGAGGATAGATAACCCTTTAATAGATTTCCTTACAGGATAGACATATACATGTCGGGCGGGGTAGCCATAATTGGAACTTAAACTTAATGAATCCAGATAATTTGGTTGACATAGACATATGGTTCAATTGGGTTAAACTGGGTATTTGCGTCTGACCATCGACAGAGACTTTTGCATAATTTAGTGTTCCAGGTTAGTAAACTGATTTATTACACAAACATAAAATAATCACTTCATCTTTTAAATGATATTAGAATGATTCACAACCCTAGATCTTTGTGTCTTTTGTTATTTTCCTTAGTATTTTCTTTTGTCTTTTTATTTATTTATTTATTTTGCAAAACTACAATCAACCAAATCAATCAAGCAATCATTCTTTTCACCCTCAATTAGATATTTGTAAATAAATAGATTCAATAATTAATAACAACAGTAGGAATTAAGTCCTCGTGGGATCGATATTTTTATACTACTTGAACGATACGTGCGCTTGCGTTATACGTGTGTGTTTACGCCGGTCAATATATAAATGATAAAAGTCCTTATGATTAGTTCCGGATTAATAAGATATGAGACATTATTAATCCACAAAGGTTTAATCATTAAATATCCCTAGTCGTAGTATTATCGAGACTGGACATCGATAATGCGGAATAGACTAGTATTACACTTGTGCGTGTTATGGAAGCGTAACGGCATAGTTCTCATATATTTGGGTATTGGTTACTCATGCAAGTGTAACAGGAGGTTCTGTTTACCGATGGTACGGAAACAACTTCACTCTGGATAGACCCTTCGGAATCCCATTGGTAGTATGACTATGTGTCTATGGGAATCCGAATCAGGGTAGGCGTATTTGGTCTTAACCTGAGACTTGCATCGCTAATACTTGCGACAATCCATATACTTTGGTTTTGGTCGTCCGGGGCTTTAACAGGTTCTGTGTACGCCTCTTCTGGGTATACTGAGAATCGTAGTGTATTGGGTGTGATGTCAAGATGGAAGTATCACTTCAGTCATATGGAGATGATGATCACGCAGGGATACATAACTGGTACTCTAAGTGCTATAGCCATCGGGGAAGTATGACTAGGTCATGACTTTCCGATCATAAAGAGACTAGTTGCTAGTAATCCGATATATGCTTCGTACGGGGCAGACACAATTCCAGCCCCAGGCCTAGCATGTGACATCCGATACTGGATCGTAATGCGCAATACTACGTATACTACGCCTGACAAAGATCTTGTATTCCGTAGAAGAATATTTCTGGTGAATCGGGTAGGCACAATGCTTTGCTAGAATCCAACCATGTCTTGTTAATCGGTAAGAACGTGGTACCGGGTACGCACGTATTCGGATAGTCCGATAATTGTATTTACTGCCAACATATCCAGGGATCTCTTGGGTCGCATCCCAAAGATTCACCGATGATATTTGACTCGAACAAAATTAATCTGGGATAATTAAGAGAGAAAATTAATATGGGATTAATTACGACAAGAATTAATCTACGATTAATTATCAGAGAAAGAATTAATCTTGGATTAATTGCGTCGAGAATTTATCTTGGATTAAATTCATCGAGAGGAGAGAACGCGGTTAATTTAGAATTAATCGGTAAAATAAATTTAATAGTTAAATTAGATTTTACTATTTAATTTATTTAATTGGGCTAAAATAATATATTAGGTATATTAATTGAAATCGAATTTCAAAGCAGAATTAAAATTGGATTTCATTTTGGGCAAACAAATTAATTTGGAATTAATTCGTAAGCGACTTTAATAATAATTTTGCGAGGCATAATTATTTAATTAAATTAGATTTAATTGCGTCGCGACGGAAAATTCGTTTAATCGGATTAAACGAATTCGAGCCCAAAATGTGTTGTGTAAGTAATTTGAATTTTGAATTCAATGTGGTGTGACTCACTCACTTACATCAACTAGTCATTTGTTGATGGAAGTTGTTGGGTAATAAGTTGGATTTTACTTACCCATTTCACCCACCAACAAAATATATATTAAAAATGAATTTTGGAAATTCTTTTTTACATCTCTCTCGGTTTGGCCAAAAGGAAATTAATCTTCATTTTTCATTTTGGCGCAAAAGTGGCCATTGATTTCTTTTAAATCAGCAAAAGCAACATCTGCTTTTATTTTTTTTAAGAAATAAAAAGGCAAGTGGTTGTTGTCTTCTCTGAAAAACTGCCAAAAGGAAAGCAATTTATTCATCATTTTTGAATTGGCAAAATGGCCTTTGACTTTTCTTTTACTCAGGCCGAGAAACTAATGAGCAATTGCTCTTTGCCTTCTTTGAGAAGGCCGAAAGCAACAAAGGCATTTTTGGCCTCTGTTTTTTAAAACCAATGACCGATTGCTCATCTCTCATGCATATGGCCGATTGCTCCTCTCTCTCTTGGGCAAATTTGTTTCTCCTTGGAAGATAAAATTTGTTCCATTTTTATTCTTGCTAGCACATAAATGAGTCAAATGATGGTGATAGAGATATTCACCCTTGAGTTTGGAAGCTTCAACATCCATGGAATTTTTGAAATCCTAAATCCGATCAATGTAAGTATTCCGCAACTTTCTTGATTAATTCACACAATAATCACGCTTAGAGATCCTGTTGCATGTCTATGACACTTACATAACTCACTCTGCTACGAATGTTTCTTTCTTTTCTTAGTTCCTTAAACTCCTTACTCCTTTACTTTCTTGAAAACTCTATCTATTTCGACTACTAAGGACATCTCCTACTAAATCTTTGATCCATAAGCTACTTTTTACCTAAAATCCTTCTTCTCAATACCATGAGATTCTTTATAAGTTTTTCACTATGTTCCTAAGAGTCGTTCTCATTGATCTCTTTGTACTTCTAATATCTTTACTTCTTTAAGGGTTCCTTAATTCTATAGTGGCTTCCAGGCTTAGCTTGACTTATTGTAGCTTCAAACTATTCTATTTCATACTTCTTCTCTATATTTCACTTGAGCTTATAGATTTATTTGTCTAACCATCTCGCGATTCGTCTAATCCATCCATTGCTCTACTTTACTGATCCTTCTCTTTACTAGGCTCCAAGTTGAGGGGTAGGTATGTTCATTCCATAGGGATCCTGTGGTACGTTTTCTGTTTAGCACTCAAGTTCGGTGATGATCTGGTTAATTCATAGTTTCTAGAATAAACGGTCGTTATTCATTTTACAGAAACCTGTTCGACTACTCCACGTCTCGAGACCACATAACTCTCATTAATTCTCTACACTACTATCTTCGTGCCCTAATGCACAGAATTTCCTTGTTACTTCTCATATTCCTCTACCATATATATATATATATATCATATTTCTCTACTCTACGCATTGCTGTTAAGACTAGTGATTTTTTTTCTTCTTACTGCTTATGGACCTCCGCTCTCTGTTCTTACTTTAAATCTCAACTTTAGCACTCTGTTCTACTATCTATACTGGTACTCTTGTCACTTCCTAAATATCTTCAATCTCTCGGGTCTATTCTTGTATACTTCTTGGATTTCTACTGACTTGGGCTGATTTTTGAAGGTTCAAATACATTGGGTCAAGCCTGTGGACTTTTGCTAGTATTATAAACCTCATCTTGACTTGATTAGCTCTTTGGGCTATACTAGATTCTTTCCTTTACTTCCTCCGAACTTTTGCTTCTTAGTGATCTATCTTTCCATGATTTTCTGTCTCTGTCCTTAGAGTAAGCTTCTATCGGGCTTCTTTACTGTTATTATATCTATGCTGGTAGGAATGAGTGCAAACATCTCATTTGTCGATGAGGTTCGATGTTTTTGCTCTGGTACTTGTGTCCCGGTAGGGTCTATTTCTTATGTAAGGTAGATATGGGGTGGGCTCTGTCAGAACGGCTTCCTTAACGGGTACGACTAAGTGGTTGAAAACTGGATAGCTTAAGATCTTGTCTCCATCGGATTGCTTGAGATAATGTAACTAATCATTTCTGCTTATTACTTTTATTTGCCTATTTGTGGGCTTGGGTGCAGTCTGGAGATCTGGAGTTCTCTAGGTCCCTTTTGGTATCTCTCGTATGTGGGAACTGTTGGGGTTTTGGGCGAAGGGCGAGGTGAAAGAGCGGTTCAGGCGAAATCGTAATTTTAAAACTTTTTCAAATTACCGAATAAATTATTCAATATCTAATATGAATAATTTATTCATATTTCATCTAAACACATTTATTCGATGTCAAACAACGACATAAATAAGGTAGAAACTTCGCGAAACTTTTACGAAAAAAGTTTTTCCGCAAAATGACACAAAATGTATTTTGACCGAACCGACCACCCAACACTTATGGGGACTGCCCAGGTCAGCCCCAATAGTGTTAGGGCAGTTCATGGGCTACCCTAACAGTGAAAAATTCACTGCTTGAACAGATGTCACCCGGTTGGCTCAAAAGTCACACGGTAACGCCGTTTTTCACCGTTTTCGCTTATTTCAACACCGAAATAATTTCCGGCAATTTTTCCAACACCCAAAACACATCCAATACATTTATATGACATCACTTTCATCAACATATTCACTGTTTTTCCAGATCTGATCCAGAACACAAAATTGTCAATTTTCATGCTTTAAATCTAATTTTTCAAGATTAATCTAATTAATCAAAACACCAACCAAAGTTACCACACATGAAGCACCCAAGAATAATACTAGGCATTACAAGAGTGGTCATAATACTCTAGAATGACAACATATCATCTAATGATCAAATTGGACAATAATTACAATAATTTCATCCAAATCAACTTCACACATGCACTTCACTTCCAAATCCATCCACCAAAATCAAAAGCCCCAAATTCTTAAGGAAAAGGAAACCCTAGAATCATACTAGATCATTAAGAAAACAAGAAACATGCTTTCAAGCTTAGGGATATATATGATTACCTTTAATTCCTTAATTTCCTAAGCTTTTTCCTTGGTTTTCTTCATTTTCCTACTTTGTTTCATCAAACCACAATTGAGAGCATTTATTTTTGTTACGTTTCGTCCATGGTGGAGAATAGAAGAAGAAAATAAAATTTTTCCTTTTAAAAATCACATAATCGACTTATGGAGGGGCAAAATTGTCCATTTCCAAAATTAATCCAATTAATTAAATCAAACTTTATATTAACAAATCATATTTGCACACATAAAGTTTAATTAAATCATGTCATGTGTCAACAATAATAATTAAACATTTTTCATAACAATTATGAAAAAATTTATCAATTAATTATTCAAATATTTAACAATTAAATAGCTAAATAATTAATTAATATAATTATTATTATATATGTATTTTATTTTCATTAAATAACAAATACATATATTAATGGCATGTGTCAAAATCTCATTTGAAAATTAATTAATGTGTATCTAATACAAATACACAAAAATTACGATTGACCAAAAAATGCCCCTATGCATGTGTTTTCGTTTAACCGATTAAACGATTCGAATTAACTCATTTAATCCGATGAAGTTTTATGAATAATCTGTATTATTCATAATGCGTTGCCCAAGTGCTCAACGAGTACACTTCATATTATGAGACTCTTTAAGTTTAGGTTTATCCGTCACGAAATCCAATTTCGTGTCTATAATCCACCCACTAATGAATTATGACGACCACAGATAATTCTTTCATCACAGGTTATCTATATTATACTTGGGATATAGATAAAAACGTCAAATCTATTCGGTATAATATAGTCGACTTTCAATTTACGATCTTTAAATAACACTCGGAACTGATTTCCGAAGTTATACCACGTGTAGGATGCCTATACCCTGTACACAGACTGACAGATCCTCTCTTGATACGCACATAATATCATGAAAATCATTCCACACCCAATGAACAGGCGGAGGTCTAATCATGAATAGATCGGTGACGTGACTGCCATCAAAGTGTGGAGGATAACTCATATATCCACAGTGGTATCTCATGTCAAATGACTACTATGCTCGCTCAACTCGAGAAGATTCATATTGACGTTGGTGTACCATCTATTAGGAAATATTCAGTGAGTCGTTCAGTGTTTATCAAATAAATACCTACATGTCTATACGAGTCTCCTGAGACTCGTGGTTCACTGGGATAAACCATCGGATCAAGTCATGTTATACGACATGTACTGGTCTCAACAGATTTTACTAACCGACCCGTGTTAGTAAATCTTGACCAGGAACTTTATTTAAGGATATACATCTTATAGTGCGCTTCCCAATGCCAATTACAAACTACGTTGTAACTGCGCACTACATTGTAAATCCTAGGGTCTTTGTCTAATATACACGTATCACTAAACAAGATTTAGTTTCAATATAATCGTAATTAGATATCTAATCGTAATTAGATCGAATATGTGTATAAAAGACAAGATGTGCTACCATTAAATAAGTAATATTATGGAAAATTGAATTGCTCGTATTTATGAATCGGACATAAATAAGATCCGGATTGGAACTCCGAGCACCAACCCTAACAATTTCTCCCACTTGCTCTAGTGCCAATCCACGATATCATATACATATCTCAACGTATATCACATACCCGTGGCCCTCAAGAGCTCACCTAGCACTCAAGAGGTAGGTAACAACAAGTAAGCCCACTTTAACAAATTGAGTCCGTCTAACAAACCCAATTGTTTTCCTTAGCCAGCATCATTAATATTTTGTAGAATCCAAATTCCACATCAATATGACTCAGACGCTATATCAGTATTGTGCTATAGCTATTGAGTTGTCTATGTGTTTAAGGATAAAATCCAAAACACTATGAGACAACCGAAAACACAACACTAATATGAAAACTTCTAATCTATAGGGTCACTATGCAACTTCATAAGTCAATACTTCATAAGTTGCAACTGATTCCACTAGTTTAGTAGAATCAACGGTGACACTCCCACTGCATCTTTTCTGACTTTATATGACATAGACCATCTAATGTCATAATTAGGATCAAAACTAATCTGACCTTATGGTTGCTGACTAAATTCTCCATGAATAAGAAACTCATTCTTAATATCTCTAAGATAACAAAGAACATGTTTCAAGATCCATCATATGGTCTGCAGCATATCAAATCTCTCTTTCGCACATAATATAGTATTCATTACGTCATCATCCTATGATGCATAAGATTGACTAGACATTCCAATCAATCTCTCTTTCGACAAATGAATCATCTTTTACGAAAGATGAATACTATATATATAAAAGACACGTTAACTGTCAAACAGTTATACTAACTGTCATACAGATAGTCTTATTGTGTCCTTTATTAGATCATATCTAATACGCGACTAATGGGAGTTTCTCACAAGTCTCTTATTTTATATCATATATAAAACTTTATATCAAATATATTAGAGACTACTCCCACTGCTTACACGGAGAAAAGAAGACTTAAGTAAATATTTTACTATACAAACATCTCATTATTACTTTAATAATGATAATGTCGTTAGGATATATAAAACTAGAAAGAAATTTGTACGCTCCCACTGACCCTACTATCAAATATGTATTCTCTATGTTTTGATAAAATCAGACAATCTAACTGTTATCAAAATTAGAAAACACAAATTTCCGGAAAGCTTACTTGAGTCTACAATAGGCTCTATAAGCTAGTATATCAAACTGTGATCTTAGCATAATACAAACTCCAGGGCCATTCTAGAATGAATTCTTCAAACAAAGAAATCACGACGGATCTCTCATTCGAAGAAATCACTCAAGAACGCCACTTTGCATTCTTTAGCCAAAATACATAGTTTAATATCAACATTAACCAACAAATCTTTAATTTTTCAATTATTACGACTAGAGACAAGCTTCCTCAGAATCTATAATAGACTATTGAGTATAACCTTTCTCATTGTCATACTATAAAGGTCAAACCTTTATCAAGCTCACTTTGCTTTTGCTGTGCAAACAATTTGCACATTTTATGAACGATTCATAACGAAAGCTCAATCAAGTTCAAAACTTCATCGCAGTAAGCTATGAACAATTTTAGATCTATAGTTCAATGGTAATTTCCAAAATCGATATCAAATATCGCTTCCATAATAAATTATAAGATAATTTTCTTCGATAATAAAACAACAGAACCAATAAGTATCAAATACTTCGCAAATGATTCTGACATCCTATTGGACTTATATGGAAGTTGACTAATGGTCATTTCATCATATTAATTACGTAGTTCCATTATAGTTCATCATTCTCACATTTGACTTCAATAAGTCAAGTCTTTTCTACAATCGTTAACATGCGATGTTACATACCAAGTAATAAAATAATTTTATTATTCGGGATCATAGAAAAGATATTCTATCAAATAGAATACAATATTCTATTAAATAGAATAAATGATAAACTCTTACTTGTACCCCCGAGGAGCAAGTACTTTCAATTATATAACAATTATACAAAAGAAAGTTTTAAATATCAAACTGTTCAAGATTCGAATTTTCTACTATACATATCATATATGTAACTGTAGGAACGAATGTAACCTTAATTAAAGAGATGAATTAGTGTTACTGGAGCATAACCTCAAGAGTATTGAAAAAATAATTCGGTAATACTCAATATCAATGAATCAAATCATATAAGATTCGATTACTCCCACTAACCAATTCCATCAAGATGGAATCGTTGAAGTTTAATATTGAGTAAAAATCACATTCATTAAATAACTTTAGAACTAAATGCCTTAAATTCATATGTTTGATCATATCAAACATCTTTGAACAATTCAAAGATTCACGATGAATTTCAAAGATATAGTTTTCAACACTTCAATTAGAATATCTTTGAACCATTCAAAATATTCTATCCGCGTTTCATCAGAAACATATTGAAAGTTCTTGAACCATTCAAGACGTTCAATATATATTCTTTTAGAAACATGTAACCAAGTCATGACAATTCATTAACTAAGTTATGAAGTAAAGAAAACTATCCATGGTAATTTATAATTCATTAAACTACATACTTCCAAAGTATTAGTTTAATAAATCTTGTGGTCCAATGACGATCATTGGTTAAATGAGATTTTATCACATCCTGAATACAATATTCATTAAATGGATAATGATACATGATGTGATCTTGTATCAGACCATCATTTACCATAAGGAACAAACATCTAATGCTTATGTGATAAAAACTCATAAAGCACAGTTCTAAGTTATTTAGTTAACTGAATATTTTTCTCTCATTAATGGCACTACTAGTCATATTAAAATATGTAACAATTGTTTATATAGAACAAGTAACTGTCCAATAGTCACAAATTCTGATATCAAATATTAAAACAGTTATTAAACATTATTTTAAATAACTAGACGAGAGATCTAGTATCCAATACCTATAGTTTTCGTATTGTGAGAATCGATATTCTCTATACACAACTATACGTATCTCCTTTCTTTAGCTTATATAATTTGCCTTCAATTATTCACAACAATTGCAAATGATTGATTAGCAAACTGTGTCAGACACGTGACTTCTAAAAGTCACTAAAGCCAAGAAACGTCATTATAAGATAAATAAATACTAATGAGGTTTTCCTAATGCCAGTCAAGAATCTCGAGACATGAACTAATTCAAGTCAATTCTTACTGCAAAGAAACTATTCTTACTAGATAACTATATCCAAAACAAATATCTATTTAGATTACTAATCATGACTTAGTAACTAAGTCACTAACCATCTTGATTTTTCAAGAAGATCGGAACAAAAGTTCCCGATGGTTTGAACTAATCTAACAATAGCTAAATCTACTGTCATTCTAGAACGTATTCTAGAAAAAACTCAACCATAAGTAAAGTCAGAAAACATATTCAAGTAATATGCTATGCAGTGGATTAAAAGTATAATTCTATAAACAATATAGAATAAAGGAAAACAAAAGCAGCAAATTCCATAAAATTACACACTGCTTTAGTTATGTATTTTAACCCAGCAGTGTCTCCCACTACCTTACGAAATACCGTAATCTCCAACGGAGAATGGGAATTCAATAATTAAATCGAATTCCATAGTAAGAGTAGGATCCCATGAATATATTTCGACTCACAGCTTTGGCACGGTCTCGCCTACGTATATTCATTAGGTAGACAACTCATTGTCAATCACTCACCAGTGACTCCTGATTTTGGTCATGACCATTTCTCGTTATGACAGCTTTGGCACGTTCACAAGGAGGTGTATCAAGGCTTCACTTGCCAATGACAAACTCAAGCTACCGATGTAGTCCTGACAGTTTTGGCACGTTCAGGATTTCCACTTTCACTTGAATTTGTCTAGTATCAATATACAACCGGCATGGATAAAATTCTATCAACTACACCATCACTGCTTTGGCACGATCTCGGATGCAGCCATAGAAAGTTACCCATAAACCGTATTGACAAGACGGACCAAGAAACATGCATCCAATACACGTTACTTTACAGCCTTATTTTAAGCGGGGATATTCCTCAAGGAAGCATTGCTCCACATCAAATGCAGAATTATAATCTAAATCATTTTCTAAACAACTGAATTCTACCTTAGAAAACATAACTCAATTTAACAATTAAATTTCCATTACGTTTCCGTTAGCGTAGAACCGAAAGAACCGAAAAGTCAAGAAACATATAGATTACATGCATGTGCAACTATAAAATTGGATTACATATCATATATCAAGCATGACTAATGTAATGGATGAAGCATCAGACCTGCTCTGATACCATTTTTGTTGGGGTTTTGGGCGAAGGGCGCGGGGGAAGCGCGGTTCTGGCGAAATCGTAATTTTAAAACTTTTTCAAATTACCAAACAAATTATTCAATATCTAATATGAATAATTTATTCATATTTCACCTAAACACATTTATTCGATGTCAAACAACGACATAAATAAGGTAGAAACTTCGCGAAACTTTTACGAAAAATATTTTTCCGTAAAATGACCGAACCGACCACCCAACACTTATGGGGACTACCTAGGTCAGCTCCAATAGTGCTAGGGCAGTTCATGGGCTGCCTGAACAGTGACAAATTCACTGTTTGGACAGCCGTCATCCGGTTGGCTCAAAAGTCACATGTTTTTCGCCGTTTTCGCTTATTTCAACTCCGAAACAATTTCCGGCAATTGTTCCAACACCTAAAACACATCCAATATATTTATATGACATCAATTTCATCAACATATTCACTGGTTTTCCAGATCTGATCCAGAACATAAAAATGTCATTTTTCATGCTTTAAATCCAATTTTTCAAGATTAATCCAATTAATTAAAACACCAACCAAAGTCACCACACATGAAGCACCCAAGAACAATTCTAGGCCTTAAAAGAGTGGTTATAAAACTCTAGAATGGCAACACATCATCTAATGATCAAATTGAACAATAATTACAATAATTCCATCCAAATCAACTTCACACATGCACTTCACTTCCAAATCCATCCACCAAAACCAAAAGCCCCAAATTCTTAAGGAAAATGAAACCCTAGAATCATATTAGATCATCAAGAAAACAAGAAACATGCTTTCAAGCTTAGAGATATATAGGATTACCTTTAATTCCTTAATTTCCTAAGCTTTTTCCTTGATTTTCTTCCTTTTCCTCCTTTGTTTCATCAAACCACAATTGAGAGCATTTGTTTTTGTTAAGTTTTGGCCATGGTGGAGAATAGAAGAAGAAAATAAAATTTTTCCTTTTAAAAATCATATAACCGACTTATGGAGGGGCAAAATTGTCCATTTCCAAAATTAATCCAATTAATTAAATCTAACTTTATTTTAACAAATCATATTTGCACACATAAAGTTTAATTAAATCATGTCATGTGTCACCAATAATAATTAAACATTTTTCATAACAATTATGAAAAAGTTTATCAATTAATTATTCAAATATTTAATAATTAAATACATAAATAATTAATTAATATAATTATTATTATATATGTATTTTATTTTAATTAAATAACAAATACATATATTAATGGCATGTGTCAAAATCCCATTTGACAATTAATTAATGTGTATCTAATCAAATTATGTATCAAATACAAATACACAATAATTACGATTGACCAAAAAATGCACTTATGCATGTTTTTTCGTTTAACCGATTAAACGATTCGAATTAACTCATTTAATCCGATGAAGTTTTATAAATAATCTGTATTATTCATAACGCGTTGCTCAAGTGCTCAACGAGTACACTTCATATTGTGGGACTCTCTAAGTTTATGTTTATCCGTCGCGAAATCCAATTTCGTGTCCATAATCCACCCACTCATGAATTATGACGACCCTAAACTATGCAAGTCGAGGTCATTGCATACGTATAATCCCTCTGTCACAAGCTATCCACATTATACCTGGGATATAGATAAAAACGTCAAATCTGTTCAGTATAATATAATCGACTTTCAATTTACGATCTCTAAATAACACTCGGAACTGATTTCCAAAGTTATACCACGGCCATGGATTTACTAGATCGCAAACACATGTAGGATGCTTATGCCCTGTACACAGGACTAACAGATCCGCTCTTGATATGCACATGATATCAAGAGCATCAGTCCACACCCAACGAACAGGCGGAGGTCTGATCATGAATAGATCAGTGATGTGACTGCCATCAAAGTGTGGAGGATAACTCATATATCCACAGTGGTATCTCAAGTCAAAGGACCACTATGCTCGCTCAACTCGAGAAGATTCCTATTGACATTGGTGTACCATCTATTTGGAAATCTTCAGTGAGTCGTTCAGTGTTTATCAAATAAACACCTACATGTCTATACGAGTCTCCCGAGACCCATGGTTTACTGGGATAAACTATTGCATCAAGTCACGATATACGACATGTACTGGTCTTAGCGGATTTTACTAACTGATCCGTGTTAGTAAATCTTGACCAGGAACTTTATTTAAGGATATACATCTTATAATGCCCTTCCTAATGCAAATTACAAACTACGTTGTAACTGAGCACTACATTGTAAATCCTAGGGTCTTTGTCTAATATACACGTATCACTAAACCAGATTTAGTTTCAATCTAATCGTAATTAGATATTTAATCTTAATTAGATCGAATATGTGTTTAAAAGACAAGAGGTGCTACCATTAAATAAGTAATATTATGGAAAATGGAATTGCTCGTATTTATGAATCGGACATAAATATTATCCGAATTGGCACTCCGAGCACCAACAATAACAGGAACTTCCTAGGCTAGTTTCTATCTTTTGCTCTTTTTATCCTTCTGTCTATTCCTCGTCGCTTGGCGAATCCGCTATCTATATAAGGCATCTGAGGCTTTTAAATCTATTTAAGGAAATTTTTTAGAAAGGAATGAGTGTTACGTCTACTAAGCACTTTAATACTTACTCGGGCTCTTTCTATTCTTTTTACTACTATAGATTTTGCTACATCCTTATTTATCTGTTTCTGCTTATTTATCTCTTATTAACTCTATTTTCGTGAGTCTCTACTACATGTTCTTTTGATCATCTATCTATCCCTTCATACTTTTCTTTCTAATTTTCTCTTTCTCTTCCTACTCTCCTGGGTAGGTATCCTTTGAACTTTTCTATACCCTTCTTCACTATCCCAAGTTCTGGTGTTTTCTGTCTTATCTCATTCTATACTTCTATCTCTTCACTACCTATGGTTATTTAGATCATCTGTTCCTTACTTTTCTTTCTAGCTTTCTCTCTTTCTTCCCTACTTCATTCGGTGATTATCCATAGAACTTTATTATTTCTTTCTGTTTCCTTGCCTTTCCATCTTTGACTGCTTGAACCTCTACACATCTCTCTTTCTTATAGCGCTTTTTCCCACTCCCTCAGGTACTTTTCCTAAAATCTTACTGTCTGGTTTCATAGTTCGTTTTTGTTTCTGATAATGGGTCAGAATAACTACAGGGAAAGTCTCAAGTTGGATATAGAGTATCGTTGTTCTCGTAAGGAATATTATTCGAATAGTCTGGGAAAAATTTACTAACCTGTCTATAGAACTTTGAGGACGTACTCGAGGATCGGATACTGGAGAGGTAGTGCCATGCATACAAGTATCCCAGACATACTATGTATACAAGACCCCAACACTCTACCCACTGCAGTCACTGACTTCCTAGACCATGCTTTGATACCATCTTTGTAACATCCTCAATTCGGGGAATGCTACTGGCAGGGGATAGACCGTACTAACCCCATAAGCCTCTAATTCTCCAACCATACACAATCATTAATACTCTATTCTCTAATTATATATAACATGTATAGGACCGAGGCCCAAGCTTGACAACTTTACACATGCAGACTCAACATCAATAAATGTAATCATAACGACACATGCTTTTACATTGACCATCATATAACCAAAAACTAATACATGACTTTATTTGACTTAGATTGGACTCTCACTTCTCTGACTTGGACTGGTGGACTCAAAACCCTAGTTACTGTAACAGTATCCGTCCTTCCGGGCTCGTCCTCTGAGAATACCTGCAAGTACAGAAAACTGGGAGTAGGGGGTTAGATCACTGTTCGATCTAAGTGAGTGGACGTAAAAATTGAAAAACTGATATAAAAGCATTTGGTTCTAAAACCAAAGTTTCAGAAATAACTTTATAGGAAGACTCTTTTCTGAAAACTTCATCTGAAATCTTTCTTATAAATCTTGTCTTTCTAAAATTTGCTTTCTGAAAACTGTTTCTAAAATCTGGTATCTGAAAACTAATCTGTATCTGCAAAAACTTGACGTATGAGGGAGTTATGTATTGCCACCCCTAATACGCTTATCTGGAGCCATGAATGCAAAACCATGACTTTGGGGCGTTATGTATCGCCGTCCCCCAAAGCATGCCACGCATGTCCCTGAAATTGGTGGTCTTGGGCCATAAGGTATCGCCGTCCCCCAAGCTACAAACTAGAATTGGGGGTGCGGATCTATGCTACCCTCCAAGTTCTGAAACTAGGGTATAAGGGCGTTACGTATCGCCGTCCCTCTAGCCCTGAACTAGGATCTGAGGGCGTTACGTATCGCGGTCCCCTCAGTCCTCTACATGTGCACATGTTCTCTGTCCGTCAATTCCAAACTTTATCAAGTTGCATACTGCGGTGGGTTTTTCCCATATGCCCCAAAAATATAAAACATTTTCTGAAAATGTTTCTTTCTCAATATAAAACACAAATCATAAATTTTTATGAAATGACTGTAATAACTAAAGAATCTACGCCCTAAACCGTGAAAGTAAGTTTGATAAGAAAATACGAAATGAAAATTCAGTAAAAGAGAAAATGTCCACTCACTATTTTGGAATCTGGCTGGCACTGGAACCCTTGTCGAAGGAAATTACGGTTCCTGTGGACAATCTATGATTGGAAACTTGATTAGTATGTAAGTTGTAAAAGTGAATATCTGAACTTAGCTAAACTGAAAGATGCATCAACATATTTTATCTATACGACTTATCATGCTTATATCTTATTGTAAGGTATACACATGAACTGATACGAGACCCTAAGGGTGGTCTCTAACATGCTAGGATGGATCTGGGGTGGTTTAAAACTGATTCTGGGAAATTTTGTGCCACGCGTCGCGACGCGCGATGTCCAGAAAGGTGCCATCGTTTTCTTCTTTCACATCGCGACGCAAATCCCTTTTTCGTCGCGACGCGAAACAGAATTCCAGGATTCTATTTTACTTCTTCAAGCACATCCAATGCACCACATCAACTACACTTCATACTAACAACCACAACACAAAACATCATCATAGATCAATTTCACACATTATATACCAATTTTTAATCTTCTAATCTCATATTCCTTACTTAGCTCAAGACTTAGGGTTTCTTATAAAGTTGGGATAGCACACAACAATCAATCTCTATGCTTATATTTTCATCAATTGGGACCCCAAACATGTTATTATCTTCACCATATCATTTATACCATCAAAATAAAAAATTCAAGATTTGGGTCAACATAAGCTTACCTCAATCCACTTGATTTCTAATATTCCACAATCCTCTATTGTTGTTTATCTTCTTCCTTGCTTTATCTTCTCTCTTTCTTCTTCTTTTTCTCTTTCTTTCTTCTTCTCCTTCTTCTTCTTCTTCTTCGCCTCTCATTCTTCCACGTTTTTGCCTCTTCTTTTCTAATTTTGGGATTCATGAATAGTGTATCTCTTTTATACTTGGCAATTAAAAAAAATATATGTAGAATTTTCAAGAAATTTGTAGAAATTACTAGAATGCCATCGGGTACTATTCATTTGAAATTTTGATCTGCATTTTTGGCTTGCTTCTGATTTGAATTTGGAAAAACATTAAACACAAAAAATATAGATCTCGATCTCAGATTTTTGACGATATAAATTTCGTAAAAATAGAAGTTCGTACGAGAATGTTACGGCCCAAATACTATGGGCTGCTTGGAGTGGTACATTATATGCTCATATTGGAATTCCGGGGAATTAACCGATTACCCCTCATAGTCGTTCCCAGGGGTGTATATATACTCAGATATAAATTTATATTACGTACCCTCATCCCGTGATGTAA
This sequence comes from Zanthoxylum bungeanum, assembly GCA_019454045.1. Classification (NCBI taxonomy): domain Eukaryota; kingdom Viridiplantae; phylum Streptophyta; class Magnoliopsida; order Sapindales; family Rutaceae; genus Zanthoxylum; species Zanthoxylum bungeanum. The sequence continues at coordinate 59,016 of SKCR01031149.1, forward strand.
CAGTGCTACGATCAACAGTAGTCGAGACCACCTATCGTTACAAAACTCTTTTGACTATGAAAACTTAAGATCTCTTAATATGTCTAAGACTTGTAGAGAATGTATAGAAAAAATTAAGTAAAAAGAAATGAAAATTCAAGGCCTTATTTATAGACATGGAAGGCTACCTTTGAAAATGTACCCTTATGTCAATAAAGGTAATTCCTTAAGGGTTATCCCCTTCCATGGAATCATTTCATCATAAATGTTATGTTCTTTCCTCTTAAAGGACATACATTTCCCTTTAAACCTAAGGGTTTAATCTTTTCACTTAAGGATTATATCCTTTCATTTTCTATATATACTCTTATACATTATATTTAGAAAATTTTCCTACAATCCCCCACAATTTTCTAATTATTAATGCAGACACTTAAGAGAGTTTCTGTGAACCAAAACTACATCGGAATAAGTAGATTTCACCTTGAACCTTTCCTAGTGAATGACAATCGGATTTACTTGGTAAACCAGTGACCCATAGTCTTGAACTGTTCTACCGTTGGTGTAAACCAATACAATAGCCATCACACATTTCCTATTTTACGGTTGTGTTCAGTTTGGCCATGAACATCGGTCCTGGATCCATCAATTACTTTAGGGAAACCAGTCTTTTAAAATTCTGATAGAAGCGGCCTCACTTCTTACTTGAAATAGGTGATCTACTATAGAAAGGTTATTTGTCTTTACCCCCATTAGGACTCTTCTCCTAATATAGTGATCATTAAAAGTCTTAGCTTATCCTAACTTTGACAGACAACATTTTGCGTCATTACAGGAATGGGAAAGAGTATAAAACTCTACAGTGCTTGTTTTGATTTGCACAAAGTTTCAGTTGTCCTTTTTGAACCTAGATTTTGGGATCTCCAGTCAGATAGGTTGGGTTTCCACAGTGACAATTCTTAATTTATAGGCATCAAGCCCATTCCCCTCGATGACTTCTCAACTTGCTCTCTAAGTAAACCTTTAGTAAGTGGATTCGCTAGATTTTCCTTCGATTTGCATAATTTATCGAAATTATGCCACTTGAGAGCAGTTGTCGCATGATAGTATGTCTATGATGTATGTGTCAAGACTTACCATTATACATTATATTTTAGACTCTCCTAATAGCCGATTGACTATCACAATGTATGCTTATCGCTGGCACTGATTTTGGCCAACTTGGAATATCCTCTAGGAAATTTCAAAGCCATTCTACTTCTTCTGTTGTTTTGTCTAATGATATGAACTCTAAGTCCATAGTAGACCGGGCAATACACGTTTTCTGCGAGGATTTTCATGACACGGCTGCACCACCAAGTATGAAAATAAATCCACTCATAGATTTGGAATCCACTGTATCAGATATCCAGTTAGCATCGTTATATCCCTGTAGAACAACAGAATATCTCGTATAATACAGACCATATTTTGAAGTTTCTCTCAGATACCTCAAAACTCTTACTATGGTTTTCCAGTGGTTATGTCCCGGATTACTCGTATATCTGCTAAGCTTGTTTACAGCTTGAGCGATATCAGGTCGTGTGTAATTTGTGAGATACATCAAACTTCTGATGATTATTGAATACTCTAAATACGATACACTTGAGCCAATATTCTTTGATAAATGAAGAGTTAGGTCCACATGAGTTCTAGCCACATTTAGATCTCCTTTATTATATTTCTCAAGTATCTTCTCAACATAATGAGTCTGAGATAATATATATCCCTCTGATGTTCTGGAAATCTTAATTCATAAGATCACATCAGCTACTCTAAAATATTTCATATCAAATTTGTTGGTCAATACTTTCTGGTAGACTCAATCATCTCATGATTACTACTAATTATCAGCATATTGATAAGCGAAAAATATATCAATATTTACCGTCCCGTTTACTTAATATTTATATAGTTTCTTGAGTTTTATGAATATTTTGATGTGTTTTAGTTTATTTTGCAGATAAAATAAAATCGGAACTGAATGGAATCAATCAGGACTAAATGTGGAACAAATAAGGGCAAAAACTGAACTTGACATTTTGATTTTGGAGATTGGAAACTTGAAATGGCGTTCTAACGAAGTACAATTTCAGAAATTTCAACTTTACGCAAGTTTCTAGATTTAACCATAACTTTTTATTCCGATATCGGATTGAGGTGATTCAAGTTCTAGATTAAAGAAGACGCAAAGATCTACAACTTCGACATTTATAAGAATTTCGAATTCTGAAGTTTTCATGACCGAAATTGATGAATAATATGAAAGTGTGTTATGTATAATTATTAAAGTCATTATCAAATACAAAAAAATAAGAAAGTGTCTTGCATGTCCCTACCATAGTCAAGTTCATTGGTGGGGAAATTGGTGGAAGCCTTTATATTGCCTTTAAATACCAAGCCAAACTTTGTAAATTTTTCATGCTTTCTTTGGGGGATTTCTCTATGAAAACCTAAAAGAAAGTGTCTTGCAAGTTTATTTAAGTTTTCTTGTATTTTCTCTTTATTTATTTAATAAAATTTTGTGTGTTTTTTATTACATCATGAGTAGGTAATCTCTTTTTGCTGGAGTTTGGGTTGAACCTTTTAATATAATAATTTAGATTTACTCCCATAATTTAAATAAGTAAATTGAATTAATTATTTACCGCGTATATGGCTGGTTTACATTATTGGACTTAGTTTCTGCCTATATGGTCAGTTTAGGTGCTAATCTTGTTACCGCCTACATGGTCGGTTTATATGATTTTGTTACCGCCTATATGGTCGGTTGGACTTTGAACAAATAACAATCACCGCCTATATGGTCGCTTTTAATATAATTAATTCCAGAAATGATTAATTGATAAGGGAGTAATCTATATTTGAAGTATTAAAAGTGAAACCCATAGCTCCAATATTTTCTTTTATTGTTGTAATTTTCTTTACTTTTTAATTTTCTGTTATTTATTCTGTTTAACTATGCCTTTTGTAATTTTAGGTATGTTTTGTAACTAAACATATTATCTAGGGTTGTGATGAAGTCCAATATCATTGGTTTATAAGTTGGTTATTTTACTCCTTGGATAATATATCGGTTTATTTATTGAGTCTTAAGCTTAATGCTTCTTGTTAACTGACCACTAATATAATTGATTCGGTAAACTTAAAAAAAAACTTGATGAAAGAATTTTAGGTTTCAGCCTTAGACTCAATAGCTCACGATCTCACCTTATGGCAAATGATCGTTAGGTAGATTTCCTTCCAGGATAGACATATACTTGTCGGGTGGGGGTAGCCACAATTGGAACTTAGTCTTAATGAATTCAGGTAATTTGGTTAACATAGATATATGATTAATTGAATTAATTTGGGTGTTTGCATTTTGCCATCGATAGAGGCTTTTGTATATTTTCGTGTTCCAGGTTAGTAATCTGATATATTGCACAAACATGAGATAATCACTTTATCTTTAAAAGATATTGGAAGGATTCACAACCCTAGATAGCTTCATAATATTGAATTTTCCTTAAATTTACTTTCACACTGTTTTAATTACTTGTCTTTAGTTTAAGATCACCATCCAATCAACAATCAATCTATTAGATACTTGTAAACATTTAGCTTCATAAATTGATAGCCTAGGTCTTAAGTCCTCGTGGGATCGATACATTTTATACTACTTGAGCGATACGTGCGCTTGCGTTACGTGTGTGTTTATACACCGATCAAGTTTTTGGCGCCGTTGCCGGGGACTTATATATCTTTCAATATTAATTTTGGAGTTAGATACCTTTATTTGTGTCTAATTTGTTTTTACTTATTATTTTTGTTTTCTTGTGTTTCAGGTTCTCAGACACTACATGAGAAGAACCAGAAGCTTTGTAAACCGTCCGCTTGACCCAGAAATTGAAAGAACCATCAAACAGTTGAGAAGAGAAAGACGAGAAGGCTAAGAAGCACTGATCAACATGAACAATCAAGAACCTGAACCTTTGGAGGTTGCACCACCAATTCCCATTCGAGACAGAACTATTCCGGTGGTTGACGGCTTCATATTATGCATTGTACTTCCTCCCTTACCAGCAAATGTGTGTGACATCAAAACATGAATTCAAATGATACAACAGTCAGTTCAGTTTGGGGGGAATGCAACTGAAGATTCTAATGCCCACATCAGCAACTTCATGGAAGTTTATGGCACATTCAATTACAACCGAGTGGCAGAAGAAGCAATGAGATTGCGTGTGTTTCCATATTCCTGGAAAGACAGAGCTAAGGCTTGGCTACATTCACTATCAACAGGTTCCATCACAACTTGGAACACTTTAGCCACCAAATTCCTTGCAAAGTATTTCCCCAGCCAGAACTACAAAGCTGAGGAATGACATCACATCATTTATACAACATGACTCAGAATCCCTATGCGAAGCTTGGGAAATATACTAGGAGTTGCTCAGAAAATGTCCTCACCATGAGATTGCAAAGTGGCTACAAGTCCAAATGTTCTACAATGGACTTTCTGGACTGATGAGAACCATAATTGATGCTGCTGCTGGAGGAGCTTTAATGGCAAAAGGAGAAGATCAGGCCTGAGATTTAATTGAAGAAATGGCTAACAACAATTCTTTATGGCCAACAGAAATGAGCATGATTCAACGAATAGCAGGGATCTATGAAGTTGGAGCCCACACAACAATAAATGCCAAGCTCGATCAGATATGCAAACTCATGGAAACCCTTAACATGAAGGTTAATAATAGATCCACAAGTTCACCATATGGAGGAGCACCAGAGTCAGAATCTTACAATCAACATGATGAGACGGTGAACTATGTCATTAATTTAAATATACAGGGAAACAATCCGTATTCCAACACCTACAACCCAAGGTGGAGGAATCATCCCAATTTTGCATGGAACAACAATTCAGGGCAAATGAACAATCCAGCACCCGTATTCCAATAGCAAAACAAAGGCCATGAGTATGAAAAAGAACCAGGAATAAAAGATCTGCTTGCAGAGATGTTCAAAAAGCAAGAAGCCAAATATGATGCTATGTTTCTATCCCAAGCATCATTAATTCAAAGCCGTGCAGAATATTTGAAAACACTAGAAAATCAAATGGGACAACTGGCCAATGCTCAAAGTTACAGACCACAAGATACCCTTCCTAGCAACACAGCGTCTCCAGAAACATAAATTGGACAAGCACTTTGCTCAATTTCCTGGAGATCTTTAAGAAGCTGAATATCAACATTCCATTTGCAGAAGCGTTGGAACAAATGCCCAGCTATGTCAAATTCATGAAAGAAATTGTGTCACGAAAGCGAAGATTGGGAGATTACGAGATAGTAGCATTGATAGAAGAATGCAGTGCAATCATTCAGAGGAATCTTCCCCCAAAGTTGAAAGATCCTGACAGTTTCACCATCTCTTGCACCATAAGAGAACATAACTTCGGTAAGGCTTTGTGTGTTTTAGATGCGAGTATTAACTTGATGCCTTATCTATTTATAGGAAACTACAGATTGGAGAAGCAAAGCCTACCTCAATCTCTTTGCAACTTGTTGATAGAACGCTCACATTTCTGAGAGGTGCAATTGAAGATGTGCTTGTCAAAGTCGATAAATTCATTTTCCCAGCAGATTTTATTGTCTTTGACATGGAGGAAGACGAAGACGTGCCCATCATCCTCAGGAAACCATTCTTGGCTACAGGTCGAACCATTATTGATGTACAAAAAGGTAAACTAACCATTAGGGTACAAGACCAAGAAGTACATTCAATGTTTTCAAAGCCATGGAATTCCCGAATGATGAAAAGAATGAGGAATGTTTCAGAGTTGATGTGATAGATGGTATCATCCAGAACTCAGATGAAATGCAAAGTTCCACTGACAAACTTAAAGCATGTCATCTGCCTGTGAAGCTTGAACATAAAGCGTACTGCGCACTGAAGAAGTTAAATCTTGAAATACAAGCAACATGATAGAAACGACTCCACCAACTCAATAAATTGGAGGAATTTCACAGACAGCCTTTTGAGAATGCCAAACTGTATAAAGAAAAGGCCAAGAAGAGACATGATCAGAAGATAGTGCGCATATATCTGAACCGGGGCAGCGGGTATTGTTAAACAAATCAAAGTTGAAACTTTTCCCTGGAAAGTTAAAATCACGGTGTTTAGGTCCATTCTTAATCACCCAAGTTTTATCATATGGAGCCGTTGAGTTACATGATCTCAACTCCAATGATACATTCAAAGTTAACAGCCAGCGTGTCAAGCATTACTGGGGAGTATCATTTGAGAGACAAAAAGAAAGTCTCACATTGACAGATCCAGCCTAACGTTCGAGCAGTCATGTCTAGCTGACGACGTTAAACTTAGCGCTAGCAGGGAGGCAACCCATGCAATTTTTGTATATATATTCAGATTTGGTGTATTTTATTTTTGTGTGTTTAATTTTTGTAGAAAATGTCACAGACATGATGGAAGACATTCTCGCAAATCATCACAAGCAATTTCCTTCTCTCCCTCAAAACTCTCTGATGAAAGTCTACAATGCTCGCATGGAACGAATGAGACTTCTGACGATCAAAGGTATTCCTAATGACATTCGTTGGATTATTGAAGCACGAGTCTGATTGGCAAGTGAGTCATCTGACTGTTTTGTTTCATTTCTGTCTAGTTTAGGAAGAAGCACCTATACTAAGAAAAAAACAGCTAAAAGATTATGTGTTTGCTATAAATGTGCACGCATGACATGTAATACTCGCTGTCGTTCTTTAGGAATGATGTCTGATAACTACGAAGATAAAATTAAATTCATTAGGGATGACATGAATAAAGAGTCTTTAGATGACAAATCATTGACTCTTGAGACGCATCCCAAAGGATATGTGTATCACGCAATTTGCATGTTTTATACACAATTTCGAAAAGAAAGACAGTAGTTAAGTCTCGAGAATCTGAATTTAAAAGACCATGTTTGCCAATTTATAAGAAAACTAGATAGGAAGCTTGTCTCTGACGCATAGACGTCATTCAAGCCGTTACTTCTTGTAAATATTATTATCTCTTTGTCTTTAACTAATAATTGTGATTTGTTTTGTTATTTTCTTTTATTTTCTCCGACAGGATCCAGACTTTTTGACTTTCACGATTTATTTTACTGTTTAGCTAATAATTATCATTTGACAAGTACAGCTGCTATTATTATTCACCTTTTTCAGGATCTATAAATTCAGCTCGTTATTGCACTCTTGAACACATCCAGATTTGAGAAAGAAATACATAATAAAAAAATGAAAGCAACTTCAAGAAGACGAGTTGTTAACATCTGTGTGTTTTGCGATACTAGTACGGTTCTAAGCCAGAATTCGTTGAGGCAGAAAATGATTTGGGTACAGTCATAGCTGATAGGAATATGCACTTAGTATATGGTGGTGGCAATCTTGGACTAATGGTGTATGTTTCAAGGGCCATACATGAAAGAGGAAGTCAAGTTTTGGGAATCATCTCAAAACCTTAGGCAGATGCGAATCTTATAGGACCATCAAACAGAGATGAATGCATAGTGCCATGTATGTCTGAACGACTTGTTGAAATGATTAATTGTGCTGATGTTTTTATTGCTTTTCCAGGTGGCTTGGGCACTATGGAGGAAATTTTTACAGTGCTATCTTGGGTGAACTTGAACATACATCATAAACCTATTGGACTGTTTAATGCTGATGGATTTTTATGAATTTCTTTGTGTGTTTCTTGATGATTCCCGGAGAAATAAGTTCCTTTCAAAACTAGTAAAAAATATCCTCTTCACTGCCAGAACAACCCATAATTTAATTGACCAACTGTTAACCTTTGAACCACAAATTGACTCTATCTTTTCCAAGATAAACTGGTCCGATAATGATCGTGGTAAGAAGCGTCGGATAAATCTGGATCTTGACCTTTAATTTTCTTTTTAGATGTAGAATTCCAGCTAAACAAGTACTGTCTTCTAAACTATTCTTCTACTTTTTAGAAATTGGGGACAATGTCTCAATTAGGTTTGAGGGAGGGGGAATAGTTGATTCGTATCTTATTTTTATTTTTTCGTTGTGTTGTTTTTGCTTGGTTTTTAGTCAAAAATTTCAAAAAAAAAAAATTAGTGTTTGTATGTTTTTAACTTGACTAACCAGGTGGAATGGTGTTTGAGATAGCTGTGTAAGGAATTTCCACTCCTGAGACGTATCTCAACCTATTTCGTAACATGTTAATTTTTGTTTATTTCCTTTTGAATTATTAAATTTGTGAATTCTCCATAATACTGACTAAATTGGATCTTCATATGCTCAGTTGACAAGTATTATCAACATGCGTGGTAACATGCGGACATGAGTTGTAAGTGAAAAGTTTGTAATATTCAGTGCTCTAGTTAATTGGAGGAAGCATATGAAAGTGATGGAATAAAAAAAACAAAAAACAAAAAAAAATTGTGTATATAAATAATTAACCATGCTTTTATTTAGTAACCGGGCGTCTTGCCTTAGTAAGCATAGATTGTTCGCGTCAAACGGTGAAAGCTTGAGTTAATTATAATAAATTTTCTACTTTGTAACCGGGCATCTTGCCTCTGTAAGCAGAGATTGTTCGCGTCAAACAGTAGAACCTTTAAACATCTAAGATCCGAGTAATTAAGTCTGTAGGGATGTCTTAACACCTAGTGCCCTAAAGCCAACTAGCTTGGGAGTCACTGGCCCAAAGCTCGCTACATGGATTAAAGATGTTATTAAAAACAATATTCATTGCTAAAAAGGAGTGAGTTCTGATATAACTTTAGGACAAAAATATTACTCTCTTTTCAACTACACTTATGAATATTGTAAGCACAATGATTTGATTAATACTTTGTTGATTGTGTATATGGAGAATGGTAAAAATAATCAGAGAATTTATTTATTTGGTAATTTAGAAAGAAAAAAAATAACTATAAACTTGGACAAGAGTTTCACTCGTTTAGTCACTAACTTATTTGATCTTTTTGCTTTTGTGTGCATTTGACGTTTGTGGGTATTGTCGTTGTAAGCCCTCGCGAGACTATAACTTGTCCACTAGGGACACCTAGGGGTTTAAAGGCTTGTTGCATACGCTAAATGCAACCGTGATCCCTACGAAAATGGCTTAGTTTAATTTTATTTTAAAGTTAATTATTGTATTTTATTTTGTTATTTTGCTCGAGGACTAGCAAAATATTAGGTTTGGGGGTGTGATAAGCGGAAAATATATCAATATTTACCGCCCATTTTACTTAATATTTTGTATAGTTTCTCGAGTTTTATGAATATTTTGATGTGTTTTAGTTTATTTTGCAGATAAAATAAAATTGAGACTTAATGAAATCAATCAGGACTAAATTTGGAACAAATAAGGGTAAAAACTGGACTTGACATGTTGATTTTGGAGATTGGAAACTTGAAATGGCGTTTTAACGAAGTACAATTTCGGAAATTTCAGCTTTGCCCAATTGTCGTAATTTGGCCATAACTTTTTATTCCGTTATCGGATTGAGGTGATTCAAGTTCCAGACTAAAGAAGACTCAAAGGTCTACAATTTGACGTTCATAGGAATTTCGAATTCTGAAGTTTTCATGACCGAAATTGATGAATAATCTGAAAGTTTGTTATATATAATTATTAATGTCATTATCAAATACAAAAAAAAAAAAACAAAAAAAAAAAACAAAAGAATGGAAAATGACAATTTACAATTTACAATTGTCAAACTTCCACCAAACATGCTTGCATGTTTGATGGAGGATTTGGTGCCATGTTTGATGGAGAAATCGATGGAGAAATTGGTGGAAGCCTTTATATTTGCTTATAAATATCAAGCCAAACTTTGTAAATTTTTCATTATTTCTTTGGGGGATTTCTCCATGAAAACCTAAAAGAAAGTGTCTTGCATGTTTATTTAAGTTTTCTTGTATTTTCTCTTTATTTATTTAATAAATTTTTGTGTGTTTTTAATTACATCATGAGTAGGTAATCTCTTTTTGCTGGAGTCTGGGTGAAACTTTTAATATAATAATTTAGATTTACTCCCATAATTTAAATAAGTAAATTGAATTAATTATTTACCGCCTATATGGCCGGTTTTACATTATTGGACTTAATTTCCGCCTATATGGTCGGTTTAGATGCTAACCTTGTTTCCGCCTACATGGTCGATTTATATGATTTTGTTACCGCCTATATGGTCGGTTAGACTTTGAAAAAATGACATTCACCGTCTATATGGTCGGTTTTAATACAATTAATTCAAGAAATGATTAATTGATAATGGAGTAATCTATATTTGAAGTATTAAAAGTGAAACCCCCAGCTCCATCATTTTCTTTTATTGTTGTAATTTTCTTTACTTTTTAATTTTCTGTTATGTTATTCTGTTTAACTATGCCTTTTGTAATTTTAGGTATGTTTTGTAACTAAACATATTATCTAGGGTTGTGATGAAGTCCAATATCATTGGTTTATAAGTTGGTTATTTTACGCCTTGGGTAATATATTGGTTTATTTATTGAGTCTTAAGCTTAATGCTTCTTGTTACCTGGCCACTAATAAGATTGATTTGGTAAACTTAAATAAACTTGACGAAGGAATTTTAGGTTTCAACCTTAGAGTCAATAGCTCACGATCTCACCTTAGGGCAAATAATCATTAGGTAGATTTCCTTCAGGATAGACATATACCTTTCGGGCAGGTGTAGCCACAATTGGAACTTAATCTTAATGAATTCAGGTAATTTGGTTAACATAGACATATGATTAATTAAATTACTTTATGTGTTTGCATCTGACCATCGACAAAGGCTTCTGCATATTTTCGTATTCCAGGTTAGTAAACCGATATATTGCACAAACATGAGATAATCACTTTATATTTAAAAGATATTGGAAGGATTCACAACCCTAGATAGCTTCATAATATTGAATTTTCCTTAAATTTACTTTTGCACTACTTTAATTACGTGTCTTTAGTTTAAGATCACCATCCAATCAACAATCAATCTATTAGATACTTGTAAATATTTAGCTTCATAAATTGATAGCCTAGGTATTAAGTCCTCGTGGGATCGATATATTTTATACTACTTGAGTGATACATGCGCTTGCATTACGTGTGTGTTTACCACTATGTGTCTATGGGAATCCGAATCAGGGTAGGTGTATTTGGTCTTAACCTGAGACTTGCATCGCTAATACTTGCGACAATCAGTATACTTTGGTTTTGGTCATCCGGGGTTTTAACAGGTTCTGTGTACACCTCTTCTGGGTATACTGAGAATCATAGTGTATTGGGTGTGATGTCAAGATGGAAGTATCACTTCAGTCATATAGAGATGATGATCACGTAGGATACAGAACTAGTACTCTTAAGTACTGCAGTCATCGGGATAATATGACTAGGTCATGATTATCCGATTATAGAGACTAGTTACCAGAGATCTGATATATGCTTCGTATGGGGCAGACACAATTCCAGCCCCAGGCCTGGCATGTGACATCCGATACTGGATCGTAATACACAATACTACGTATACTACGCCTGACAAAGATTACATATTCATTTAAAGAATAAATCTGGAGAATTGGGTAGGCACGATGCTTTGCTAGAAGCCAACCATGTCTTGTAAATCGATAAAAACATGGTACCGGGTACGCACGTGTTCGAATAGTTTGATGACCGTATTTACTGCCAACATATCCAGAGATCTCTTGGGTCACTTCCCAAAGATTCACCGATGAGATTTGACTCAAACAGAATTAATTTTGGATTAATTATGAGAGAGAAAATTAATCTGGGATTAATTATTAGCGAAAGAATTAATCTGGGATTAATTGTGTCGAGAATTTATCTGGGATTAAATTCATCGAGAAGAGAGAACGCGATTAATTTGGAATTAATCGGTAAAGTAAATTTAATAGTTAAATTGGATTTTACTATTTAATTTATTTAATTGGGCTAAAATAATATATTAGATATATTAGTCGAAATTGGATATCAAAGCAGAATTAAAATTGGATTTTAATTCAAACGAACCAATTAATTTAGAATTAATTCGTAAGCGACTTACGTAATAATATTGCGAAACATTATTATTTAATTAAATTAGATTTAATTAAGTCGCAACGGCAAATTCATTTAATTCGGAATTAAACGAACCCGGGCCCGAGCGATGTTGCGTGTTGGATTGTCCGACTTAAATTTGGAATTTGAAGTGGGGCCCACCAACTTACATCAAATGTTTGACACTTGATGGAAGTTGTTATTAGTTGAGAAAAGCTTAGATTACTTTTATTTCACTCAACCAAAACCAACACTGAACTTAATGTATTAAAGTGGTCAACTTTAGAAGTTGTAATAAGTCACTATTCACAACATCTCTCTTCTCCAATTTCTCTCCATTGTCGTGACCATGGAGCTCTCTCTTAGGAATTTTATTGCAAAATTCTTGATTGCTAGCACATTAAAGAGACAAATGAAGGTGATTGGGAAACCAATCCATGAGTTTGGAATGAAAATACAAGGCTTGGAGCTTCCATTACATCCAACAAAGAAGGAATTTTTGAAATCCTAAATCCGATCAATGTGAGTATTTCCGCAACTCTCTTTGGTTTATTCACACACAAATCACTTTTAGACGATCTTGACATGTTCTAGGAACACTAACAATGGTATCAGAGCGATCTAAGTTTGATTTGAAAATCTAGGGTTTATGGACTTTAATTTGGGAATTTATGCTTGGAGTATGTATTTCTTAAATTGATGGTTTGGTTGAGCTTGGATGATGTTGAATTGGATTTGTACATCTTAGGAATTGAGAAAATGAAATGGATAAAATTTTCCCTAATTTCCTTAGCTTGGCTGAATGCACCCTAGATAGAACTCATGGTGGATTTTCAAAATTTAAGATATTGGATGTGTTGATGGCTTGATAGAAATATTGAATGTTGATTTAAATCGGATTGAAATCAAATTGAATGATTTTTTATTGCCTTGGCCGTGAGTTATGCATGTTGTTGGAGAATTGATTTTGCCCCAATTTTATGTTGGACATGAATTTGGGAATTAGGCATGATTAATTAGATTAAATTGATGTTTTGGAAACATTAGGTTAATTAATTAATTATGTTAATTACACTTGAATTGAATTAATATGTAATTTGTGTATTAATTTAATTGTTGTAATTGGGCTTAATGGGTTTGGTTGGGCCAAGTTTGGTTTTGGTTAATTGGGTTGGATCTAATTGGACCTAAAACCATTTCCATAAAGTCCAAAGTATGACATTGGGCCTTTAAAAAATTAATTGGGCCTAATGGGCCAAAATTGATTTTATGGCATAATGGTGATTCCTTATTGGGCCTTTGCATCTTGGGTTTGATCCATAATGGCCAAAGCCCACGCCTAAAGAATTAATTAAAAGCCCATTGGGCTTTAATTAAATAGTATTGGATACTAATTGGGTCTTTGAGACCCATGAAGATTGGATTTGGAATCCATGTCTAAAAGGCACTATTAAAAGTGTAATTATTTAATTTGGAATTAAATATGAATTAGTATTGAATATAATTTAAATTGGATTTAAAATTATAGTTCGATATAATTCAAGAATACTTACTTTGAGTATTTATTCTTAAACGAGTTGGACTCGCGCAAATCAAATCGTTGTTTGAACATTGGATGGTCATTAATCAAAGATTAATTAATTGGATTAGATTGATTGATAACATGCTTTGTGTGAATACTTGGATGTATTTTATGAATAATGTATATCAGATGGATATTAGAAGGGTAAGGACAATTTTGGAAATTGTTGTAATAAATTTAGAATTTATTAAATTGGACCAGCGTGTCAAGCCTATTATCTCCTTATCTCATTGTATTTCTCTTCTCACCAATTCCCCTCAATGTAAATGAGGTTTCTTTAGAAGTATTATGTAATTGGGTAGAAATATGAGTAGTGCTAGCGGGAGAGAGAAAATTGAGAGATTTGTTCTAGGAACAAAGTTTGTTATATATCCATCCGAATATCATTATTATTTTATTCGCGCCTTATTATGCTTTTAGAATGCATGCTTAAGGGTGTATGGTGAGACCTAATTAAAGATAATAAATTGGTCGTCCGAGGATTTAACAGGTTCTGTGTACGCCTCTTCTGGGTATACTGAGAATCGTAGTGTATTGGGTGTGATGTCAAGATGGAAGTATCACTTCAGTCATATAGAGATGATGATCACGTAGGATACGGAACTAATACTCTTAAATACTACAGTCAACGGGATAATATGACTAGGTCATGATTATCCGATTATAGAGACTAGTTACCAGATATCCGATATATGCTTCGTACGGGGCAGACACAATTCCAGCCCCAGACCTGGCATGTGACATCCGATACTGGATCGTAATACACAATACTACGTATACTACGCCTGACAAAGATTACATATTCCTTTAAAGAATAAATCTGGAGAATTGGGTAGGCACGGTGCTTTGCTAGAAGCCAACCATATCTTGTAAATCGGTAAAAATATGGTACCGGGTACGCACGTGTTCGAATAGTCCGATGACCGTATTTACTGCCAACATATCCAGGGATCTCTTGGGTCGCTTCCCAAAGATTCACCGATGAGATTTGACTCGAACAGAATTAATCTGGGATTAATTATGAGAGAGAAAATTAATCTGGGATTAAATCCGTCGAGAAGAGAGAACACGGTTAATTTGGTATGAACACTTGATGGAAGTTGTTATTGATGGGAAGCGGCCGCGAGTGCGCAGCGGAAAATAAAGAAAAAATCAAATTATGATACCGATATCCCTTTGCCCAAGACCCATTTGTTTTTATTAGTCTACAAGCCTAGGCATGTTACTATATATTCTAAGCATAAAAACTTATAAAACATGCAAAGAACATAACCCTAAACATGCTAACTATCATAAAAACTCTAATTAAGATATAGAAAGAAAAAGACTTACTTGAATCGAAGACTCCTCCAGTCCTCCCTCCAATTTACAAGCTTTTCTCGAACTCAGCAAGCTCTTCCACGTTCCAAAGAGCCACCCAAGTGTGTGGACTCCAAAGATGCACACACCAAAGCCAAAACTCAACGGCAAGACTACGCCTTGAGTGCACGGGTATTTTTCCATTGGTGCTAGCCTAGGCAAATACCTCAAAACTTTTAACTCGAGGTTCTTCTAGTCAATTAGACTTAAGGATCCTCAAAATCAGTGGCTTACTCTTAAACTTTAGAGTTTCTCACTTATATAAACCCAAGATATGAAAGGTTTGGTGCAAATATTTGTAAAGAATTCTTTGGGTTTATATAGGTGCTCCAAAGACAACAAAATTAATTAAGAATCTGATGTGGGATACGTGTTAATTTAATCTTAGCCATTGGATCTTAATTAAGTGGTTTAATGAGATTATAAAACCATAACAAGAGTTTGGGCCGAATTGGAATTCAAAACAAATAACAAATAAAAAAAATTACTATTCACGTTATTTATTTATTTATTCCAATTCCCAAAGTGCCCCTATCGTCATTCACCAATCCTTAAGCCATTATGGAACCTCATAAATGATATTTTCAATAATTAAACACATTGAACCATTTATAAACAATTGCTACAGGAATCATATATGCTGTTAAATTTGTACTGTACACTGTTAACCATTGATTTCGGCTTTGTTGTGTGTGACCTTTTGGGTTCCCCACAAGTTGGACATGAAATGAATCGTGATAATTTAATCGAACATAAATTATCCTCTGATCAGATGGTCATTCGATTTCAATGACCAAGGTTGACATCTAGCAACATGCCAAGGCTCCCAATTGAGAAAGAAAGATATATATACCCATTATGTATGCGATTTACATATGATAAGGTCCTTCACCTCACTGTATACCCACCTATTGAACTAGGGTACGGAAAGTGTCTACCCATATGGTCAAAGGTATGATGTTGATAGTGTCATGAATCGTGCTAACCCAAGAATCTCACATGATTCTTCCACTGCGGCCACAGTCTCAAGTACTGATCACACATATCAATCCGCGAATTGGGATACTACTCTTATAAGAAAATATCATTCGAGAGAGTGGCGATTCTCTGTTGTATCTTTACAAACTTCATGTGTTTCAACAAATGACCCAATCATACCCTTATGACCGGATCTTTTGAACCGGGGAAGGAGAATGTCAAAGTTATTTGATCCACACATAAGATTGTAAAGATCTCAAGTCTAAGGACTAGTCATACAATCGATACATGAAAGTTCTCACAGACACATGGGATAAACACTCAATGTGAAAACTTTCGGCGGTCAGTTCGATGGACACGAGCAACTCATGCATCCATATGATACACCAAGCGATCAGATCTCCGCTAGTAGCCTATGAGATCGGCTACCCCACTTAAGGGCAGATCATATCATCATGCTAGTCTCTCTGCTTTGTGAACGCCTAGATTATTCACAAAACTATGACTATGAACGTTTAAGATTAATGATTCTCATAAGGCATGGAAGCCATCATCTTATTACTCCAAGGGATTTATTACAGTGTTTGATGATTCAAATAATTTATGTAAGACACGTATAATAAATATTGCCATTTTATTAATTAATGAAAATATTACAAATACATGTACATATAGCCCATCCACAAGTTGGGTATAGGGCATATCCCTAACAATCTCCCACTTGCACTATAGCCAACTAGTATGAATCTGGACACCATACTCCCTGGTGTGCCTATCATGCCTTTGTTGAGTCAGCCCTTTAGTCAGAGAATCTGCAAGATTATCTTATGTGGGTATTTTCTCTATAATAACTTCTTTTCTCTCAACAATCTTCCTGATGAGATGAAATCGCCTGAGTACATGCTTGGATTTCTGGTGGGACCTTGGTTCCTTTGATTGAGCAATGGCGCCCGTGTTGTCACAGTACATCGTGACACCATTCTTTATCGCGGGAAGCACTTCCAGCTCCGTGATGAACTTCTTTATCCAGACTGCTTTTTAGCTGCCTCAGATGCTGCAATATACTCGGCTTCAGTGGTGGAGTCTGCTGTAGTTGACTGTTTGAGCTTTTCCAACTGACTGCTCCGCCATTCAAAGTAAACAGATATCCTGTTTGCGATATGATGTCATCCCTATCGGTCTGAAAGCTCCATCACAGTAACCAATGACTTTCATCTCAGAACAATCTCCGTATGTCAAAAACACATCCTTAGTTCTTCTCAGATACTTGAGGATTTTTTTGACAGCTGCCCAGTGTTGCTCACTAGGATTTGCCTGATACCTGCTCGTTATGCTAAGAGCATAAGAGACATCAGGTCTTGTACATAGCATGGCATACATGATCGATCCTATTGCTGAAGCATAAGGGATCCTACTCATACACTCTCTATCTGAAGGAGTATGTGGACATTGCTCCTTAGATAATTTGATTCCATGACAAGTAGGTAAATTACCTCTTTTGGAATCTTCCATTTTGAATCTTTTCAAAACTTTATCTATGTACGTAGATTGAGAAAGTCCTAACAACCTCTTAGATCTATTACGGTAGATCTTAATGCCGAGGATGTAGGCTGCTTCTCCCAAATCTTTCATGGAGAAATTCTGAGATAACCATTGCTTGGTGGCTTGCATCATGGAATATCATTCCGATGATTAATATGTCATCGACATATAATATAAGAAATACAACAGCACTCCCACTACTTTTCCTGTAAACTAAGGCTCATCTACATTTTTGATGAAGTCAAATTCTTGATTGTCTCATCAAATCATATATTCCAACGTCTAGAGGCTTGCTTGAGTCCATAAATGGATCGTTTAAGCTTGCATACTTTATTATGATCATCCTTATATGCAAACCCCTCAGGTTGTGTCATATAGACTTCCTCTACGAGGTTCCCATTAAGGAAAGCTATTTTGACATCCATCTGCCAAATCTCATAATCAAAGTGTGCAGCTAGTGCCAGTAAAATTCGAATGGACTTTATCATTGCAACAGGCGAGAAGGTTTCATCATAGTCAATTCCTTGGATTTGTCTATAACCTTTCGCCACCAACCTAGCCTTATAGGTTTGGATGTTGCCTTCTGCATCAGTTTTACGCTTGTAAATCCACTTGCAGCCTATGGGTTTTATCCCTTCAGGTGCATCCACCAAGTCCCAGACTTGATTCTGATACATAGAGTCTATTTCGGATTTCATGGCCTCAAGCCACTTGACTAAATCAATGTCACGCATTGCTTCATCATAACTGGTGGGATCGTCATTATCAATAACCTGATCATGTTCCTCATCAATATGGAAACCATATCTTTCAGGCTCATATCTTTCCCTACCAGACCTTCTAAGTTCATAACCTTGTGGTTGTTCCGTCGCTGCCCTTTTGAGGGGCCTGAGGCTTAGTTCTATGTTAGTTTGTTCTTTCATACCTCATCGAGGTCAAGTCTACTCCCACTATATTTCTTGAGAAGGAATTCATTCTCTAGAAATTAGCATTTCGTGAGACAAATGTTCTTTGTTCATTTGGGACGTAGAACATGTATGCTCTTGAGTTCAAGGCATATCCTACAAACTTACATTTAATTGCCCTATCATCCAATTTGTTAGTTTGTGTGAGCTTAATATGCTTCACATCCTCAAACTCTTAGATAATTAAGACTAGGACGTTTCCCAGACCATAACTCATATGGTGTTTGACTAACAGTCTTGGAAGGAACTTGATTTAGTAGTAGTGTTGTAGTTTCTAAAGCAATACCCCAAAATGAAATAGATAGATCCGTGTCTGGCATCATTGATCAGACCATATCTAATAATATCTGATTTCTCCTTTCAGATACCCCATTATGTTGTGGAGTTCCCGGAGGAGTCCACTGGGAAATAATGCCATTTTCTCTCAAGTAATCTTGAAATTCATTGCTTAAGTATTCACCATCTCGGTCAGACCTTAGTGACTTAATACTTTTATTAAGCTGGTTTTCTACTTCAGCTTTAAAGTCTTTGAATTTCTCAAAGGCTTCAAATTTGTACCGCATAAGGTACACATACCCATATCACGAGTGATCATCGATAAAGGTAATGAAGTAGGAGAATCCACCTCTGGCGGTGACTGACATTGGTCCGCATACAACAGAGTGTATGAGTTCTAATGTCTTCGCTGCACACTGTTCTTTACCTTTGAAGGGTAATTTGGTCATTTTACCAAGTAAACAAGACTCACAAGTTCCAGAAGGTTCATATTTGAAGTTAATCTTGTTTCATTGATATGACCTAAACGACTGTGCCATAGAAGTGATTCATTGAGATTATTCGAGTTAACGTTGTATATATTAGAGGTTGAACATTCTTTGTTAGTTTGTAAGATATATATATCATTATTCAAAATACCATCTCCATATTTAATTTCATTGAAATAAATAGAACATTCATTACAACTTATTAGGCATGAAAAACCTTTATTACATAAAGAAGAAATTGAAATGATGTTCTTTACTAGAGAAGGTACATAAACACAATCTTCTAATTCTAAAACTAAACCATTCGTCAAAACTAATGAATAAGTCCCCACGCACAATGCAGCCAGTTTTGCTCCATTACCCATGCGTAAGTCAACCTCCCTATGACGGAGTCTCCTACTGTTTCTCAGGCCCTGCACATTGTTACACAAGTGAGTCCCACAACCGGTGTCAAGCACCCAAGTAGAAGGTTCAGAGTTTTGAGAATATAGTTCAATCATATACAACATACCTGAAGCATTGGGCTTCTTGGCCTCTTGGGCTTCCCTAGCTTCCTTGGCTTTCAAGGATCTGTAGTTTTTCTTCCAATGACCATTCTTTCCAAAAAAGAAACATTTCCCCTTTCTTTTTTTCTTATCCACCTTACCATTGGGCTTTAGGTGATCTGGAGTCTTGGCCTTGCCCTTATTTTTCTTTGGGCCTCGTGGCTTCAGGTCCGTACCCGTAAGCATGACGGAGGTTTTAAGCTCCGGTTTCAAGTCCTTCTCTACTTGCTTTATCAGATTGTGCAATTCTGCTAAAGTAGCTTCTTTATCAGACAGATGAAACTGCATAATAAAGTTAGAGAAGTCTTTTGGTAAGAACTGAAGAATTAGATCGTGACCTATCTCATGATCCATGATGAACCCGAGGTTGGCCAATTTTTCAATGTGGCCAATCATCTTAAGAACATGTCCACTAACAGATCCTTCCTTATACCTTGTTTGGAATAAAGCACATGACACTTGGAATTGCACGGTATGAACGGAAGTTGCATACAACTCCTTCAAGTGAAAGATGATGGTTTGAGCATCCATATCTTCGTGAGCTTTCTGAAGTTCGTCCGACATAGAGCCAAGCATTATGCAAACTGATTGCTCATCATCATCGACGTGTTTCTTCCAAGCATCAGATGTATTTTGGTCAGCATCTTCTGCGGGTTCAGGGGAAATGGTTTTTTAAGAACATAGAAAATCTTTTCTTGTCGTAAGACAATTTTAAAATTTCTAAACCAGTCATTCTAGTTGTCCACTTTGAGCTTATGCTCATCAAGGATGAAACGAAGTGATACTCTGTTTTCCATTTGAATGTTTGTGAAATATTTTAACCCACCTGTTAAGAGAGAATGTTAAAATTAGGAATATGTTTTCATTAATGTTTCATAATAACATGGGCTTTTAATATTATGAAGTTGCTCCCACTCAATTATTTTAAAATTTTAAGCAAATCGCATCAACCCTAATATGATGGATTTCTTGTGGACAAGGATCTCATTATCATCATTTCATAACTTCGACTAGGGCCGGTCGTTATAGAATATGATAATTAGGTAGGTTCCCAACCAATTTATGATATAAATCACAATTCCTTGATCATTGGGTTGGGCAATCAAGCATGCCATAGCTTATGCTAGTCCTTGTGGACACCCAATCTTTGCCACTAAGTTATAAGACCACGCCTAAGGGTCGCTGCGTCTTATGACTCAGAAAAGTCAAACCATTGTCAATAGTACGATTTAAAGACAATTGGTATTGGTCAGTCTGGTAAAGCCTAGTCCTGCAATACGGTTTAAGCCCTTTGGGTCTATACCTTACAATGGGAGGCAAATTTTAGACTTAAATTATTATTGAGGATTTTAGCAAGTTTAAGTGAATAACTGTCAAATGGATTCCTGCATTGAAATTCCCCAGAGGGAGGGTGTAGCGAACTCTCTTAAATACCCTTAGGCTCTTATTGCCTTGGTGACAGGAATAAACAATAGATCCTCCAAATTAGTCCAACACTTTAAATATGCTTTAAGGTAAGTTTTGAGTAAATTATTATCTAGATGTCTTCACACTTTTCTTTTTTGGCTATAAAAGGGTAATGAGTGAAGGAAGACACCAAATCATTATCTAACTCTAGTAATACCTTTGGTTAAATTAACTTTAGTTTGGAAAGTTTTATTAACGCCTTGGTCCACCCCACTTGTATCTTTTATATGTCTTTTATTATAAACAAGTGATTTATATTTATTAGCCTTAAAGGTAATAAATCTCTAAGTTCATCACAGAATAATTACTTAGCTATGGGATAAGCAATACACTCTCTATTTCCTTAGAAAGTCTCTAGATGTTTGCACCCTAAAATAATCATGCCAATTCTAATCATATATAAAATCATCAAGCATATAAGTTTTAATATGTTGGAATTATTTTTAGGATTAAATAACTTTGATTAATATTTAATTATGATATTGCATTTTATTTTTAATCAAATAAATTTACTATTCACGTTTTTACAGATGCGTGAATTTTAATGGCAATTTCATTCACATTTAAATCTTAGCCAAATCATGCAAAACTTGTGCCTAAAATTAAGTTCAGGGTGTTAGCTTTCCAACGAGCTTTTACACACCCAATTTCGAGTTCAAATGAGAGAGACTAATCAAAACAAATACGGCACTCTGATACCACTGTTGGGAAACGGCTGCGAGTGCGCAGCGGAAAATCAAAAATTACGAAATCAGATTATGATGTCGCTATCCCTTTGCCCAAGACCCATTTGTTTTGATTATTCTACAAGCCTATGCATGTTACTATATATTCTAAGCATAAAAACTCATAAAACATGCAAAGAACATAAACCTAAACATGCTAACTATCATAAGAACTCTAATTAAAATAAAGAAAGAAAAAGACTTACTTGAACCGAAGACTCCTCCAGTCCTCCCTCCAATCTACAAGTTTTTCTCGAACTCAGCAAGCTCTTCCACGTTCCAAAGAGCCACCCAAGTGTGTGGTCTCCAAAGATGCACACACCAAAGCCAAAACTCAACGGCAAGACTACGCCTTGAATGCACGAGTATTTTGTCATTGGTGCTAGCCTAGGCAAATACCTCAAAACTTTTAACTCGAGGTTCCTCTAGTCAATTAGACTTAAGAATCCTCAAAATCAGTGGCTTACTCTTAAACTTTAGAGTTACTCACTTATATAAACCCAAGATATGAAAGGTTTGGTGCAAAACTTTGTAAAGAATTCTTTGGGTTTATATAGGTGCTCCAAAGACAACAAAATTAATTAAGAATCTGATGTGGGATAAATGCTAATTTAATTTAGCCATTGGATCTTAATTTAGTGGTTTAATGAGATTATAAAACCCTAATAAGAGTTTGGGCCGAATTGGAATTCAAAACAAATAACAAATAAAAAAAACTACTATTCACATTACTATTGACATTACTATTCATGTTACTATTCACGGTTTTTTTTTTATAAATTTATTTTTTTATTCCAATTCCCAAAGTGCCCCTATCGTCATTCACCAATCCCTAAGCCACTATGGAACCTCATAAATGATATGTTCAATAATTAAACACATTGAACCATTTATGAACAATTCCTACAGCAATCATATATGCTGTTAAATTTGTACTGTGCACTGTTAACCATTGATTTCGACTTTGTTGTGTGTGACCTTTTGGGTTCCCCTCAAGTTGGACAAGAAATGACTCGTGATAATTTAATCGAACATAAATTATCCTCCGATCAGATGGTCGTTCGATTTCAATGACCAAGTTTGACATCTAGCAACATGCCAAGCCCCCAAATGAGAAGGAAAGATATATATACACATTCTGTATGCGATTTACATATGATACGGTCTCTCACCTCACTGTATCCCCACCTATTGACCTAGGGTACAGAAAGTGTCTACCCATATGGTCAAAGGTATGATGTTGATAGTGTCATGAATCGTGCTAACCCAAGAATCTCACATGATTCTTCTGATGCGGCCACAGTCTCAAGCATTGATCACACATATCAACCCGTGAACTGAGATACTACCCTTATAAGAAAATATTATCCGAGAGAGTGGCGATTCTCTGTTGTATCTTTACAAACTTCATTTATTTCAACAAATGACCCAATCATACCCTTATGACCGGATCTTTTGAACCGGGGAAGGAGAATGTCAAAGTTATTTGATCCACACATAAGATTGTAAAGACCTCAAGTCTAAGGACTAGTCATACAATTGATACATGAAGGTTCTCACAGATACATGAGATAAACACTCCATGTGAAAACTTTCGGCGGTCAGTTCGATGGACACGAGCAACTCATGCATCCATATGATACACCAAGCGGACGGATCTTCGCTAGTAGCTATGATATCGGCTACCCCACTTAAGGGCGGATCATATCATCATGCTAGTCTCTCCGCTTTGTGAACGCCCAGATTATTCATAAAACTATGACTAGGAACGTTTAAGAGTAATGATTCTCATAAGGCGTGGAAGCCATCATCTTATTACTCCAAGGGCTTTATTACAGTGTTTGATGATTCAAATAATTTATGTAAGACACATATAATAAAGATTGTCATTTTATTAATTAATGAAAATATTACAAAAACATGTACATATAGCCCATCCACAAGTTGGGTATAGAGCATATCCCTAACAGTTATTAGTTGAGAAAAGCTTAGATTGCTTTTATTTCACTCAACCAAAACCAACACTCAACTTAATGTATTAAAGTGGTCAACTTTAGAAGTTGTAATAAGTCACTATTCACAGTATCTCTCTTCTCCAATTTCTCTCCATTGCCGTGGCCATGGAGCCCTCTCTTAGGAATTTTGTTGCAAAATTCTTGATTGCTAGCACATTAAAGAGACAAATGAAGGTGATAGGGAAACCAATCCATGAGTTTGGAATGCAAATACAAGGCTTGGAGGTTCCATTACATCCAACAAAGAAATTTTTGAAATCCTAAATCCGATCAATGTGAGTATTTCCGCAACTCTCTTTGGTTTATTCACACACAAATCACTCTTAGACGATCTTGGCATGTTCTAGGAATACTAACATCATCATCATCCTCAATTTCCATAAATGCAAGATCTCTATATCCCTCTTCACTTTCTTCCTCGGATGAGCTTGATTCGTTATCGCTCTAAGTTGCTTTAAATTCCATTATTCTTGAATTTCCCCTTAAATCTTCTCATTGGACAATCGAAAACTACATGACCCGGCTTTTCACACTTATAGCAAGTGATTTTATCTTTCTTATATTTCCTTGGCCAATTCTCATCTTTTTTCTCACCCATCCGAGATTTTCCTTTAGACTTCCTGGATTTTAGTAACTTCTTGAAATCCTGTCAATTTTGCCACGTCATGATCACTATCATCTTCTTCATCACTTGAGCTTTCTCACAAATGATTTAAGGACTATTCTCCTTTTATTATTCTCTTCTCATTCCCTTAAATCCTTCTCTATCTCCATCTTATATTCTATCAATTCATATTATTTGATTTTTTAATTGAGGAGGTACACATTTTATATTTCTTAGGAAGAGACCTAATGATCTTCTTTACTTGATCACTTGTACTAATATTTTTTCCTAAAACACTTAGTTGGTTTATAATCATAGTGAATCTTGAAATCATCTTCTCAACATTTTCACTCGTTTCCATCTTGAAGTTATCCAACTCGCATATGTACCGATTGATCTTTGACTCTTTAACTTGACTAATACCCTCATTGATAATTTCCAATGACTTTCATAATTCATAAGCATTTCCAAATACCAGAAGTTTGTTGATTTGGCTCTGATCAACAACATAAAGAAAATGATTAAGAGCCTTTACATTCTTGGAGGCTTCCATATAGTCCTCATCAGTCCATTCGAATTGCGGTTTTGGAAAATCAACATCGTTTATATCTTTCTTCATTGGTATTTTAGTACCTCTTATGATCACTTTGAAAGATTCCACATCAACAGTAAAAAGGTAGTTAAACATCCTCATCTTCCAATAGTTGTAATTGGTTCTGGTGTAGAATAGAGGTCTATTTGTTGAGAATCTTTCGGTAAGGTTTGTTGTGTAGCTTGTAGAGGCCATGAACTATTCTCAGACGATTAAATCTTTTGGAGAATACCTCACTCTGATACCAGTTGATAGTACCTATAAGCACACTCAGACAACAATCTATATATACCTAATAGGGGTGAATTGGGTATTGGCCAAATATTACGAAAATAAAAATTCTTTATGATTTAAAGCTACTTAGATGGTAGATTTTACTAATTAAGCTTAGAGTTCAATTTCTACAATTAATACGCCCAACAATTAATTTTATCAATGGCAAGTTATGCTAAATAATATGGAAATTTAATATAAATATTGCAATATATTAAAGAGATAAAGTTAGAGAAATTGACACTGTATTTATAGTGGTTCAGCCAACGCTTTGCCTATGTCCACTCCCCCAAGCCATGCTTGAAACTTTTCACTAAGTAAATGTGATCACACACTTTACACCAAGAGTTTTTCGTGGCTCACTCACAAACCAAGAGTTTTTCGTGGTTCACCTCAAACCTATACAGAAGAGTTTTATCACATAGGTTCACTTTTTAACCTTTTACAACCAAATCACCCTTGTTGAGTATACCCACTCAACAATGGATTTTCACAACCTTAAGTGTTTGAGATATAAAAAGTTTACAACACAACTTGAGTACTCATAATAGATAAAGAAGATTAAAGTGTGAGATTCTAACCCAAGTATTCCAAGCTCTCTAAAATGATAGGAAGATATATGTAGTGAGTTTTAATTATGAAGAGAGTAAATAAATAAGAAGATTTATTTCTCTCTTTGTTTTTGCCTTGAAAGAAATGTTAAAAGGTGTAAGAAACTTGACAAAAATGAAATCGGGGCTTAACATATCGTAAAGGTGAAAATCGGCCCCAACTCTCTATTCTGAGACCGGTATGTCGGTCTACTGGGGTCGGTATGCCGGTCTTGCAATTTAAACGGCTATATAAATATGACCGTTGAAGATTAAAGCGCAGACCAGCAAGATTACTTACCGGTATGATAATTGGTATGTCGGTCAGCTAACCGGTAAGATCCGTCCTGGTTCCAATAGTTATGCAATTCCAGAATGACTGGTATGGAGTAGCCCGGTTCCAAAAAGCATGCAAAACTGCCCAAAACAGAGCATGGACACTGGTATATCGATATCAGGAACCGGTATGCCGGTCACAATGTAGAAACTCAGGATTTGAAGGTTTAAAATATTTTGCACATGATCCTAATGCATTTATATGAATGTGTATGAGTTCTATGAGCTTAGAATACTTAAATTATCTACTCACATTCATTGAGAGCCATAAGCTATAAAACTATACTAGAAATCTTCATTTTGCGCTTGAGTTTTCACATCCAATATGCTTCAACATCTTTTTGTAATGCTCGCGAAAAGCGTTACATCATCGATGACGCTTACAATTTGGTCCGTAAAATGTTGTGGAGGCCATTTTGGTTCATGTTTTCCAGTTGCTTGATATATGGCTGCACTGTTCGGCTTTGAGCAGCACCAACTGTGAAAGGTCAGAGTTTAATGACACATTAGCTGCAGGTGCTTCTTCCAACTTTTAGGTTCATACCGATATATAAACGTCACATCTTTGCCAGAGCGGAGCAGTTGCATTATTCCTTTTCTTTCATTATGCCAATAAAATTTTATTTATTTGCATTCTTGCAATGCTTTTTTTTTTTTTAAATACTCTCAGCTGTCCTAGTGAATTTTTCTATACTCAGAGGTAAGGTTTATGGATAAACAATAAGAGCACAGTTATTTTTGCATTCCGATTTTAGTCATGCCTGAGCTTGATTTTATAAGTAAGAGATATGAGATATGAGCAGTAGTCATGTTTCCGGTTATTTTGCTCATTAGTAGTTGCTTCGTGAATGATTATTGTATTTTTTTTTTTTTTTTTAATTTTTTAACTCGGTATATATGCTTTTATGTGTTTTCCCCTCATTTCTGAACTAGTTTCTTTCTATCCTATTGTCTGAGTACAGCCTTTTTATTTTCAGGTAGTTGTCAGGTTATGCAATTTCAGCATGTTCATAGAGGTTTTAACAAGTCTGATTTCAGAATGTGCCTGCAGGTTCATTGTTGGAATAGAAAGGCATTCTTATCTGAAATTTCGGTTTGCAAAATTATGAGTGCATTTTCAGTTTGCAAAATTATGAGTGCATTTCAATAGAAAGGCATACTTTAATTTTCAGTTTGCAAAATTAACATCCAATAATGCGGTTGTTTTGATATTTGATTATGAGTGCATTTTCTAATCAAGCCGCTATTGCACAAATATTATGAAAGGCCTTGCTAAGTGCAATCATAAGGCGTATAAAAGGATTCATCAAACTAAGAACAGTTTTAAGGACACCTTAATGCTGCACTTCCTCTCGCATATGATGATGAATGTGCTATCTGCCAAAAGTATGCTTTTTTGGTTGTTTGCCTTTTAGCTTTCCTTAATCCCCTGTGGATTGTTATGAACGGTTCAAATATTGAATAAGTTTGAGAATTCATTTCGTCACTAAAAGTGAACTTTTTGTGTTGCATTTTTAGTGACAAATCAGTGACGAAAATTAATTTCACAACTAATAGTTTTAGTGGCGAAATAATCTCAATTTTGTTGTAGTGATCTGATCTTCTTAGTCATTTAAATGCTTTTGTTTGTATGTTTCTTGAATAAGGAGAAGTTAATCGAAATTACCCAAAAACTTGTTAAATTAGCCTACTACTCTACTTGATGCTGGCATAGTGATCATTTTACAATAACAATGGTAAAATCTCTTAGAGAATCAAAGCAAAATGATTATTTTACAATTATTAATTGTCCAGCCAATGCTTAACCAAAGTCCGAGTTTAAAATTATTAGCGGTTCACCTTCTGTTTGGAATTTGTATCAATTTCGCTTGGCTGTTCATAATGTTAAAATGATATTTATTCTTTTGACGTCATTAAAAATTATGGTAAATAAATATACCACTAATAATTTAATTATTTTTAAAATTTTTGATAATTTCTCTTTATTTAAAAATGAAAATGTTGCGTGTGGAACAATGCACCGAATAGTTCAAGGCATGCTATGGTTTTAGGAGGACAAATCGTAAAACATTGAGCATTCGGCTATCAGTTATTCTAGATGATGATAAAGAATTTTAATGCCTCTCTTTAATTACCAAAAGTCTCGTAGTTTTCGTGTAATATCCAGCACAATCAGAAGCCAAAAATCTATTTTTTTTTTTATTCAACTGTTAAATTATTATTTTTAATTTATACAATAATTTTATAAAAATAATAATGTAATATCAATCATCCTGAATAGATCGTCGATTCGACCTCTGATCTATGACTTCTCTCCATTCCGGATCGGACCAGAATTTGATATATTAGTTTCTACAGTTAATCAAGTCCAAAAACGGAGTTGAATACTAAAACATAAACACAAATTTTTGATGTAAGACAAACATTTTTCTTTTATAGTCTAATATGGGGCTTCATGTTTATATAGACTCATTCATTCATGAATCATGTTGCTTCTCTCATTGATAGTACTATATAAAGGGCACATGGGATGAGAGGCCAGTATTATTGAAAATGCCCATTCATTTTCCTCCATTTTGCTTTAATTTTCATCCCTATAATTAACCCTAAATCATCATCATCGTGTCCATCGTATTTTCCCTTTTCAACTCCTCTTTTTTTTTTTTTTTTTTGGGTGTGTGTTCTCATGCTTGCATGCAGATATAATGCTTCTAATTTTGGGCTCACTAATAGGGCGGTCCTAAGATCAAGGTGACCATAAATGAGCCCCCTGAAAATGAGATTATAAGTTAAGTTACAGTTATCAATCGATAATAGTTTTTAAAACAATTTGGGGGTCCTAAAATTTGTTCCTATTTTGTTTTAGTTACTAAAAAATAGGGTTGAGTATCGGTTCCGGTTATACTCAAAATCGATTGGAACCGGACCAATTTTTAGGATTTAGAACCAGAACCGATTGGAACCGGATCGGTTCTGCTTTCAAAATGGAAGAACCAAATTTAAACTGCCTGGTTATGGTTCTGTCATGGACGGAACCGGAACCAAACCATTTAACTAAACCGTACTTTTTTGGGAACCGAATTTAGAACCAATTTTGGAACCAAATTAAAACTCAATTTCATAATCAGTTTTAAAACTCAATTTCATAACCCAAATTAAACTCAATTTAAACCCAATTTCATAACCCAATTAAAACCAAAAATAAAATCAGACACTTCTTACAAGAATATTATATATTTAGTCAAAAATATTATGCAATATGCAATTTTACTTATTGTTTTATTTATGTATGGACAATTATCAAGAATATTTTATAATATTCAAGTGTGAGAAATAATTATATTTTCAAAGTTTGACAATAATAAATAAATAGGGTAAATCAGAACCAGGTCGAAATCGGACCAGAACTGAATTGGAACCGAATCTTTTCGGGTAGGTTCCGGTTCCATACGGAACCGAATTGGAACCGATTAATAGGGTACCCTATTTAATTGGGTAGGTTCCGGTTCCACTTAGTTAGTTACCGATTTTTTCCGAGTAGGTTCCGGTTCCACGCGTAACCTGAACCAAAACCAATTTTGCTCACCTCTACTAAAAAAGTAAATAATGAAAGATAATTAAATATATGAGATGAATTTTTTAAACCAAAAAAAAAAAAAAAAAAAAAAATAAAAAAAAAATAACCAATGAAAAAATAACTAATACTTAAATTGGAGGCCTTGAAATTTTATCAAAAAATAGGGGGTCCTAGGCGTTGGCTTATATTACCTATCCTTCAAGGCCGGCCCTAACCAGTGGTCGCCAATAAGGATTCTGGTGAATTTTTTTCTTCAGTGGATGTTATAATTTTACAAATATTTATGATATGAAATCTAATGAAAAATTAGATAAATATATTTGTAGTGTTGCCTGAATGTCTACCGATATAAGACCAGAAATCTATTCCTATTAATATTTGAGAGATGTCTACCTATATATCAACATTTCCATATTCTTGTGGATAATATGGATAACAAGACTTTTTGAGCCTCTAGTAGCTCGAACTTATGTCATTAACACATGTTTTATTGGAAACTTGAACTCACGTCCTCTATAATGAGTTGGGAGCAGGGGCGGGGTCCAAGCCCCTGTAAAAAAAATAATGAACAAAAATATTTCCTTTTTCTTAGTTTAATCTTCAATCCAAATACTTATGGTTGAGATTTTATACTGCACGCAAGCGCACGTATCACTCAAGTAATATAGACTATTAGTCGGATGTTGAACCCATAAAGACTTAATAATTCCCTTATTAATACTAAGACTAACTTACTAACTTAAACTAAACTATTAAGAATGAGAGTTGATTTATCAAAATTTCATTGAAATTAAATAAAACGCAAATAACAGACTTTGAAAACCTTCTAGATAGAAAAATCTAGAGTTGCAATTTCACCTAAGCGTGCACGCAATGTGTCCAAGTATATTTTATTCAGTTAGGTAGTGGTTACTAATTATTAACTTAAAACACTAAATTATTCACAAGCCTCTTTCGATGGTCATGTAAATATATTCCGAATAAATCAATTAACCATATGTCTATGTTAATTAATGGAAACCAAATTCATTAAGGTTAGGTTCTAATCTTTGCTACGTATACCTTTTAGGTATATATATATCCTTTAGGGAAATTTATTCGACGAATAAGATCACACACTATTATTCTCACGGATAACCCAAATTCTCTCTATCGAGTACCTAATGATTTACCAAGATTATTTTATTGTTGGCCAAACAAATAAAATATGAATTCAAGCACATAAAATAATAAATAGTCAATAACAATCCCAAAAGAATAAAAATATGTAAATAGTTAATTAAACATGCTTGAGATCCATTACAACCATAGATTTAATGAATTAGCTACTCATAATATTCAATAAAAATAATCTAATCATTATTTCAAGCCAAGAACACTTAAAAGATATATTAGAGAGTGAAGGGAAGAAGAAATTGTCGTTGGCGGTGTTCGTATTCAAACTCCAATATTGTGAAAGCTCTTGTTCTTGACTTGCTCTAAGGGTTCTTCTATGCTTTGTGGGCTTCAAAATATGTTATGAGGCTTATCAATAGATTTTGGGATGAACTATTGCTTATATAGAAGTCTCGGGGGGATGTTTCCTCATTAAAAATCGGATACATGACAAATTAAGGCCGGATTGGCCGTATCACGACGTGTTTGGCGCGTCATTACTTGCTATTATATTATTACGCGTGTCATGATCCTTATTCCTTGGAGTCGTGATGCGCCAACTTGACAAAAGCAATTGACGTTATGTTAACAATTTTTGAAGGCTATATCTCAACTCGATTTTAGTGTCGGGAAGCACGTTTTGGCTTTGAAATAATATTTTACTATATATTTTATCATTTTCATCCTTAAATGTCTCCATTGAGTCTTGATATTATTTTGACCTAGGCATCCAAAACATATTAAATCGCTCATAAACCCGAGATAGCACACAAAATACTAAGATAAAGGGGCAGTGAATATACATATATTAGTTGCTTATCACACCCCTAAACTTAACATTTTTCTAGTCCTCAATAAAAATAAATAAACAAATTAAAATTAATTAACCTAAGCTACATTCGTAGAGATCACGATTGCATTTAGTGTATACAACAAGCCTTTAAACCCCCTAAGAAACCCTAGTGGACGAGTTATAGTCTCGTACGGGCTTACAACGATGACACTTACAAACGTCATTTAACATGCACATATAATCATGCAAAAATAAAGAAACAAATAAAACAGTTCTAGTAGTTACACATAATATTGTCCTCAAAGAATGCATACCAATGAAATCAAAGAACCTTCAAATTACCCAACACAACTCAAATCCAATTTCTTGAATAAATCATCTAAGCCACACTCACATTGTGTGTGTATGTGTGTGTAAAGGTCCGGTCACAGCTCGATTCCTAAGAAAGCAAATTCGGTGATTTCATCTCAAAAATTGGGATCCGATGGGTCAAACCAACCTAGATATCTCAATAATGCTCTATATTTGCCTATTAAGCTCGATATAGTATGACTTTTCTTTTTCTTTATCTTTTGACTCACTTATCCTTTAAGGTAGTATTTCTCCTCATGATGGTCCTAACACTCTCCCATGAGTAGCTTCACGCTTATCAATTAGGATAATTGGTTGGATCCAATTGGGCCTAAAACCATTTCCATAAAGTCCAAATATGATAATTGGGCCTTTAAAATTTTAATTGGGCCTAATGGGCCTAAATTGATTTTTGGCATAGGGTGATTCCTAATTGGGCCTTGGCATCTTGGGTTTGACCCATAATTGCCAAAGCCCATGCCTAAAAAATTAATTAAAAGCCCATTAGACTTTAATTGAATATTATTGGATACTAATTGGGCCATTGAGACCCATAAAGATTGGATTTGGAATCCAAGTCTAAAAGACACTATTGAAAGTGTAATTGTTTAATTTGGAATTAAATATGAATTAATATTGAATATAATTTAAATTGGATTTAAAATTGTAGTTCGATATAATTCAAGAATGCATACTTTGAGTATTTATTCTTAAACGAGTTGGACTCGCGCAAATCAAATCGTTTTTTGAACATTGGATGGTCACTAATCAAAGATTAATTAATTGGATTAGATTGATTGATAACATGCTTTGTGTGAATACTTGGATGTATGTATGAATAATGTATATCAGATGGATATTAGATGGGTGAGGGAATTTTGGAAATTGTTGTAATAAATTTAGAATTTATTAAATTGGACCTGCGTGTCCAGCCTTTTATCTTCTTATCTCATTGTATTTCTCTTCTCACCAATTCCCCTCAATGTAAATGAGATTTCTTTAGAAGTATTATGTAATTGGGTAGAAGTATGAATAGTGCTAGCGGAGAGAGGAAAGATAGAGATTTGTTCTAGGAACAAGTTTGTTGTATATCCATCTGCATATCATTATTAAATTTTATCGCGCCTTATTGTGCTTTTAGAATGCATGCTTAAGGGTGTATGATGAGACCTAATTAAAGATAATAAATTGGTTACCAAATCGCGACAAAAACCCTCATTTTATATTTAGCGTTTTTCCTTCCATTGAGTGATTCTCTCTCAAGATCCAAGATTGGCATTGGTTTGTTGGCCAAAGTCAAGACCTTTGTCCATCGCGGATGTATTTGAATCATGAAGGCTTTGTTCCATATCGTACGCCTTGGGCAAGTTGTGATTTGTTGGCCAAAGTCAAGGTCACTTCTTGTTCATCGGCCTCGATTACGAAGCTTTCCCACTGTTAATGGGTCACGCTTAACTGGTTTCATTAAGCTTTTTGAGCCAAAGCCAAGGCTTAGTTGATTCAGAGGAAAAGTTTAGGCAATATATTGGATATATTGGCATATATTGGATATATGTTTCGGACTTGGAGGTCCACCTACTGGATCTAGGAATTGGATGGGATCCAATTGATCTTAGAGATCTACCTAGCTAAGTTTCATACAATTTGTTGGCAAAAGTCAAGGTTGGGTTTTATTTAACGGGATCCTAGCCCACTAGGAAACTAGGTGTCCCGAGTACTCTACAGAGGGTTAGAGGCTCGCCGAAAAATAGTGGGAGGCAAATATTAAATTTGCAATTTCGTTTAGATACTTGCCAATACACGCTCATTTCATTTTTCATTATTAAAAATTTATAAATATATTAGTTGGGCTAATATTCAATTGTTGTTTTAATTAATCAGTTGGACTGTATTCAAACTACTTCATTTATAATTGATTATATAATTGGATTATAGTAATCAATATATTTGAATTTAACCAATCAAATAGTAGTTGATTATATAGTTAGACTATAGTAATCATTATATTCGATTGTACCCGAAATCGTTGATTGGATAGTTGGACTATTGGAATCAAGATAACTGAAAGATTAGCGTTTAAAATATAATCCTGGGTGAAAATGTCTTTAAGCGACTTCAATTTTCAAATTGGGAATAGAATCTCAGGATAGTCCTGGGAGTTAAGAAGTTACTATATTTGATAGAAGTGACCTCTCGGGCCTAAACCCGGAATTGAGCAAATAGTAGAGCATGAGCTTTGGAAGACTCATCGTGATGATGACTTTAGTGCTCAATTCGTTATGCTTGCCGCAATGTCTCTTTAATTTCTTCGTCAGAACTAAGGAATAGATCCTTATAGTATGATATTGAAATTGAAGGATCTTCATAGATCTATTCTTAGATCTTAGAAGTACTAATTGCAAAAGAAAACTCTTGGAGAGTTAATGGCTATGCTCAATGAGACAGAGCCAAAGTTTACAAAAGGGCAAGAAGCGCAAGGCGTATCTTACTTCAACATCCCAGAAGGTTAAGGCTTGGCCGAAGGCTTCTAGGGATATGAAATCAGGGCAAAGGCAAAATTGTCACAGTCTTCTAGGAAGACAAAGGACATATCCCAAGATGTCTGCCTAAACTGTGGCAAACGGGGTCACTGGAAGCGTGAATTCCGTATGAACAAAGGCAGACATGAAGAAAGTGAAGACGGGCAAGGCTCCGACTTCAGGTATGTTTGTTATAAACATGTCCACAACTGGTTTTAAAAATGGATTTTAGATACTAGATGTGGTACATAAATATATGTACTGATGTGCAGGATCTGCTGATGAGCAGGATACTGGCTTCATATGAGATCGACATGCGATTAGAAACGGGACGAGAGTCGCTGTTTTGGCTATGGGGACCTAAGTTTTGGAACTGCCCTTTGGGCATGTACTTAAATTAGGAAACTGTTATAATGTACCTAGTTTGACTAGAAACATTATCTCTATATCTAGTTTAACCCGTTGCGGGTATACCTTTATATTCTAGAACACTAAGTGTTTTGTTTATAAAGATAATATTGAGATAAACACATTAGATGTGAATAACAGTATTTATATTTAGAATATAAATGAATCTCAAACATATAATATGACGAACAAAAGCTCAAACTGTATAGATCTGTTGAGACGTAAAAGTGGCATTGTTGTCTAGGACACATTAACAAGACTCGTATATCCACACTTTTGAATAGTGGATACTAGGACGGATTTGATTCTAATTCAAATGATGTCTACCGATCTAGTTTATTAGGCAAAGTGCCTAAAACACCTTTTACTTGGTAAAAGTGCAAGTGCCACCGATCTGTTACCCCTCGTTCATAGTGACGTAAGTGGGCCCATGTATAGCTCGGCTAGAGGTGGATATGAATACTTCATAACCTTTACGGATGTGGCATCGCGTTACGGTTATATGTATCTTATGAAACAGAAGTTAGAAACTATTGAGTAATTCAAAGAGTTTCGACACAAAGTAGAAAACAGATTAGTAAAAGTATTAAAAATATTACGGTCGGACCATAGTGTAAAATACTTAAACATATGAGTTTCAAGATTACTTGTAAGAGTATGGTATTCTTTCACAATGGACTCCTCCCAGAACACCTCAATTGAGCGGTGTGTCCGAACGGAGAAACCGAACTTTATTGGACATGGTAAGGTTAATGATGAGTCGCTCTGAGCTACAAATTTCCTTCTGAGGATACACATTAAACAGTGCAATACTTATTTTGAATAAGGTTCCATAAAAATCTGTTAGACAGACTTCATATTAGATATGAATAGGAAAGAAATCGGGTTTCTCATTCCTGAAGATTTGGGAATGCTGGGCATACGCTAAATGTTTGGATGGTACCAAACTAGAACCCAAATCAGATAAGTGCCTATTTGTAGATTGTCCTAGGGAAACCAAAGTACAATACTTATACAACTCACAAGAGAACAATGTAATTGTTGCTCTCCATGCGGTTTTCCTGAAAGGAATACCTAAATGCAGTGGTAAGTTGGGGGAAAGTAGAACTCGATGAAAATCGGAGTAATACTGTTCCAGGCACCGAGTCCTCACGGAACACCAACAGTTCATCAGGGATGAAACTGTACGAATAATCTTCGAATACACAAGAACCACGTAGGTCGGAGAGATTCAGAAAACAACCTGGGAGGTATGGGTTTCTGATCTCACCTCTTGTAGATATCAATCTTATTGAGGAATACGAACCAGCTACGTATGAGGTACTGATACAAGGTATCGACTCCAGTTCATGGCAAAGTGCCATGAAGTCCGAAATGGATTCAATGTATACCAACCAAGTTTGGACACTGGTTGATGTACCATAAGACATTGTGCCTATTGGTACTATATGAGTCTTCAAGGAAGACATACATGGATGGAAATATATAAATGTACATAGCTAGGCTTGTACAGAAAGGGTATCGTCAACGACATAGTGTCGACTATGACGAAACCTTTTATCCATCGCCATGATTAAATCCATTTGGATAATGCTTGCTAATGCTGCATATTTCGTTTATGAAATATGGCATATGGATGTAAAAACCGCTTTCCTTAACGGAAACCTTCTGGAGGATGTTTACAACATCCTGACGGTTTTGTTGTGCCAAAACATGCAAACAAGGTTTGCAAGTTAAATCGATCAATTTATGGATTGAAGCAAGCATAGCGTTCTTGGAACCAACGTTTTGATGAGATCATAATGGTATATGATTTCATTCAAAACGAATATGATTCTTGTGCATATAAGAAGGTTAGTGGGAGGCAACTGACAATAAATGCCGTATAAGTTGATGATGTATTGCTTCTTAGCAATAACATTCTAATAATATAATCGGAGAAAGCTTGGCTTTCATTAAAATTCTCCATGGAATACCTGGGAGAAACAGGCTTTACTCTAGGAATAAAGATCTACTGGGATAGATCTAGAAAGTTGCTGACAACCCTCCCAGAGCTAGTACATTTTTAAAATGTATGTGACCTGATGTCTCATATGCTTTGAGCATATGTAGAGGCTATAAGTCCAATCCAGGTGATGGTCACTGGATTGATCTAAAGAACATCCTTGAGTATCTTGGACGAACTAAGGATGCTTTCTGGAAATATGGGGAAAGGAGAACTTGAGGTGACTAGGTTCACCGCTGCAAGTTTCCAAAACCGATAAAGACAACTTTAAGTCGTAATAAGGGTACATATTTTGTTTTAATAATGGAACAGTGAGCTGGAAATCTTCCAAGCAAGATACAGTTGCCAAATAAATAACAACAACGGAACATTGCTGCAGCTGAGGCATCAACAGAAGCATTTTGGATCTATATAATCTGAATTGGATTAGGAGTATTTCTGTTAGCAGCTGAGCTAGGCTACAACACAGGCTAAGGAACCACGGTCTCATCAATGATCCAAGTATGTACTTCGACTATTTCATATGATTCGTTCGATCATATATCGTGGCGATGTGATGATCGAATAAATTGCATCAGATGATAACATTGTAAATCCGCTGACGAAAGCTGTTTCTCAGCAGAAATTTGAGCAACCCGTACATAGTTAGGTGTTAGACACTTGAGTGATTGGCTATAGGCCAAGTGGGAGATTGTTGGATAATTATGACTCATAGCATCACTATTTGTACAGAACATGGCGTTGTTGTACAAATTAACTATGTGACAAAGGAAATTGCTCTTTTATCATTTGTAAGTGGATTACCCGGATATATAAATGATAAAAGTCCATATGATTAGTACCAGATTAATAAGATATGAGACAATATTAATCCACTAAGGTTTAATCATTAAATATTCCTAGTCGTAGTATTATCGAGACTGGACATCGATAATGCGAAATATGCTAGTATTACACTTGTGCATGTTATGGAAGCGTAATGACATAGTTCTCATATATCTTGGTATTGGATACTCATGCAAGTGTTGATTTCGAGTTATAGTTCGGAAGATCGGCTGGTTGATCCAAGCGTTGGATTTCAAAGGGAACTCATCTACATCAAAGGAGTAAAATCCATTTTCCAAGAGTTGGAGGAACTCAGCAACAACATTGGGAGAAGACAAAGAAAATTTTAAGGTCCATACCAGAGCCGGTGCCCAGATTACCAACTTCTGCTGCGCTAAGGAAAATCGTTTCTTACAATTGGTATCAAAGCTTAAGGTTGAAAAGTTTTCTTAACCCTTCAAGTTTTTAGTTTTAATAATTTATATGAGATATAGATTATAAAATACATGTTGTGATGAGTAGGCACAATTAGATTCATGAGATGAATGATTTTAATGTTTATATGATGAATGTTTACTTTTGATTCATGTGATGAATGTATTGCGTTGATCATTATTTTTTCCGGCTCTTATGTTTTATATTGGGAATGTAAGACCATAAGGTCATATTATTTCAAGTGTTGTAAGTTTATTTCCTTTGTAATAAGTCCATTATGTAACCCTATTTGTAACTTGGAGGAGCCGATGCTGCAAAGGACTTATGACAAAGATTTTCCACGAAGAACTCAACAACACACCATGAAACAAGATTTGAAGACCAAGAGATGCCTTGGATTTATTGTACTAATTAAATTAGTATAGAAAAATAAGAGCCCAGTCAACGCAATTTGTTTTGTGTATGTTTTTTCATTTTCCAGCGACGCAACCCTTTGCGCGTGGCGACGCGTAACACATGCGAGAATACTGGTCCCGATGCAATGCAGACTTGATATTGTTTTAGTTTCTGGTTTACGGGCATCACGACGCCCACTTTTTGGAGTCGTGACGCCAAGCCTGGGTAAAAATGTATGTTTTTAAAATATTTATTAACATGTCATATAGCCTAGAGTGTCTACTCCTGCATTTTCACATGTCATAACATATAGATATGCATGATATTCTAGTAATAAAATATGATTTTATGTAATTTAAAGTTAAATAAGAATTTGAGATGCATGCAAACAGATTAATAAGATTAATTGGTTTAAAGGTTTAAAAATTACGAATTCAAGTTTTAGAAACAAATGGACCTTATGAGTACATTATTTTCCTTGGTATATCGGATGGAAACCTAGACGTAAATTCCATAGCCGATTTCGATTGGACAGTAATATGGTCTGCACTCGGAATATAATTTCACGTACCTTTGGAATAAATAATATGCTTTTATCAATTAAATGGTTTAATGACATTTGGTCCATTCGTTGAATTCTAAATTTTAAAACCTATTAGTGAACTAACAATTTAATAGTTAAATTGATTAGATCACTAAAGCAACTTGATTAAATTAGTTTAATTAAGTTAATTGGTTAGTAGAGACTAATCGGGATTAGTGAATAAAATTTTAAGATTTAAATTGGTTAGATCACTAATAATCCACTAGTATTAATAATGATATGTTTTTAGCCGAGCATAATCTTAATACATTAGAAACTAGTGTGATAGAAACCTTAAACTTCAAAATAGTGTGTGGGAGAGGGGTATACCATAATATATCCCACGATTTCCATTGTTATCCAGAAACTTGAGATTCAAAAGGCACCTCGAGATGGCTTTTCTCTCGTCCCCCTACGGATGATGTCCATTTTGGGTCAATATCAGGTTTGGATTCTGAAAGGATAGGGACTCTAGATGTATCTGTTGATTTGACATACCCTACAGCGACACTTCACTAGTTAAGTCCAAGGGTTTCGAAATAAACAAAAGAATGATTAAGTTGTTAATCAAAGTTTCCTTGATCAAAATGACGGTAGTTGATTGATATAGGAATAAGAGTTATTTTAGATATATTAATCAAATGAGAATGTCTCAATCTATCATGCGAAAACTTAACCTACCCTACAGCGGTACTTATTTGTCGGATGATAGATAACTGTGGCATAATAATTCTTTTAGGTTTCTAATTCATTATACATTGATCATGCATCATGTTTAATTTTATGCCTAAATGTTTGACAATTTTAATATGAGATGAATGAATGTTGAATGCGCGTTTATTATTTTTTCATCTATGGCATCTACAATTATCTCAATTCTCAAACAATAAGAAAAATTAACCGGGGAAAATTATGTTAAATGGAAAAGTGACATGAATGTTATTTTGGTTTGCGAAGACCTTAAATTTATCATAATGGAGGAATATCCTCCTGACCCAGCACCTAATGCTGGCAGAGCTTCACGTAATGCCTATAATAACTCGATTGAGGCCGATGAGAAAGCCCATAGCTATTTGATAACATCCATGTCTAAGGTTATTGCTACACAACATCAGCCTATGGCGACAGCATCATTGATTATGCAGTATTTACATAACATGTTTGGGAAGTCTTCGGAACGGGCACAACATGAGGTTATTGCCTCTATATTGACCGCTAGGATGAATGAATGTACATCAGTCTGAGACCATGTGTTAAAGATGACGTATCATCTAAATATGGCCTAAACCCATGGTACACATAACAATGTGCAAAGCTAGGTGACAATGATCATGGAAACACTTCCGAAGAGTTTCCTGCAGTTTAAAAGCAACTGTTCTATAAACAAGTTGAGTTTTACGTTGACTGAACTGCTAAATGAGCTCACCAATTATGAGTCCACGATGATGGGTCCTCATAGGTCCAATGCTGAGGCAAATGTTGCCAAATCTTCTAAATCTGCGAAGAAAAAGAAAAAAGGCAATTGGAAGGCAAAGGCAAAGCCAATGAAGAAGAAAAACAACAAAGGTTCTAAAGGTTCCAATTCCAAAGGAAAATATTTCCATTGTGAACAACAAGGGCATTGGAAAAAGAATTGTCCAAAATACCTAGTTGAGCTTAAAGAGAAGAAAAATACAGGTAAATACGATTTACTTATCATTGAGTCTCTTTTAGTGGAAGATGATAAATCCACTTGGATTGTTGATTCTGGTGCCACTAACCATGTTTGTTGTTTTTTGCAGCTACTTGATTCATGGAAGGACCTTGCTGAATGTAGCTTTACAATGAGAGTTGGTACAAGGGATGTTGTTTCAGCTAGAGCAGTGGGAGTTTCCAAATTAAACTTAATAATAGTTATTATGTTTGAATGATGTGCTTTATATTCCTGGTTTTCGCAGGAATTTGATTTCTGTAACAAAACTCATAGAACATGATTTTTCTGTGTTATTTAATAATAAATAAGTTATTATTAGTATAAATGGATTAAAAATATGCACAGGAAACTCTGAGAGTAATTTATATGTAATAAGGCCAATAATGCATGAATCACTACTGAATTCTAAAATGTTTAAGATTGAAAAATCTAAAACAAAACAGCAAAAGATTTCTCATGATCACACATATCTATGGCACCTTAGACTTGGTCATATTAACCTTGACCGGATAGATAGATTAATTCAGAACGAAGTTTTAAATCAATTAAAATTTGGTACTTTACCTATCTGCGAATCATGTTTAGAATGAAAAATGACTAAGAGACCTTTTACTGGAAAAATGATAAGAGCCAAAGAAACACTTGAGCTAATACATTCGGACGTTTGCAGACCGATGAATGTAAAAGCCCAAGGTGGTTATGAATACTTCGTCATTTTTATTGACAATTATTCAAGATATTGGTATGTTTACCTAATGCAGTACAAGTCAGAAACATTTGAAAAGTTTAAAGAATATCATGTTGATATTGAGAACTAATTAAGTAAAAGAATCAAAATTCTATGATCATATCATGAAGGAGAATACCTTGATAAAGATTTTGAGGAATTCTTAGTTGAGCATGAAATTGTTTCACAGCTCACAACACCTGGAACACCACAACAAAATGGTATTGCAGAAAGGAGAAATTGGACCCTACTAGACATGATGAGATCAATGTTTAGTTACAGCACTCTACCTAGTTCATTCTGAGGGTATGCATTGGAAACAACAATGTATATCCATAATGTAGTTCATTCTAAGTATGTTCCTAAGACTCCCTTAGAGTTGTGGAATGGTCGTAAAACTAGTTTGTGATATTTCCGCATATCGAGGTGTCAAACACATATGCTAAAGAACAAGACTACTAAGTTGGAACCACGTTCACAGGTGTGCCTATTTGTAGGCTATCCTCAGGAAACTAGGGGTGGATTCTTTTATAGTCTAGAAGATAATAAAGTATTTATGTCGACAAATGCTACATTTCTTGAGGACGATTATATGAGAGAGTTCAAACCTCGAAGTAAAGTGTTACTTGAGGGGTTACTTGCTGGTACGACCAGTAATCCATTGTCAAATGTTGACAAAGACATAACATGTTCTACTTCTGAAAGTCAGATGCAAGTTTATCAGAAAACCATACACCTAGACGTAGTGGGAGGGTTGTAAGACAACATGAACGCTATCTAGGAAATGGAGAGGTGCAAGTTGTTGCATCTTGTGATGGTATAGATGATCCATTGACCTATCGTAGTCCAATGGAAGATACTGATAAAGAGGAATGGCTTAAAGCCATGAACCTTGCGATGGAGTCTATGTACTATAACTCAGTCTGGGAGCTTGTAGACCAACCTGATGGAGTAAAACCCATAGGTTGTAAGTGGATCTATAAGAGAAAAAGAGGAATATATGGGAAAGTACACACTTTCAAGGCTAGGCTAGTGGGAAATGGTTATACCCAGAAAGAGGGAGTTGACTATGACGAGACTTTCTCACCAGTAGCCATGCTAAAATCCATTCGGATTCTTCTTTCCATTCCCGCATATTATAACTATGAGATTTGGCAAATGGACGTCAAGACTGCATTATTGAATGACAATCTTGATGAGAGTATCTATATGGTAAATCCAGAGGGGCTCATAACCCAAGGTCAGGAGCAAAAAGTTTGCAAGTTGCAAAAGTCCATTTATGGGCTTAAGAAAAAATCTAGATCTTGGAACATAAGTTTTGATACTACGATCAAGTCTTATAACTTTGAGCAGAACATTGATGAGCCTTTTGTCTACAACCGCATCATTGATGGTAAGGTGATTTTCCTTGAGTTATACGTCGATGATATTTTACTCATTGGGAATGATCTAAAGATATTATCGAACGTGAAAATCTGGCGAGCTAACCAATTCCAAATGAAAGATTTGGGAGAGGCAAGTTATGTACTTGGGATTCAGATTATTCAGGATCGCAAGAAATGACAGTTAGTAATGTCTCAAGCAACCTATATCGATAAGATTTTTGTGCGATTTGGTATGCAGAATTCCAAGAATGGTAATTTACCTTTCAGGTATGGAATTCATTTGTCTAAGATACAGTCTTTTAAGACACCTCAAGCAGTTGAGGAGATAAGACATATAGCATATGATTCAGCAGTTAGAAGTCTTATGTATGGTATGATATGCACAAGACCGGACATCAGTTTTGCAGTGGGAGTAGTCAGTAGGTTTCAATCCAACCCAGGATTAGATAATTGGGTGGCCGTGAAACATATTCTCAACTATCTTAGGAGAACGAGAAATTATATGCTTGTATATTCAAGTCAGAATATGATCTTGAGAGGATATACTGACTCAGGTTTTCAGACGGATGTCGATTCTAGGAAATCAACATCTGGATCAGTGTTCACCCTAGGTGGTGGGGCTATAGTATGGAGGAGCATAAAGCAATCTTGTATTGTTGGTTCCACCATGTAGGTTGAATATATAACAGCTTGTGAAGTAGCCAAGGAAGCAGTTGTTGGAAACGGCTTTTCCTTAGCGCAGCGGAAATTACAGATGGTGGGAACCGGCTCCGGTATGGACCTTTAAAATTTTTGTTGCCTTCTTCTTTGTTGAAGTCGAACTCCACCAAACACTTGATGAATTTCCTTTGAGATTCTACCGTAGAATCAACCACCCAATCTTCCGAGTTATATCGTGAAACCAACAAACTGAAGTGTGGGCTTCACTCACAAAATTCAACCTCTAAACTATTTAGAGAAGTACTAAACTCAAACTATTTAGAGAAATGATATTGTCACAAATTCTTTTGGAAAGATGAACTATATCAATATCTAACTCAAGTAGAATTTTTATGTCTTAACAATTATGAAAAAAATTCTTGATTTTTAAACTCTCTCACAACTTTTGTGTTTGCTTGAATTTTCTCTCTAACTCTAATTTTTTTTTTTTGTAAATGGTTTTTGCAAAATTCACTGTATTTATATAGTGGAGAGTGTAGAGAATTGATTCTTTTCAACTTCAACCACCAACATCCATTCACTTTTTAAATTGCAAAAACACTTGAGTGCAGTGTCAACCAAATCCATTTGATAATGGAACAAGTTAGGTAATTATGTCAAAATTAATTA
This sequence comes from Zanthoxylum bungeanum, assembly GCA_019454045.1. Classification (NCBI taxonomy): domain Eukaryota; kingdom Viridiplantae; phylum Streptophyta; class Magnoliopsida; order Sapindales; family Rutaceae; genus Zanthoxylum; species Zanthoxylum bungeanum. Next base: position 103,645 of record SKCR01031149.1, read on the forward strand.
ACAAAAACTTGGTGGATGATTTGGCAAACCATTAAGGCTTGTCTTGATAATGCATTTACCATTATCACACAATGATGTCATAATTATCTCATAATTATGCATTATCAATGATGATGTAATAATTATCTCATAATGATGTAATAATTATCTTATAATTATTATTTGATTATCTCATAATCAAAAATATTAGAAAACATAATATTAAACTAATTTAATATTATTTTCATTTGTGACAAAAATTATTATTAATCATATTAATAACATATAAATATAATGTGAGCATATTATTAGAATATCTAATTATATTAGGTTTGCTACAGTTAATCGAGCTAGCCGGGGACCGAATGGACCTACGGTTCCAAGCTCCAATACTTCTGAAATATTAATTAAACCCTTTAATCAAATATTACGAATTATTAACTCCACATTATTCCACTAAAAACTCGAAGTTGGACTCTCGTTACCATAGATGGAAAATAAGCCGAACAACTTCGATGTCCATCGATATAGTCATTACATATGGATATATCCTTTCACGAATATCTCATAAATAGAGCCCGGTCAAAAGTCCGTTAAACCCCTCTAAATATTTTGTCTCTGAAGCACCATTGATTCTATATTGAATAATTAATTCATAACAATTATGAACATAAAACATTCTATTCGTAATAGATAAGTTGAGCGCTCAAAATGTTCAAGTGCCGAATCAACTCTTAAAAGAGATATTCTTCTGTTTCTCATAAGAATGAGTGAATTCCATATCTATGTAAGACATTCCCAGCTACACACCAAACCATATCCCCAAAATACGTAGTTATTGGCCGGGAATGCTACACCAACATCACCATAGTAAATCAAAGGATATAGCCTAACATGCAGGAGTTCATAGTACACTCAGGATTAAGATTAATCCATATATGACCATCTAGTAGATAAATAAATTTTTTCAGTTAACATATATTAAAAGAAATTCGTATTTATCTGAGTTCAGTCCTAAATAATCTCATCATACAAGGTGCCTTCATTCCCATGTCACTACATGAACGATCCCCGGATCAAGGTCGTCATACAAGTATAGAATGGACCGCAACTATAGATATACCTTAAAAAATACCATCTTTGTTTGCTCTCTATGGACTATTTAGATTACTAACTCCAGACTTAAATCCTCTTGTGAATCAAACATACACTAAGTCTGAAAGTATAAGAGTAATCAAGGTAAACAAGACAATTGGACAATATGTGATATGAATCAAACAACTTTGATAAAATGAATAATGCATTTATTATTATTACAATAATCCATTCCGTTTACAATACATGAAGCTCTAGGACATAAATCCCAACAATCTCCCACTTGGACTAGAGCAAATGAGACATGTCATGTAATCTTAAACCCTTTAGGTGACCTTCAAACACTTTAGCCGATAAGGTCTTTGTAAACAGATCAGCTAGGTTATCTGCGTATGGAATCTGGATGACAGCGACATCTCCTCTCTGTACTATCTCCCTAATGAGGTGATATTTCTTCTCAATATGCTTACCCCTCTTGTGGCTTCTTAGTTCTTTGGAGTTCGCCACTGCACCACTATTATCGCAATAAAGTGTGAGTAGTTTATCCATATCTGGAATAACTTCCAGATCTTCCAAGAACTTACGGACACAGACTGCTTCCTTAGATGCTTCACAAGCTGCTACATATTCAGCCTCCATGGTGGAGTCAGCAATACAAGATTGTTTTAAGCTCCTCCACAATATAACCCCACCACTTAGGGTGAACACTGATCCAGATGTTGATTTCCTAAAATCAACATCAGTCTGAAAATCAGAGTCAGTATATCCTCTCAGAATCATATCCTGACTTGTATATACAAGTATATAATATCTCGTTCTCCGAAGATACTTGAGTATATGTTTCACCGCTACCCAATGATCTAATCATGGGTTGGATTGAAACCTAATGACTACTCTCATTGCAAAATATATGTCCGGTGTTGTGCATAACATAGCATACATAAGACTTCCATTTGCTGAAGCATATGGAATATGTCTCATCTCCTCAACTGCTTGAGGTGTCTTAGGAGAATGTTCCTTAGACAAATGAATTCCATGCTTGAAAGGTAAATTACCTTTCTTGGAATTCTGCATACCAAATCGCACAAGAATCTTGTTGATATAGGTAGCTTGAGACAATGCTAACAGTCGTTTCTTGCGATCCCGAATGATCTGGATCCCAAGTACATAACTTGCCTCTCCCAAATCTTTCATTTAGAATTAGTTAGCTAGCCAGATTTTCACATCCGATAATATCTTTACATCATTACCAATGAGTAAAATATCATCAACGTATAACACAAGGAAAACCACCATACCATCAATGATGCGCTTGTAGACACAAGGCTCATCGATGTTATGCTAAAAGTTATAAGACTTGATTGTAGTATCAAACCTTATATTCCAAGATCTAGATGCTTGATTAAGTCCATAAATGGACCTGTGGAACTTGCAAACTTTTTGCTCTTGACCTTGGGTAATGAACCCCTCTGGTTGTACCACATAGATACTCTCATCAAGATTGCCATTGAAGAATGCAGTCTTGACGTCCATTTACCAAATCTTATAGTAATAATATGCGGCAATGGAATGAAGAATCTGGATGGATTTTAGCATGGCTACTGGCGAGAAAGTTTCCTCATAGTCGACCCCTTCCTTTTAGGTATAACTCATTTGCCACTAGCCTAGCCTTGAATGTCTGTACTTTCCCATCTATTCCTCTTTTTATCTTGTAGATCCACTTGCAACCTATGGGTTTTACTCCATCAGGTTTGTCTATAAGTTCCCAGACTGAGTTAGAGTACATAGACTTCATCTCGAGGTTCATGGCTTTGATCCATTCCTCTTTATCAGTATCTTCTATTGCACTACGATAGGTCAATGGATCATCTATACCATCACAAGATGCAACAACTTGCACCTCACAATTTCCTAGATAGTGTTCAGGTTGTCTTACAACCCTCTCACTATGTCTAGGTGGTATGGTATCCTGATAAATTTGCATCCGACTTTCAGATGTAGAAGGTGTTATGTCTTTCAACATTTGACAGTGGTGTATTGGTTGTACCAGCAAGTAACTCCTCAAGTAACACTTTACTTTTAGGTTTGAACTCTCTCATATAGTTCTCCTCAAGAAATGTAGCATTTGTCGACACAAATACTTTTTTATCTTCTAGACTATAAAAGAATCCACCCTTAGTTTCCACAGGATAGCCTACAAATAGGCACACCAGTGAACGTGGTTCCAACTTAGTAGTATTGTTCTTTAGCACATGTGCTGGACACCCCCATATGCGAAAATGTCACAAACTAGCTTTACGACCATTCCACAACTCTAAGGGAGTATTAGGAATAGACTTAGAAGAAACTACATTCAGAATATACATTGTAGTTTACAATGCATACCCCTAGAATGAACTAGGTAGAGTGCTATAACTAAATATTATTCTCATCATGTCTAGTAGGGTCCGATTTTTCCTTTCTGCAACACCATTTTGTTGTGGTGTTCCAGGGGCTGTGAGCTGTGAAACAATTCCATGCTCAACTAAGAATTCATCGAAATCTCTATCATGGTATTCTCTTCTTCGATCTGATCGTAGAATTTGATGCTTTTACCTAACTGGTTCTCAACCTCAGCACGATATTCTTTGAACTCTTAAAATGTATCTGACTTGTGATGCATTAGGTAAACATACCCATATCTGGAATAATCGTCAATGAAAGTGACGAAGTATACATAACCACCTAGGGCTTTAACATTTATTGGTCCGCAAACGTCCGAATGTATTAGCTCAAGTGTTTCTTTGGCTCTTATCTTTTTTCCAGTAAAAGGTCTCTTAGTCATTTTTGCTTTCTAGACAAGATTCGTAGATAGGTAAAGCTCCGAGTTTTAACTAATTTAAAACTCCATTCTTAATTAGTCTATCTATCTGGTCAAGGTTAATGTGACCAAGTCTAAGGTGCAATAAATAGGTATCATCATGAGAATCTTTTTCCGTTTAGTTTTTGATCTTTCAATCTTAAACATTTCAGTGTTAAACAGTGATTCATGCATTAACGGCCTTAATACATATAGATTACTCTTAGAGTTTCTTGTGCATATATTTTATCCATTTCTATTAATAATAACTGATTTATTATCAAATGAAATAGAAAAACCATGTTCCATTAGTTTTTTTACATAAATCAAATTCCTGCGAGAACCAGGAATATAAAGCACATCATTTAAACATAAATAACTATTATTAAAGTTTAATGTGGAGACTCCCACTGTTCTAGCTGAAACAACATCCCCTGTCTCAACTCTCATGGTGAAGCTACCTTCAGCAAGGTCCCTCCATGAGTCAAGAAGCTGCAAAGAACAACGAACATGGTTAGTGGCACCAGAATCAACAATCCAAGTTGATTTATCATACTTTGCTAAAAGAGACTCAATGACAAGTAAATCGTATTTACCTGAGTTTTTCTTCTCTTTAAGCTCAGTAAGGTATTTTGGACAATTCCTTTTCCAATGCCCTTGTTGTTCACAATGGAAACATTTTCCTTTGGCATTGGTTCCTTTAGAGCCTTTGTTTTTATTCTTTTCATTGGTTTTGTCTTTGCCTTCCAATTGCCTTTCTTATTATTCTTTGCAGATTTAGAAGATTCGGCAACATTTACCTCGGTATTGGACCCACGTGGACCATTTATAACGGACTAATAATTGGTGAGCTCATTTAGCAGTTCAGTCAACGTAAAAGTCAACTTATTCATAGAACAATTGCTTTTAAACTGCAGGAAGCTCTTCGGAAGGGTTTCCATGATCATTGTCACCTGGCTTTGCACATTGATACGTGCACCATGGGTTTCAGCCATATTAAAATGAGACATCATCCTTAACACATGGTCTTAGAGTGATGTGCCTTCCTTCATTCTAGCGGTCAATACAAAGACTATTGCCTCATATTATGCCGGTCTAAAGGTTGCCCAAACATGTTCTGTAAAGACTGCATAATCAATGATGCTATCGCTATAGGCTCATGCTGTGCAACAATAACCTCATACATGGATGCTATCAAATAGCTATGGGCTTTATCATCAGCTTCCAATTATTATAGGCATTACTTACATCTATGCCCACATTAGGTGCTGGCTCAGGAGGACATTCCTCCATTGGGACAAATTTAAGGTCTTCGCATACCAAAATAACATTCATGTCACTTTTCCATTTAACATAGTTTTCCCCGGTTAATTTTCTTATTGTTTAAGAATTGAGATAAGTGTAGATGCCATGGCTGAAAAATAATAAACGCGCATTCAATATTCATTCGTCGCATATTAAAATTGTCAAACATTTAGGCATAAAATTAAACATGATGCATGATCAATGTATAATGAATTAGAAACCTAAAAGAATTACTTTTCCACGGATATCTATCATTTCATAAATAAGTGTCGCCGTAGGGTAGGTAAGTATTCGCATGATAGACTGAGACATTCTCAATTGATTAATATATCTTAAATAACTCTTATTCATATATTAATCAATTACTATTATTTTGATCAAGGAATTTTTGATTAACAACTTAATCATTCCTTTGTGAGAGTGACCCATTATTTCGGAACCCTTGGACTTAACTAGCGAAGTGCCGCCGTAGGGTAGGTCAAATCACCAGATACATCTAGAGTTCATATCCTTTCGAAATCCAAACCTGATATTGACCCAAAAAAGGACACCATCCGTAGGGGGACGAAAGCAAAGCTGTCTTGAGATGCCTATTGAATCTCACATTTCTGGATAACAATGGAGATCATGGGATATATTGTGGTATACCCCTCTCCCACTCACTATTTTGAAATGTAAGGTTTCTATCACTAGTCTCTAATGAATTTAGATTATGCTCGACTAAAATACAACCTAATTAATACTAATGGATTATTAGTGATCTAACCAATTTTAACTCTTAAAATTTTATTCACTAATTTCGATTAGTCTCTACTAACCATTAACTTAATTAAACTAATATAATCAAGTTTGTTTAATTGATCTAATCCATTTTAACTTTTAAAACATTAGTCCACTTATAGGTTTTAAAATTTTAGAATTCAACGAATGGACTATATGTCATTAAACTATTTAATAAAAGTACGTTATATATACCAATGGTACATGGAATTGTATCCCGAGTGCAGACCAAATTACCGTCCATTCGGAAGCGGCTATGGAATTTATGTCCGGGTTTCCATCCGATATACCAAGGGAAATAATGTACTCATAAGGTCCATTTGTATTTAAACATGAATTCGTAATTTTTAAACTTTTAAACCAATTAATCTTATTAATCTGTTTACATGCACCTTATATTATTATTTAACTTTTAAATTTACATAAAATCATATTTTATGGCTTGAATGCATGTATAGATGTTATGGCATATGAAAATGCAAGAGTAGGAACCCTAAATTATATGACATGTTATTAAACTATTTAAAAAAACATTCATATTTCTAGGCTGGGCCTGAAAATGTTTGTGTGGCATTTCACGGGCGTTCGAATGTTTTCAGGTAGTGGAATTTCATTAGTGTTGCATTCGAACGTCTGTCTGAACATTAGAACTTAATTTACTCCATTCCGGAGCTTCCGGACTCCGTTTTGGTCCTTTTTTTTCTACGGACTCGTAACGAAACATAGTTTTACATACATCCATAAATTGCGTTAACCGAGCACTTATTTTTCTATACTAATCTAATTAGTACAATAAATCCAAGGCATCCCTTGGTCTTCAAATCTTCCTCCATGGTATGTTGTTGAGTTCTTCGCGGAATAGGTTCGTAATGAGTCCTTCGCGACATCGGCTTCTTCAAGTTACAAATTGAGTTACAAAATGGACTTATTACAAAGGAAATGAACTTACAACACTTGAAAGAATATGACTTATGGTCTTACATTCCCAATACTAAAAATAAGAGCCGGAAAAATTAAAGATCAACGCAATACATTCATCACATGAATCAAAGTAAACATTCATCACATGAACATTAAAAACCATTCATTTCATGAATCAAATTGTGCCTACTCATCACAACATGCATTCTAATAATCTATATCGCATATAAATTATTAAAACTTGAAACTTTAAAGGAGAAGGGTTAAGAACACTTTTCAACCTTAAGCTCTTGATGCCAATTGTTGGAAACGGCTTTTCCTTAGCGCAGCGGAAATTACGGATGGTGGGCACAGGCTTCGGTATGGACCTTTAAAATTTTCGTTGCCTTCTCCTTTGTTGAAGTCGAACTCCACCAAACACTTGATGAATTTCCTTTGAGATTCTACCTTAGAATCAATCTTCCGAGCTATATCTCGAAACCAATAAATCGAAGTGTGGGCTTCACTCACAAAATTCAACCTCTAAAATATTTAGAGAAGTATCAAACTCTAAACAATTTAGAGAAATGATATTGTCACAAATTCTTTTGGAAAGATAAACTAGATCAATATCTAACTCAAGTATAATTTTTATGTCTTAACAATTAAGAAAAAAAATTTGATTTTCAAACTCTCTCACAACTTTTGTGTTTGCTTGAATTTTCTCTCTAACTCTAATTTTTTTATGTGTAAATGGTTTTTGCAAAATTCACTCTATTTATAGAGTGGAGAGTGTAGAGAATTAATTCTTTTCAACTTCAACCACCAACATCCTCTCACCTTTTAAATGGCAAAAACACTTGAGTGGAGTGTCAACCAAATCCATTTGATAATGGAACAAGTTAGGTAATTAGGTCAAAATTAATTAACAAAAACTTGGTGGATGATTTGGCAAACCATTAAGGTTGGTCTTGATAATGCATTTACCATTATCAAATAATGATGTCATAATTATCTCATAATTATGCATTATCAATGATGATGTAATAATTATCTCATAATTATTAATGATGTAAAAATTATCTTATAATTATTATTTGATTATCTCATAATCAAAAATATTAGAAAACATGATATTAAACTAATTTAATATTATTTTCATTTATGATAAAAATTATTATTAATCATATTAATAATATATAAATATAATGTGAGCATAGTATTAGACAATCTAATTATTTTAGGTTTGCTACAGTTAATCGAGCTAGCCCGGGGATCAAATGGACCTACGGTTCCAAGCTCCAATAATTCCGAAATATTAATTAAACCCTTTAATAAAATATTACAAATTATTAACTCCTTGTTATTCCACTAAAAACTCGAAGTTGAACTCTCATTACAATAGATGAAAAGTAAGCCGAACAACTTCGATGTCCATCGATATAGTCATTACATATGGATATATCCCTTCACGAATATCTCATAAATATAGCCCGGTCAAAAGTCCGTTAAACCCCTCTAAATATTTTGTCTCTTAAGCACCATTGATTATATAATTAACAATTAATTCATAATAATTATGAAGATTAAACTTTCTATTTGTAATAGAAGATTGAGCGCTCAAATTGTTCAAGTCCCGAATCAATTCTTAAGAGATATATTCTTTTGCTTCTCGTAAGTAGGATTGAATTCCATATCTGTGTAAGACGCTCCCAACTACACACCAAACCATATCCCCAAAATACGTAGTTAATGGACGAGAATGCTACACCAACCTCACTATAGTAAATCAAATGACATAGCCTGTCAAGCATGAGTTCGTAATACATTCAGGATTAAGATCGAATCCATATATGACCATATAGTAGATAAAATGAATTTATTCAGTTAAAGGATATTAAAAGAAATTCATATTTATCTAAGTCCAGTCTGATATGATCTCACCATACAATGTGCCTCAATTCCAATGTCACTATATGAAAGATCCCGGATCAAGGTCGTCATACAAGTATAGAATGGACCGCAGCTATAGATATACCATAAAAAAATACCATATTTGTTTGCTCTCTTTGACTATTTAGATTACTAACTCCAGACTTAAATCCTCTTGTCCATGAAACATACACTAATTCTGAAAGTATAAGAATAATCAAGGTAAACAAGACAATTGGACAATATGTGATTTCAATCAAATAACTTTAATAAAATGAATAATGCATTTATTATTATTACAATAATAAATTCCGTTTATAATACATGAAGCTCTAAGACATAAATCCCAACAATCTCCCACTTGGACTAGAGCAAATGGGACATGTCATGTAATCTTAAACCCTTTAGGTGACCTTCAAACACTTTAGCCGATAAGGTCTTTGTAAACGGATCAGCTAGGTTGTCTGCGGATGGAATCTGCATGACAACGACATCTCCTCTATGTACTATCTCCCTGATGAGGTGATATTTCCTCTCAATATGCTTACCCCTATTGTGGCTTCTTGGTTCTTTGGAGTTCGCCACTGCACCACTATTATCACAATAAAGTGTGAGTAGTTTATCCATATCTGGAACAACTTCCAGATCTGCCAAGAACTTACGGAGCCAGACTGCTTCCTTAGCTGCTTCACAAGCTGTTACATATTCAGCCTCCATGGTGGAGTCAGCAATACAAGATTACTTTCTGCTCTTTCATACTATAGCCCCACCATCTATGGTGAACACTGATCCAGATGTTGATTTCCTAGAATCGACATCCGTCTGAAAATCAGAGTCAGTATATCCTCTCAAATCATATCCTGACTTGTATATACAAGCATATAATTTCTCATTCTCTGAAGATACTTGAGTATATATTTCACCGCTACCAAATGATCTAATCCTGGGTTGGATTGAAACCTACTGACTACTCCCATTGTAAAACATATGTCCGATGTTGTGCATAACATAACATACATAAGACTTCCATTTGCTGAAGCATATGGAATATATCTCATCTCCTCAACTGCTTGAGGTGTCTTAGGAGAATGTTCCTAAGACAAATGAATTCCATGCCTGAAAGGTAAATTACCTTTCTTGTAATTCTGCATACCAAATCGCACAAGAATCTTGTTGATATAGGTTGCTTGAGACATTACTAACAGTCATTTCTTGCGATCCCGAATGATCTGGATCCCAAGTACATAACTTGCCTCTCCCAAATCTTTCATTTGGAATTAGTTAGCTAGCCAGATTTTCACATCCGATAATATCTTTACATCATTCCCAATGAGTAAAATATCATCAACGTATAACACAAGGAAAACCATTATACCATCAATGATGCGCTTGTAGACACAAGGCTCATCGATGTTATGCTAAAAGTTATAAGACTTGATCGTAGTATCAAACCTTATATTCCAAGATCTAGATGCTTGCTTAAGTCCATAAATGGACCTTTGCAACTTGCAAACTTTTTTCTCTTGACATTGGGTAATGAACCCCTCTGGTAGTACCATATAGATAATCGCATCAAGATTGTCATTCAAGAATGCAGTCTTGACGTCCATTTACCAAATCTCATAGTCATAATATACGGCAATGGAAAGAAGAATCCTGATGGATTTTAGCTTGGCTACTGGCGAGAAAGTTTCTCCATAGTCAACCCTTTCTTTTTGGGTTTAACCCTTTCCCACTAGTTTAGCCTTGAAAGTCTGTACTTTCCCAAATATTCCTCTTTTTCTCTTGTAGATCCACTTGCAACCTGCGGGTTTTACTCCATCAGGTTGGTCTATAAGTTCCCATACTAAGTTAGAGTACATAGACTCCATCTCGAGGTTCATGGATTTGATTCATTCCTCTTTATCAGTATCTTCCATTGCACTACGATAGGTCAACGTATCATCTATACCATCACAAGATGCAACAATTTGCACCTCACCATTTCCTAGATAGCGTTCAGTTTATCTTTCAACCCTCCCACTACGTCTAGGTGGTATGGTATCCTAATAAATTTGCATCTGACTTGTGTTGCATTAGGTAAACATACCTATATCTAGAATAATCATCAATGAAAGTGATGAAGTTTACATAACCACCTTGGGCTTTTACATTCATCGGTCCGCAAACGTCCGAATGTATTAGCTCAAATGTTTCTTTGGCTCTTATCCATTTTCCAGTAAAATGTCTTTAGTCATTTTGCCTTCTAGACAAGATTCGCAGACAGGTAAAATTCCGAATTTTAACTGATTTAAAACTTCGTTCTTAATTAGTCTATCTATCCAGTCAAAGTTAATGTGACCAAGTCTAAGGTGCCATAAATAGGTATCATTATGATAAATCTTTTTCCGTTTAGTTTTAGATCTTTCCATCTTAAATATTTCAATGTTAAACAGAGATTCATGCATTAACAGCCTTAATACAAATAGATTACTCTCAGAGTTTTCCGTGCATATATTTAATCCATTTCTATTAATAATAACTGATTTATTATCAAATGAAATAGAAAAATCATGTTCCATTAGTTTTGTTACATAAATAAAATTCCTGCGAAAATCAGGAATATAAAGCAAACCATTTAAACATAAATAACTATTATTAAAGTATAATGTGGAAACTCATGCTGCTCTAGCTGAAACAGCATCCCCTGTCCCAACTCTCATGGTGAAGCTACCTTCAGCAAGGTCTCTCCATGAGTCAAGAAGCTGTAAAGAACAACAAAATGGTTAGTGGCAAACAAATAGGGTACTTTGTTTGTGGTTTATCTATAGCTACGGTTTATTATATACTTGTATGACGACCTTGATCCGGGATCGTTCATGTAGTGACACGGGAATGGAGGCACATTGTATGGTGAGATCATATAAGACTGGACTTAGATAAATATGAATTTCTTTTAATATCAGTTAACTGAAGAAATTTATTTTATCTATTATATGGTCATATATGGATTTGATCTTAATCCTGAGTGTATTACGAACTCATGCATGACAGGCTATGTCATTTGATTTACTATGGTGAGGTTGGTGTAGCATTCCCGTCCAATAACTACGTATTTTTGGGATATTGTTTGGTGTGTAGCTGGGAACGTTTTACACATATATGGAATTCAATCATTCTTAAGAGAAGCAGAAGAATATATCTCTTAAGAATTGATTTGGGACTTGAAAAATTTGAGCGCTCAATTCTTCTATTACGAATAGAAAGTTTAATATTCATAATTGTTATGAATTAATTATTCATTATAGAATCAATGGTGCTTAAGAGACAAAATATTTAGAGGGGTTTAACGGACTTATGACTTGACTCTATTTATGAGATATTCGTGAAGGGCTACATCCATATGTAATGACTATATTGATGGACACCGAAGTTGTTCGGCTTTTATTTTCCATCTATGGTTACGAGAGTTCAACTTCGAATTTTTATTGGAATAACGCAAAATTAATAATTCGTAATATTTGATTAAAAGAATTTAATTAATATTTCGGGATTATAGGTTCATTTGGTCCATGTGCTAGCTCGGTTAATTTAACTTAATATTTTCTAGAATTCTTTGATTATAAGATAATCAAATCTTGATTATGAGATAACCAAGTTAGTAATAATTATGAGATAATTACAACAACATAATTGAAGATAATTAAATCATTATTAAGATAATGATTTTTATTTACCTTGGAGACAAATCCATATGGCTTGCCATGCTCTCCAACTTATTATGTCTATCAGGTGGCATGTATACACTTAATGGTTTTGTCATTAGCTAAAGACATCTTATGTTTTGGTATGGCCTACACATGTATGTGTTTGCCATTGAAAGAAAGCATTAGATGCTTAATGACAAAGGTGATTAGCTTGTATAAGAGAATATAATCTCTACCATCTTCATTCATTTGAAAGGGTTATCATTTCCATGCATTCACACAAGTGCAAAGAGAGAAAAGAGAGAGAGTTCAAACATTCACACACTACAAGAAATTACAGTTTTAGCGACGGAATTTAGCGACGGAATATTCCATTTCAAAATGTAGCGACGGAATTGAGACGGAATTGAAACGGATAATGATATTAGGGACGGAATTTAGCGACAAAAAAATTTCATCTCTAAATTAGAGACGGAAATGAAAATCCGTCGCTAATTAGAGACGGATTACTATTCCGTCGCTAATTTTGTTTAGAAACGGAATTTTTCCGTCGCTAATCCGTCGCTAATTAGAAACGGAATTCAAATTCCGTCTCTAATTAGAAACGGAATTTCAATTCCGTCGCTAATTTTAAATTTAATTTTTATTTTTATTTTTTTATTAATTAGAAACGGAATTGTTCCGTCGCTAATTAGAAACGGAATTGATATTCCGTCGCTAATTAGAAACGGAATTTCAATTCCGTAGCTAATTAGAAACGGAATTTCAATTCCGTTTCTAATCTTTAATTTTTATTTTTATTTTAAATTTTTTTGTTAATTAGAAACGGAATTTTTCCGTCGCTAATTAGAAACGGAATTCAAAATCCGTCGCTAATTAGAAACGGAATTTCAATTCCGTCGCTAATTTTAAATTTAATTTTAATTTTAATTTTTTTATTAATTAGAAACGGAATTGTTCCGTCGCTAATTAGAAACGGAATATCAATTCCGTAGCTAATTAGAAACGGAATTTCAATTCCGTTTCTAATCTTCAATTTTTATTTTTATTTTAATTTTTTTTGTTAATTAGAAACGGAATTTTTCCGTCTCTAATCCGTCGCTAATTAGAAACGGAATTCAAAATCTGTCGCTAATTAGAAACGAAATTTCAATTCCGTCGCTAATTTTAAATTTTATTTTTATTTTAAATTTTTTTGTTAATTAGAAACGGAATTGTTCCGTTTCTATTCCGTCGCTAATTTTTAAAATTTTCAATCCCCCCAAACTTTATTTCTTTCGGGTCCACTTTTTTTTTTAAAAAAAAAATAGAGACGGATTTTCCGTCTCTAAATAGAAACGGAATATCTATTCCGTCGCTAATTTTCGTCAAATTTCAAAAAATTTCCCACCTTGTGAAAATTTCAAAAGTATACAAAAATTTACAAATTTTCCCGCTTCTCTTATTTTTTTCCTCTATATATACATCATAATCTTTTTAACTCTCAACTCCAATACACCATCCAAAATTTTCTTACTCAATTTCATATACCATCAAATTTTTCATTACCTCAACTCTCATTATCAATTTCTCATTTTCTTATCCCCTCTTTTAAAATTTCTTAAGAAACAAACGGTGGACGTTTCGTAAATTGATGGTGGTGTGTCGAAGCTCGCGGTGGACATTACGGTAACTTGTATAATTTAAGATGTATATATAACAATTAAAAAAATCCAATTTTTTAAAATTTTATACCATTCAAATTTTAAAATTTCCCTTATCTAAAATTTAAAAATTTAATATCTCTACAATTTATAAATTTTTCATATCTATATAATATTAAATTTCCAACCTCTCTAAAATTTAAAAAAAATTTCCTTTCTAAATTTTAAATTTTTTCCTTCTAAAATTATAAAATTTTTTTCATTCTAAAATTTTAAAAGTTTCATATATTTTAAAATTTTAAATTTCCCGCCTCTCTAAAATTTTAAAATTTTCGTTTTTAATTTTTTTTTTTCAAAAAAAAAAAAATATAGCTACAGAAATATTCCGTTGTTAAATATTTTCAAAATTTTAAAATTTTAAATTTCCCGCCTCTCTAAAATTTTAAAATTTTTAATTTTTTTTCAAAAAAAATTTATAGCTACGGAATAGCTACGGAAATATTCCGTCGCTAAATATTTTTAAAATTTTAAATTTCCCGCCTATCTAAAATTTTAAAATTTCATTTTTTATTTTTTTTTTCAAAAAAATTATAGAAACGGATTTTTCGTCGCTAAATAGCGACGGATGGAAATTCCGTCTCTAATTAGAAACGAAATTTTCCGTTGCTATTTAGCGACGGAATACTAACCGTCGCTAATTAGAGACAGACATTCTGTCGCTATATAGAGACGGAATTTCCATCCGTCGCTAACTTTAGCGACGGATGATATATTTCCGTCGCTATTTTTTTTGCGACCAACAAAATAGAGACGGATTTTTCCGTCGCTATTCCGTCGCTAATGGCCTATTAGCGACGAATTAGCTACGGATTTTTCCGTCGCTATTTGGCAGTTTTCTTGTAGTGACAATTGTTGTAAGAGTGTTTGAAAAATCTAAAAGCTAAACACAAATTTGCGACAATACAACTTCATTCTCTAAATTGTTTAGAGTTTGATTTATACTTCTCTAAGAAGTTTAGATTTGATCTTTGTGAGTGAAGCCCACACTTCGGTTTGTTGGTTTCGAGTCATAGTTCGGAAGATTGGGTGGTTGATCCAAGCGTTGGATTTCAAAGGGAACTCATCTACATCAAATGAGTAAAATCCATTTTCCAAGAGTTGGAGGAACTCAGAAACAACATTGGGATAAGACAAAGAAAATTTTAAGGTCCATACCGGAGCCGGTGCCCACATTAGCAACTTCTGCTGCGTTAAGGAAAACTGTTTCCTACATCTACAACATTTCATCTATGAGAAATCAAGATTGGATCTTGAGGTGAAGGTTGCTAGCATTGGAATCAAGATTAGATCTTGGAGTGAAGCTTGCAAACCTTGGAAGTTCTCCAACCATTTCAACAAAGAGAAGAAGATTGGATCTTTGCATCAAGCTTTTTAGGTAAGTTTGAACTTCTCATAAGCTATGTTCTTTTATGTGTTGGATGCATGATTATATAGCTTAATGTTGAAATAAGACTAATTAATTGTGTTATGATGCTTTAGAAGTATAAACACAATATATTTATAATTGGGTCAAAATATTTATGTTAGACATGGATGTAAAATTAGCTTAGAGCTAAGGCTACCTTTCTAGAATCACTTGACCACCTTTGGGTGACCTAGAATTGTTCACGAGTCACTTCATTGTGGGATTTTAATTTGGTTTGTGTTTTGGATTAAAAATTTATGCAAGTGCGTATTTAGAATAAATTTATGTTTTTGTAAAAATATTTTATATTTTGAAAAAATTGATCTTTATTTTATAACATGTGTTGATGTTGGTTTTGATGTTAAAATTAATTTTGGATGGTCTGAAAATATTTACGAAATGTTAGAAGCAATTAGGATTGAAAACCATATTGCCTTAAGCTCTCTGTGAAGGAACAAGCATTTGAAATGAAATAAAAAAAAATTATTCAGTACGCACAGTGACCGCACAGTGCGCACGCGCACTTGCTACGCGCTGAATTTTGTTTTCCCCATTTTTGAGTTTTCGGACTTCGATTCAGCCCCGGTTTTTTCCTATACACTTGTAATAAAATATAGTATTTCATTAAATTATTTAAAATTATACCAATGCTTGATATCCATAGTTTAGATCTATTTCCGCTGCAAGGAATACCGATCCGACCTTAGGGATTCCACATCCGCCATAACAACAAGAAGTTTAGTTTTTTTTTTTCCAAAAAAAAAAAAAAACAAGAAGTTTGGCTAATGTTGCATTGACAAAATCAGTCGTTATTGACAGCAACATTGCGACATGATGGATCTTTATGGATTTTGTTTCTGTTTGTCGACTGTGGAATGGAGCTCCATTACTAGTGTCTTAACGATGCAGTCTAGCGACGACTCTGAGAAGATTTTAGAATATGGGTTTTAATTATGGCTTCTTTTAGGGTCCTATGGATTCGATGATGTGAAAAAGAGTTGTGAGAAAGTTTGGATTGTTGTCTCAGACGTTGAAGAAGAGCTGTGGGATTTTATTGTGGGTTCGTTACGTATTTTATGGGTTATGATAATTGTGATGCAACTCGAGATGATGTGCAAGATGATCAACAAGTCAATGATCTATTGATTGTATCAGAATGACCTATTATAATGTTTAGGGCGAATAAGATAAAAGAAGCAATGTTTGGACTTATTAAGGAGATAATGACCGAGACTATCAAATGAAACATCAAGGCTTCAACAACATTACAGATGGGCTTGTCACAAGAGGAACCATCATGTGTTACATTGCTTCAAGCCTTGGATTGAAGGCCCACTTATCTTGGACGTGTGTTAGGCCACTTGTTTAGGCCTTAGTTTTATCTCTTTATTATTTATATGTAAAGGACTGGACTTTATTTAATTAAAGCCCTTGATTTATATTGTTATCTTGTGTACGGCCCATGATTGGCGTAGCCTAAGGGTGTATTAAGAGCTTGGGCGAGCATGTATTAATCAGGGATATTAGGAATTACATACATGTTGGTATGTTGAGTAGATTAAGGTTTTGCTATATAAACCTTTTTATTTTTCTTGATTGGCACAATCAATAGTATTAAAGATTATTTTCGTGAGATATATTCTCTCTTGTTCTTGGATTAGAACTTAAACTCATCAAGGGATTTGAACACCTTGTGGCGTTACTTGCAATTAGGGTTCTTGAAGTATTTTTCTCAACGGGTCTTAGTGACTCATATGATCTCGTGACTTTCTTCGGTTGAGAATTAATTTGTTCGTGGGTTCACAAAACATAGTTCTTGCTGGGTTCGCGTCAAATTGTCTGAGATTTTTTGAAGTACAGACAAGTCAGTAGGCAAGGTGGCGTGTAAGGGTCACACAATGATGGTAGCTGTGATTCTCACGCGCCGAAGAGAATCAGAGAGAGAGTGAAACTATAGAAGTCATAACTTAGTGTCTGATACCATGTTAGATAATGAAAAATAATTAAATTCACTTTATATTGTATTTACAACGGTAGTGACTTTTATATAGGCTACGTATCAAATTAAAGTAGGAAATAAATAATATTAATCAGGGTGTATAATAAAATCACAAATATTAAAGATTTTAGAAATTATATCTTAGAGATATTATTCATAATACCGTTTCCATATTAAAGAGATAATATTTCTTTTAACACAATCCATAACATTGAAACAATGACTTGTCAAAATAATTTGTTATTGCCAACCAAACATGATCTTTTGTTACTTCTTCTAGATTTGAATTATTTTAACAAGTATACTAATGTACATCAAAAGATCCTCAGCACATGCTAACATTAAACTTTATAAGGAAAAATTTTTTTTTTTTTCAAAAAATAAAATTAAATGAAATTTATGAGGAAAACGTGTTCGCCTGTTGCATTCTTTAGTGGATCTAAGAATCTGGTCAGGTCAAAATTAAGATCCTGTCAAAATGTATAAATTATGAAGGCACGCTAATATCACAACCCGAAGCTCATGCATTTTCAATTATATTAGTATGTTGTGAGAATAATTGGCAATGGGTTGGGTCGGTTAGGATTTGTCATTTTCAATTTTGTCAGATTATAAAATTTTGATTAAAAAAATCGTCTCGAATTTTTATTAGATATTTTAATCGGGATGAAAATTTATTTTGAATCAATATCGAATGGCACTGAATTTTAAATTCCGATCAAAATTTAAATATTTTTAAACAATGAATTGAGCGTACCATGAATTCATCATGGAAAATTATCTCAAATCTCATACCGATATTTAATCGGGACAAAAGATCATCTCAATTCTTACCGAAACAGGAAAATTTGGTTGCATTGAATTAGATTTCGCAGACTTCTAATAAATCTAACTATTAGTAATTTTGCAATTAAATAAAGGTATATTATTATTTTTCCAACAAAAAATTGATTTATGTATGGAAAAATCGAAAATATTAAACAAATTCAAATTTACATCAAAAATTTCGTTAATATACTAATTTTAATTTTAAAGTTTAACTCTTAAATAAAATCTCATAACAAGTGATCCATGATCTTTACTTTTGTTTGTTATGCTCAGCAATTTAGGCGGCCAGCTTTTGATAGAAGCAATAAGGTAGTTATATATATATATATATATTTTTTTTTTTTCCAAACCCATTTTTGCGGAAATGAACACGTTAACTATTAATAATATTTATTGAGTTTTAGACTCTCTTTTCCTTATATTTTAAATAATTAAAAATAATAGCATCATGGTCGTAAATTGACTAAAGTGCATTATATGATTCATCACTCCACCAAGTTCAAAGGCCCATGGTCCAGATAGATTGCCTGTAGCCTTTTTTCAGAAGCATTGGCAGGAGGTGAGCAAATGAGTTACTGTTACTTGTCTCAAGTTTCTGAATGGTCATTGTGACATTACCCCCATAAACCATACAAATATTGTCCTAATCCCTAAAGTTGAGCAACCAACAAGAGTGGGGGACTTTCGACCTATAAGCCTCTGCAATGTGATTTATAGGATTATAACCAAAACTGTAGCTAATAGGCTCAAACCCCTACTTCACCAAATTATCTCCCCAACACAAAGTGCCTTTATCCCCAGTAGACTCATTACGGATAACATTATCATTGGCTACGAAGCTTTACATAAGATCAGGCTTAGCAAGAGCAAGAAACATGGACTGGTTGCGCTCAAATTGGATATTAGCAAGGCTTATGACAGGATAGAATGGCATTTTCTAAGGCAAGCCATGCTACATTTGGGGTACACAAGTATGTTGGTTGATTTGGTTATGAACTGCATTTCTACTTCCTCTTTCTCAGTGGTTATAAATGGAGTGGCAAAGGGTTACATACTGTTAGGGTTGGTGCTCAGAGTGTCAATCCGGATTATATTTATGTCTGATTCATAAATACGAACAATGCCTTTTTCCATAATATTACTTATTTAATGATAGCACCTCTTGTCTTTTATATACATATTCGATCTAATTGCGATTAGATATTTAATTATGATTAGATTGAAACTAAATCTGATTTAGTAATACGTGTATATTAGACAAAGACCATAGGATTTACAACGTAGTGCGCAGTTACAACGTAGTTTGTAATTGACATTGGGAAGCGTTACTATAAGTTGTATATCCTTAAATAAAGTTCTTGGTCAAGTGTAGGCACTGTATTTTTGCATATAAGTCTCGATGATGAGTCTCGCATAGGGACACTACCACTTAATTGTGGAAGCCGCGGGAAACGGACGTCGGAAGGGAAGAGTCAAGAATTGACATTTTTGTTGGATTTAATTCGCTGGAGTAGCTGCGGGTTCGCTTGTTGGACCTCCGTTTTAAAACACATCCTTAGCCCAAACCCCTGCAAGACACACAAAGCCCACACATACACCAAACCAAACACCCAAGCCCACCAAGACAAAGCAACTCACGCCCAAATCACCCTAAGCCACACGCCCATAGCCACCCTAAATAAAAAAAATCACATTTAACACATGCATAAATCAAGCCAAATCCACTTCCTAAATTAAAGAAATCCATGGATCCCTTGCCTAATTAAACTAAATCATATCCCTAACTAAAAGAGAATAAATCAAATTAAATCAAATCACTTCCCTAATTAAAAGATTTCCTTATCACATACTAAATTAAAAGATATTCCCTTTAATGCACAAATCATTCTCCTTCTCAAACAAGGAAAGCCCCCATCCCTTTGCCTATAAAAAGAACCATTCACCAACACATTAGAGCCCTAGCTCATTCACACAAAAAACACCAAGAGAATAGCCTAGCACACTCACGCCAATAGACTCCCAAGCTTTCTCCCCATTGCCGCACAAAGCCACTGCCACTCAACGCATCAGCCATAGCCTTCATCACGCCTAACCACAAACCCTCACTCAATTCACCCATTCACGCATCAGCCCCTACACTCACGCAAACAACTACCCCATTAACGTCTAACCTCATAGCTTACACCACCCATTTACGCATCAGCCAGCCTCTTCACGCACGAAGCCACTGCCACTCTATGCATCAGCCATAGCCTTCATCATGCCCTGACCAGCCCCATTCAACGCAACCAGCCCTTTGACCTGTACCCTTGTTCACGCCTACAAAGACCTGTCCATCTATAGCCGCATAAACCCTTCCAAAACCGCAGCCCAAACCAGTCCAAATAACCCATAAAACAGTCCCATATTACCAAAAAATAGTGACCAGAAAATACAACACAAACAGCAGCGAAACGGAGTGAAAACAGTAGCCCAAACAGCGAAACAGCGAGGAAAAAAGTTGGAGTAGTGAACCAGGAAAGTTGCGGAATATCAACCCTTCCGACGGCCATGTAACGCGCTTTCGAGAGACGACAAAAGAGGTTACACCTGAGGGCACCTTCTTTATTTATTATTCTTCATTTTTTTTATTTATTTTAATATATTATAGCATGAGAGTCATTTGTTGATGCATGATGTGAATTCCGGGTGAACAGAATGTGTGTTCTCTTTTGTGGTATATCGGATTGAAACCCGGATGTAAATTCCGTAGCCGAATCCGAATAGACGGTATTGCGGTTTGCACTCGGGATACAATGCCACGTACTACTTAAGAGACACACGTATTTCGTTTCATCCAAACTTTGTATTCGAGTTTGATTAGGTTGTTAGTACGTTATTTATTATTAAAGCATGATTTAGTCTAGTTTATTGTTTATTTTAAGCATGATTATGTTACTTCTTTATGCTTGATTAGTTCTTTAATTTCGAATTAGTAGTTTAGTTTATGTTTATGTTGAAGTAATCTTTATTTGTTCTTTGAGTTGGATGATTCAACATGCTCGTTATGTGATATTGTATGCTTGTCGTTATAATGACTTACTTTCGAAGCATGCGAACTTAGATGTAGGATTTACTTTCATGAATGAGAACTAGATCTAAGTCATCTTTGAGCATGTATGTCGCATAGATTCGGTTAGTTTATTGCACAAATCATATCGTTACAAGTGACATAAGTAAGGGACCATTCTGAACCCAACGGTTTGAGGTCTTCCCTTGCGAGGGGTGAGTGCGACCTTAAACCATTTTCCCAGTTCACACCGGGTGGCGACTCCATGTTATTTCTCCGATTTAGTTCCCCCACGGGCTACTCCGTACTCCCAACTAGGCCGCGAGCCTGGAACAGCGTCGTCAAGTTCTGTTGTCTACAGTCTGGCGACTCCACTAGGGATAGAGAATTGGCCCCGAAATAATGTCTTATAGTGATTGTAATTTTTACTTTAGTTAACTGTGTCTATATTGGGTTGAGGGGGTTTAATCAAAGGCATTATTAAGGCTAGGTGATGGTTTGGTGTCTTCCTTCATTCACTACCTTTCTATAAGGAAAAGCTGTGAAGGCACCTAGATAATCATCTACTCGTAGCTTACTGTGATGGACTAATTTGGAGGACTCGTTGTTTATTCATGTCACCAAGCGATAAGAGTCTAAGAGGCTTCGGTATTTAAGAGAGTTCGCTCCACCCTCCCTCTGGGGAATCTACAATAGGAAATCCATTTGACAGTCAGTCATGCACCATAACTCGTTGGCACGTACCTTAAGGTATAAAAAAGGTGCGCTCACTTCGTCGCTTGAACCCTTGAGTGGGGAGTCCTAGTTGTGGGCAATCTTTCGTCAGCGGGAGCCTTTGTCTATACCCTTATAAACCCGCATATGAACTGTAGTTGTATGACCAATAGAAACTATTCCTTTATGCTTGCGTTTATGACCATCGTCATTTGGATTCAGTTGGACTTTTTGTCATGAGGTATGGGATTGTTGGGCCATTTAAACTGGGATGAGTCTGTGCTTTATGGCAATTGGGCCAAAAGCTTCTGAAATGCCAAAGGGTCATCTTGTGTTTATGCCTTTTATCATTTGAAGTTGTTTAGCCATGTTATCGTAAAAGTGTAAACCTGTTGGGCCTTTTCAACTGGGACAAGTTTCCACCGCGTAATAGTATGGTTGAATGCTTTAAAATGATAATGGGTCGACTTATATATTCCATGCATCGCACGCATCTCATGTATCTCATGCATACATGCATCATGTTAACTCTGTGTCTTAAAAGCCATCATAGATATCCATTGGGTTAGAGAAAAAAAAAAGATTTGTCAAGAAGAGTTTAGCAAACATGGATATTGGGAAAAGGAAGTCGAGAAACAGAAAATTTTACGGCAATGATAGAAAGACCATGGTGGGCCAAAAAAAAAGAGAAAAAAAATGAAAAAAAAAAAAGAAAAAAGAAAAAAGAAAAAAGAGAAAAAGAAAAAAGAGATAGAAAAGAAGAAAAAAATTGTTTGTTTTCAGTCCTTAATAGTTAGGCATAAGTCCAATGATGAAATCGTTTGCTTTAGGATGAAATCTTAGAAACGATAAACTCTTGATGTGCTTTTATCTGATACTTTGAGTGATTGATCTTTGTTAGACTCGTAGGCATTTCACCATAGGTTCTTAGCGGTGAAAACCTGAGTAGTTGGCAAGGTGACTAGTTAAAGAAATTGTAGGTCGGTGAATGACCGTTCGCCTAAATGTCTATCCTGATTTGCTTGTGTTATAATGTGTGGTATGGTTGAAAAATAAAAGAAAAGTCTCCAAAAGAAAAGAATTAAACAACCTATAACCGATAAGCGTAAAGCTACTCATGGGCAAGTATTAGGACCACCATGAGGAGAAATGCTACCTTAAAGGGTAGATGTGTTAAAAAAAAAGAGAAAGAAAAAAGAAAAGAAAAAAAAAAGTCAAAAGAAAATAAGAAAGCATACCACATTGAGCACAGAAAAGCAACTGCAGGCATAATTGAGACATCTAGGTTGGTTTGACCCATCGATCCCAATTTTTTGACGAAATCATTGAGTTGGCTTACTTAAGGATCAACCTGTGAAAGAACCTTTGCACACACACTTTGAGTCTGGCTTAGATCATTTATTCAAAGACTTGGATTTGAGTTGCGTTGAATGTTTTGAAGGTTCTTTGGTTTCAATACTGGGCATTCTTTGAGGGCAACAATATGTATAACTATTGGGATTATTTCGTAAGAGACAGTATAGTATGTTGGTATGGAAACGTCACATCACATGATCTACCTTGGCCGAGTGCAAGCGAAGAACAGAAAAGTTAAGCCAAGTCTGGGGGCGACCAGTTTACCACCCCGTGAATAAGGGATATATTGGGATCTTGAGCCATGAGACTAAAGAAAATTGAGCATTTACCAGAAGAGAATTGACGGAAAGAAACTGTAAGCAGGCCCCAGGGGCGACCGAAGACAGTTATAGGCGAGATGCACCGAAGAGCACAAGGAAGACCTAACCCATCGGAATAGGAAGCACATTCATGCATGCATGCATGCACGTCATATACACGCAATCTTTGTCTTGTTTTTGTTCATATGTTTTAAGGAAAATGAGAAAGTGGCAAATGCAAGCCAACCAGAAACAGCAACATAGCATCATGAGTTTCGGGAATGAATCTGAGGACTGAGGCCCACACTATCAGCAATTTGGGGAATGAATCACAGGGCCGAGGCCCACATCGTCAGAGTTTTGGAATGAATCCTAGGGTCGAGGCCCATATCATCAGAATTTTTGAATGAATCCCAGGGCCGAGGCCCACACTATCATCAGTTTCGGGAATGAATCCCAGGGCCGAGGCCCACACTATCAGCAGTTTGGGGAATGAATCCCAGGGTCGGGCCCACATCGTCAAAGTTTTGGAATGAATCCCAGGGTCGAGGCCCACATCATCAGAGTTTTGGAATGAATCCAGGAATGAATCTCAGGGTCGAGGCCCACGTCGTCAGAGTTTTGGAATGAATCCGAGAATGAATCCCAGGGTCGAGGCCCACATCAGCATCTGTTTTGGGGATGAGTCCCAGGGTCGAGGCAGACATCAATATCAATCTGGGGGCGAGGCCCACATCAGTATCAGCTTGGGGATGAGTCCCAGGGCCGAGGCCCACGTCAGAATCAGTTTTGGGGATGAGTCACAGGGCGAGGCACACATCAGTATCAGTTTAGGGTTGAGGCCCACACATCATCAGTGTCAGTTTTAGGGATGAGTCCCAGGGTCGAGGCCCACATCAGCATCAGTTTTGGGGATGAGTCCCAGGGCAAGGCCCACACCAGTATCAGTCTGGGGGCAAGGCCCACATCAGTATCAGTCTGAGGGTGAGGCCCACATCAATGTCAGTCTAGGGACGAGGCCCATATCAGTATCAGTTTGGGGCGAGGCCCACATCAGTATCAGTCTGAGGGCGAGGCCCACATCAGTGTCAATCTAGGGGCGAGGCCCATATCAGTATCAGTTTGGGGCGAGGCCCACATCAGTATCGGTTTGGGGGCGAGGCCCACATCAGTATCAGCATGGGGTGAGGCCCATATCAGTATCAGTTTGGGGCGAGGCCAATATAATTATCAGTTTGGGGCGAAACCCATATCAGTATCAGTTTAGGGCGAGGCCCATATCAGTATCAGTTTGGGGCGAAGCCCATATCAGTATCAGTTTGGGGCGAGGCCCACATCAGTATCAGCATGGGGGCGAGGCCCATATCGGTATCAGTCTAGGGGCGAGGTCCACATCAGCACCGGTCCGGGGCGAGGCCCACATCAGTATCAGTTTAAGGTCGGAGACCCACTACATCATCAGTTTGAGGGTGAGGCCCATATCAGTATCATTTTGGGGCGAGACCCATATCAGTATCAGTTTGGGGCGAAGCCCATATCAGTATCAGTTTGGGGCGAGGCCCACATCAGTATCAGCATGGGGGCGAGGCCCATATCGGTATCAGTCTATGAGTGAGGCCCACATTAGCACCGGTCCTGGGCGAGGCCCACATCAGTATCAGTTTAGGGTCGAGGACCCACTACATCATCAGTTTGAGGGTGAGGCCAACATTGTCAACGGTATTGGGATGTGTCCCAGGGTCGAGGCCCCAATTGTCGGTTGCAGTTCCGGGATGCGTCCTAGGGTCGAGGGCCCACTACATCATCAGTTGTAGTTCCGAGATGCGTCCCAGGGTCGAGGACCCACTACATCATCAGTTTGAGGGCGAGACCCACATTGTCAGCGGTATTGGAATGCGTCCTAATGTTGAGGCACCCCCGTTGTCGATTACAGTTCAGGGATGCGTCCCAGGGTCAAGGGCCCACTGCATCATCAGCACACTTCGAGAATGAACAAGCCGGGAATGGCACTCCAAGAATGTAGCACAGTTCGAGAATGAACGAGCCAGAAATGGCACTCCGAGAATGGAAACATAGTTCGGGAATGAACAAGCCGGGAATGGCACTCCAAGAATGGAGCATAGTTCGAGAATGAATAAGCCGAGAATGACACTCCGAGAATGGAGCACGGTTCGAGAATGAACAAGACGGGAATGGCACTCCGAGAATGGAGCATGGTTCGGGAATGAACAAGACGAGAATGGCACTCTAAGAATGGAGCTAGGTTCGGGAATGGACCACCTCACAATAACGGTTCAGGAATGGACCACCTCACACAGTAACGGTTCGGGAATGGACCACCTCACAGCATGGTTCGAGAACGAACCATCACATTATCAGTATCAGCCTTGCCAGGTATGGCACTCTGAGGGCGAGGCCCACATCGCTAGTATCAGTCTTGCCGGGTATGGCACTCTGGGGGCGAGGCCCACATCATTATCAGTATCAATCTTGCCGGGAATGGGACTCTAGGGGCGAGGCCCATTTCATTATTAGTGTCGCCGGGTATGGCACTCTGGGGGCAAGGCCCACATCGCTAGTATCAGCCTTTCCGGGTATGGCATTCTAGGGGTGAGGCCCACATCATTATTAGTGTCGTCGGGTATGACACTCTGGGGGTGAGGTCCACATCATTATTAGTGTCGCCGAGTATGGCACTCTAGGGGTGAGGCCCACATCATTACTAGTATCAGTTCTGCCAGGTATGGCACTCCGGGTATGGAGATACAACATCAATTCTGCCGGGTATGACACTCCGGGTATGGAGATACAGCATCAGTTCTGCCAGGTATGGCACTCCGGGTATGGATATACAACATCAGTTCTACCGGGTATGGAGATACAACATCAGTTCTGTCGGGCATGGCACTCCGGGTATGGAGATACACCATCAGTTCTGCCGGGTATGGAGACATCAGTATCAGTTTTGTCAGGTACGGCACTCCGGGTATGGAGATATCACTGCGACACTCTAGATATGGAGACGCAACTGTGACACCTCGGGTATGGGGTTTAGCTTGCCAAGTACGGCACTCCGGGTATGGAGATATCACTGCGACACTCTAGGTATGGAGACGCAACCGCGACACCTCGGGTATGGGGTTTAGCTTGCCAGGTACGGCACTCCGGGTATGGAGACACTACTGCGACACTCCGGGTATGGAGACGCAACCACGACACCTCGGGTATGGGGTTTAGCATGCCAGGTACGGCACTCCAGGTATGGAGACATCACTGCGGCACCCTATGTACGGGGTTTAGCACGCCAGACTATCGTGGACTATCGTGGACTATTGTGGACTATCGTGGACTATTGTGGACTACCGCGACACTCTAAGTACAAGGTTTAACACGCCATGAATGGCACATCATCAATTCATTTCATAGCAACAGGCAAGTCAGGTGGCAGCTGGCGAACCAGGTAAGTAAAAATGCATTGCATAACTTTGATAGGATTGTCATTGTCACACATTGTACAAGTCCCATCAAAGTGGGGGTGACTGTAGGCACTGTATTTTTGCATATAAGTCCCGATTATGAGTCTCACATAGGGACACTACCTCTTTAATTATGGAAGCCCCGGGAAACGGACGTCGGAAGGAAAGAGTCAAGAATTGACATTTCTGTTGGATTTAATTCGCTTGAGTAGCTGCGGGTTCGTTTGTTGGACCTCCATTTTAAAACACATCCTTAGCCCAAACCCCCGCAAGACACACACCAAGCCCACACATACACCAAACAAAACACCCAAGCCCAAATCACTCTAAGCCACACGCCCATAGCCACCCTAAATAAAAAAAATCACATTTAACACATGCATAAATCAAGCCAAATCCACTTCCTAAATTAAAGAAATCACATGGATCCCTTGCCTAATTAAACTAAATCATATCCCTAACTAAAGAGAATAAATCAAAATAAATCAAATCACTTCCCTAATTAAAAGATTTCCTTATCACATACTAAATTAAAAGATATTTCCTTTAATGCACAAATCCTTCTCCTTCTCAAACAAGGAAAGCCCCTATCCCTTTGCCTATAAAAAGAACCATTCACCAACATATTAGAGCCCTAGCTCATTCACACAAAAAAACACCAAGAGAATAGCCTAGCACACTCACGCCAATAGACTCCCAAGCTTTCTCCCAATTTCCGCACAAAGCCACTGCCACTCAACGCATCAGCCACAGCCTTCATCACACCTAACCACAAACCCTAACTCAATTCACCCATTCACGCATTAGCCCATCCACTCACGCAAAAAAAATACCCCATTCACGCCTAGCCACATAGCTTCCACCACCCATTCACGCATCAGCCAGCCTCTTCACGCACAAAGCCACTGCCACTCAATGCATCAGCCATAGCCTTCATCACGCCCTGACCAGTCCCATTCAACGCAACCAACCCTCTGACCTGCACCCTTGTTCACGCCTACAAAGACCACTTCATCTATAGCCGCATAAACCCTTCTAAAACCGCAGCCCAAACCAGTCCAAATAACCCATAAAACAGTCCCAAAATTACCAAAAAATAGTGACAAGAAAATACAACACAAACAGCAGAGAGACGGAGTGAAAACAGCAGCCCAAACAGCAAACCAGGAAAGTTGCGGAATATCAACCCTTCCGACGGCCGTGTAACGCGCTTTCGGGAGACGACAAAAGTGGTTAGACCTGAGGGCACCTTCATTATTTATTTTTCTTCATTTTTTTTATTTATTTTTATATATTATAGCATGAGAGTCGTTTGTTGATGCATGATGTGAATTCCGGGTTAACGGAATGTGTGTTCTCTTTTGTGGTATATCGGATGGAAACCCTGACGTAAATTCCGTAGCCGAATCCGAATAGACGGTATTACGGTTTGCACTTGGGATACAATGCCACGTACTACTTAAGAGACACACGTATTTCGTTTCATCCAAACTTTGTATTCGAGCATGATTAGGTTGCTAGTACGTTATTTATTATTAAAGTATGATTTAGTCTAGTTTTTGCTTATTTTAAGCATGATTATGTTACTTCCTTATGCATGATTTAGTTCTTTAATTTCGCATTAGTAGTTTAGTTTATGTTTATGTTGAAGCAATCTTTATTTGTTCTTTGAGTTGGATGATTCAACATGCTCGTTATGTGATATTGTATGCTTGCCGTTACAATGACTTACTTTCGAAGCATGCGAACTTAGATGTAGGATTTACTTTCATGAATGAGAACTTGATCTAAGTCATCTTTGAGCATGTATGTTGCATAGATTCGGTTAGTTTATTGCACAAATCATATCGTTACAAGTGACATAAGTAAGGGACCATTCCGAACGCAACGGTTTGAGGTCTTCCCTTGCGAGGGGTGAGTGCGGCCTTAAACCATTTTCCCGGTTCACACGGGTGGCGACTCCATGTTATTTCTCCGGTTTAGTTCCCCCGCGGGCTACTCCGTACTCCCAACTAGGCCGCGAGCCTGGAACAGCGTCCTCAAGTTCTGTTGTCTACATCAAGATTTACTAACAATGGTCGGTTAGTAAAATCCGCTGAGACTAGTACATGTCGTATATCGTGACTTGGTCCGATGGTTTATCTTAATGAACCATGAGCTCGGGAGACTCGTATAGACATGTAGGAGTTTATTTGATAAACACTGACGACTCACTAAAGATTTCCTAAGAGATGGTACACCAACGTCAATAGGAATCTTCCCGAGTTGAGCGAGCATAGTGGTCCTTCGACTTCAGATATCACTGTGGATATATTAGTTATCCTTCACACTTTGATGGAAGTCGTATCACCGATCTATTTAGATCAGACCTCCGCATGTTCGTTGGGTGTGGACTGATGCTCATGATATCTTGTGCGTATCAAGATAGAATCCGTCAGTCCTGTGTACAGGGCATAGGCATCCTACACTTGTTTGCGATCTAGTAAATCCATGACCGTGGTATAACTCGGAAGCATGTTTCGAGTGTTATTTAGAGAACTTAAATTTGAAAGTCGACTATATTATACCAAAAGGATTTGACATTTTTATCTATTTTTCAAGTATAATATGGATAGCCTGTGACGGAGGGATTATACGTATACAATGACCTCGACTTGCATAGTTATCGAGATTATCTGTGGTCGTCATAATTCATGACTGGGTGAATTATGGAAACGAAATTGGATTTCGTGACGGATAAACTTAAACTTAGAGAGTCCCACTATATGAAGTGTACTCGTTGAGCACTTGGGAAACACGTTATGAATAATACAGATTATTCATAATACTTAATCGGATTAAATGAGTTAATTCGAATCATTAAATGGTTAAACGAAAAACACATGCATAGGGGCATTTTTGGTCAATCGTAATTATTGTGTATTTGTATTTGATACATAATTTGATTATATACACATTAATTAATTGTCAAATGAGACTTTGACACATGCCATAAATATATGTATTTGTTATTTAATGTAAATAAAAATACATATATAATAACAATTATATTAATAATTATTTAGATATTTAAATGTTAAATATTTAAATAATTAAATGAATTTTTTTTATAATAGTTATAATAAATGTTTAATTATAATTGGTTACATGTGGCATGCTTTAATTAAACTTTAGGTGTGCAAATATGATTTGTTAACATAAAGTTTAATTATATTTAATTAGATTAAATTATAAAAATTGACCATTTTTCCCCTAGTGAGTCGATCACTACCATTTTTAAATTAAAAAAAATTTCTTTTGGCTTCCAATGGAAGCATGGCCGAAAATCATCTTCTAAAAACACCTCCAAATATTTCTTGATGATTCAAGATGGAGAAAGAAGAAAATCAAGAAAAAATAAATAAGGAATTAGAGGATTAAAGGTAATTCTACTAATCCCTAGGCTTAGAAAATATGTTTCTTGTTTCTTGATGATCTACTTAGATCCTAGGGTTTCTTCTTTTCTTAGATTGGGGCTTTTAGCATTGGAAGATGGATTTGGAAGTGTTAAGCATGTGTGAAGTAGGATTGGATAATATTATTGTAATGTTTATTCAATTTGGTCATTTGATGATATGTTGCCATTCTAGAGTATTATGAACACTCCTGTAATGACTAGAATTGTTCATGGTGGTTCATTTGTGGTGACTTTGATTGGTATTAAGATTAATTAGATTAATGTTGAAAAATTAGATTTTCAGCATGAAAATTTGATATTTTTGCTATCTGAAAATATTGTTCATATGGTGATGAAAATAATGTCATATAAATATGTTGGATGTGTTTTGGGTGTTGAAACAATTGCCGGAAATTGTTTCGGAGTTGAAATAAGCGAAAACGGTGAAAAACGGCATTACCGGATGACTTTTGAGCCAACCGGGTGACGGCTGCCCAAACAGTGAATTGGTTACTGTTCGGACAGCCCATGAACTGCCCTAGCACTATTGGGGCTGACCTGGGCAACTCTCATGTGCATTGGGTAGTCGGTTCGGTCAAAAATGTGTTTTATGCCATTTTGCATAAAAACGTTTTCGTAAAAGTTTCACGAAGATTCTTAGTTATTTATATCGTTATTTGATATTGAATAAATATGTTTAGGTGAAATATGAATAAATTATTCATATTGGATATTGAATAATTTATTCGGTAATTGTTTTTAAAAAAAAAGGTTTTAAAATTACGATTTCGCCAAAACAACGCTTCTGCCGCGCCCTTTGCCCAAAACCCCAACAAAAATGGTATCATAGTGACCGGCGTAAACACACACGTATAACACAAGCACATGTATCGTTCAAGTAGTATAAAAATATCGATCCCACGAGGACTTAATTCCTACTGTTGTTATTAATTTTTGATACTATTTATTTACAGATATCTAATTATAGGGAGAAGGGATTGATTGCTTGAAGTGATTTGATTTGTAGAGTTGCTAAATAAATAAATAAATAAAAAGACAGAAGAAAATACTAAGGAAAATAAAAAGACTTAAAGATCTAGGGTTGTGAATCTTTCTAATATCAATTAAAAGATGAATAGTTAAATCATAGTTGGGTAAATTATTGAATTATTAATCTGGAACACTAAATTATGTAAAAGCCTCTTCCGAATGATCATTTACAAATACCTAGTATAATCCAATTGAACCATATGTCTATGTCAATTAATTACCTAGATTCATTAAGATTAATTTCCAATTATGACTACCCCTGCCCGACAGGTATATTCCTATCCTGTAAGGAAATCTATTAAAGGTTTATCTATCCTTAAGGAAGATCGTGGGTTGTTGAGACTAAAGTCTTAAACTTAAAATCCCTATGTCTAGTTCATTTTAAGTTTACCTAATCAATTTTATTAGTGATCAGTTAATAAAAAGCATTAAGATTATGACTCAACAAATAACTCTTTAATTACCTAAACTATAATCTAACCCTTTTTAAATCCGGTGATATTAGAAATCATCACACCCTAGAATACTAACTTAGTTACAACACATAGTTAGGACTAGTAAAACAAAGATAAAAATTACTAAAAAGTAAATGCAGAAAAATAAATAAAATGCTAAGGAAAAAGGAATTAACTTCTACTAAATACTAATTAGAAATCTCCCATAAATATATATATATACTTGTGATAATTTTATCAACCAGCCATAAAGGCGGTAATATTTGTTATTAAACCAGCCATAAAGGCGGAACAGAAATATACCAGCCATAAAGGCGGAACAAAAATAACCAGCCATAAAGGCGGAATAATTATTTAATAACCAACCGACCAATCTGGCGGTAACCTTATTAAGTCCGGTATAAATAGTTTATATATTATATTTTAGGGAGATTAATCTAAATAGCAATAGTAAAAGAATTACCTTTTTACCTTAGCGGTGAAAAGTTACCTACACATAGTAAATAGTAAAAATTGTAAGAAGTAAGAAAGTAAAATTACTATTACTATTAAAAAGTAATTAAAAATATTTACAAAACTTAAACTAAAATATTCTAGAGAGAGAAGCTCTCAATTTAGAACTAAGAAGTGAGAGAAAATGGTACACTGAAAACTGAAAATTCGATCTCTATTTATAGGCTCGAGTAAGGGTCCAGCGTCGCGACGCCCAAATTGCACTAGCGTCGCGACGCTGGGTACAGTTCGACACGTGTCACGCGCTGGTTGGTCGGCTCAGAATCTTATCCGATGACGTGGCACTGTTCATGACGTCATTGCTTGCGTCACGCTAACGTGTCAACTGTTCATGACGTCATTGCTTGCATCACTTTGATGATGTGGAAGGCGACGTGGCGACACGTGGGGCGGCGGCCGTCAGACGAATAAGATTTCGACACGTGTCGCGCTGTGATTGGCTGATGATGACGTGGCATGTTGACTCGGTTGACTTGCTGACGTGGCTGCTGATGTGGAAGATGATGTGGCGACACGTGGGGCGGTGGCCGTCCAACAATAAGATTTCGACACGTGGCACGGCGCATTTTAGCATCTCCGTTGTGATGGTGACACGTGGCACGGCGCACGTTAGCAAAGTCAAACTTTTCTCAGATTCTGATTGTTGACCCAGCGCATTTTAGCAGATTCGGCACACGTTGGGCGTCGCGACGCGCAAGGCTTCAGCGTCGCGACGCTGAAATGACGATTTTGCCCTTTTTGTCCAATTTTGTCCATTTTGCCCCCAAACACAGCTCCAGAATGTCCTGGAACTTTATTTATCTGCAAAATAACACAAAATACATCAAAACGTTCAAAAACTCAAGAATTATACAAAATATTATTAAATGAGTGGGAAATAGTGATATAAAACCACTCATCACACCCCCAAACCTAACATTTTGCTAGTCCTCGAGCAAAATATAAAATAAAATAACATAAAAATAACATTTAACTAAGCCACTTTCGTAGGGATCACGGTTGCATTTAGCATATGCAACAAGCCTTTAAACCCCTAGGTGTCCCTAGTGGACGAGTTGTAGTCTCGTGAAGGTTTACAGCAATGATACCCACAAACATTTTATAAAAGTAAAAAGGTAGTGAAACAATGCACACAAAAGCAAAAAGACAAGCGAAAAGAGAATAAAGATGTTAGTGACTAATCAGGTGAAACTTCTACTCCAAGTTACTAGTTGTTTCATTTCACTCTAAATTACTGAATAAGTAAATTCTCCGATTATTTTTACCATTCTTCATATACACAGCCAACAAAATATTAAACAACTCATTTTTGCCCACAACGGTCATAAGTGCAGTTGATAAGAGAGTAATATTTTTGTTCTAAAGTTTTATCAGAATTCACATCTTTTTATAGTAATGGAATAAATTTTCTGATTTTTCTGATTTTTTCTTTGATTTTTTCTCTATTTTTTATTTATATACAATATCCATCTATGTAGCGAGCTTTAGGTCGGTGACTCCCAAACCAGTTGGCTTTAGGGCATCAGGTGTTAAGACACCCCTAAGGACTTAATTACTCAGACTTCAGATATATATACATATATATAAATTTTTCATCATTTTTGATCCATGTAACGAGCTTTGGGCCAATGACTCCCAAACCAGTTGGTTTTAGGGCACTAGGTATTAAAATACCCTTACAGACTTAATAACTCGGATCTCAGATGTTTTTTTTTTTTTTTATTCCATCACTATTTTTTTAGATGTTTCCTCCAAATGAACTAGAGCACGGAATATTACAAACTTTTCAATTACAGCTCATGTCTGTATGTTTCCATGTATGTTGATAATATTTGCTAACTAAGTATATGAAGATTCATTTTAATCAGTTTTATGGAGAATTTACAAATTTAATAATTCAAAAGTGAATAAACAAAAATTAACTTGTTTTGAATTAGGTTTGAAATACGTCTCAGGAGTGGGAATTCCTTACACAGCTATTTCTTACCAATTTCATCTTTTTAGTCAACATAACAACAAAACATTTCTACTGGTCATATAATTATAATTTACATTTTTTTAGAAGTTTAATCAAAGGCTCAGTTTATGGTGTGTGACTAACTGTCGAATGGACTTCCCGTTGTAGATTCCCCAGAGGGAAGGTGGAGCGAGGCTCACTTAAGTACCCTAGCCCCTTAGGCTCTTATCGCTTGTTGTCAGGAATAAACAACGAGTCCTCCAAACTAGTCTGTCACAACACGCTACAAGTGAATGATTATCTAGGTGCCTCCACAGCTTTTCCTTATAAAAAGGTAGTGAGTGAAGGAAGACACCAATCCATCACCTAGCTTTAAATATGCCCTTTGTTTTTATTAATTTTTTTTTTTAATTTTTTTGTATTTTTCGAAACAATTTATGGACTAAAAATAAAAACACAATACAAACAAGTACTATTAACTATTCCTCACCCCCAAACCTAAATGAGACATTGTCCCCAATGTCTTAAACAGTAGAAGAAGAGTTTAGAAAATCGTACCTGGTTAGCTGAAATTCTACAGGAAATTAAAGGTTAAGATCCAGATTTATTCGAAGCTTCTTACCATGATCGTCCTCGGACCATTTTATCTTTGAAATGATAGGGTCAACTTGTGGTTCAAAGGCTATGAGTTGATCAATTAGATCCGGTGCAGTTCTGGCAGTGAATAGGAGTTCTTTCATAGGTTTTGACACGAACCCATTTCTCCGAGCATCATCAAGAAACACACAAAGAAAATCATAAAATCCATCAACGTTGAGTAGTCATCCAGCGGTTTCTGGTGTATGTTCAGGTTCGCCCAAGATAGTACAATAAAAATTTCCTCCAATGTGCCTAAGCCACCTGGCAAAGCAATAAAAGCATCAGAACGGTTAATCATTTCTACACCAGTCGTTCAGACATACCTGGCACGATCAGTTCCTCTCCGTTTGTTGATCCAATAAGATTTGCCTCTGCCAAGGGTTTTGGGATGATTCCCAAAACATGACTGCCTCCTTCTTGTACGGCCTTTGAAACGATCCCCATAAGTCCAAGATTACATCCGCCATATATTAGGTGCATAATCCTTGCTGCTAAGACTCGACCCAATTCCTGTGCTGCCTCTATGTATTGTGGTTTAGTACCAACAGTACTACCGCAAAACACACAAATATTCTCAACTCGTCTTCTTGAAGTGGCTTCCATTTTTTATATATTTCTTTCTCAAATCAGATGTCTTCAAAAGTGCAATGACGGGCTGAATTTATAGTACCTGAAAAGGGTGAATACAATAATAGCACAAGTATCTTCCAGAGGACGATTGTTAGCTAAACAACAAAAGAAATCGTGAAAGGTCAAAAAGTCTGGATCCTGTCTACGAAAATAAAGATAATTACAACAGAAAAGTGAATCAAAGCAATAATTAAGACAACGGAATTGTGTACGCAATACGCCACTTGTTTGGTATAATATCCATTAGGATGCGTCTTAAGATTTCATTCCTTATCAGCCATCGTTAATGAATTGTTTTCTTCTTCTCCTCTTTAATTGCCAAAACACAATTCCTTCTGTCTTAAAATGCTCCGTTTATGCTTTTCCCTACAAAAATAACACACAATATTTAAAAAGTTCACACAATACACAAAATATGAAAACATAAATTACAACAAATTGCATGGGTTGCCTCCCTGCTAGCGCTAAATTTTTCGTCTTCAGCCAGACGTGACTGAAATTCATCTGTCAAGGCGATTTCAGCGTCGTTTTGGATGTCCTATTAAAGACAATCCCGTGAGCGTTGCTTTTGAAGGGTCTCTTCCAACGGTAAAGTGGCAAAAAGAATTTTGTCTCATTCAGTGCTCGTGCCACCTTTTTGATCTTTGTTGCTCCATTGGTTCCTGAAAAGAAAGAAAGAAAGTCAGGAGGTCTCGTATGGTGCTTGACTTGGAATGGAAGTTCCATTCTGTCAAACTTCTGAGTGATTTCTTTGGTTTGTACTCCCAAAAACAGCGATGTTTTTCCTGAATGTTCTGGATCTTATTAAGGTCAGACATTTGCTCCTCCATTTGCTCTGTTCTTGCTCCATCTTTTCTTCACAGATGTATTTGAAAATTTCTGCATTCAGCTCTTCATCTGTCATCTGTGAAATACATGTTTCAAAATTTTCAACCTGAGGATGAAAAAATGTCAGATTTTAGGTCTTCATCCTCTGATCTGTTTGAAATGATTGGCTCAGGTAGATCTTCTTCAAACATTTGTGCAATGGAATCTCCTAGATCTTCATTTTGAGGATACAGAATTCATCCTCAATTTTGATGCATTTGGTACAAAACAAATATTTCAGCTTCATCCTCATCAGAATCTGATAAGAAATCAAATCGAGACTTTGTCGGTTCGGGTTCCTGAACTGATACCTCTGTTCTTGATTCTCCTCAGCCTCCTCTTTTGCTAAAGTGTCATCGTGAAATGTTTGGTACTCTGAGGCTTCATCTGAAAATGATTCTTGAGGTATATAGCTCTGGTTTTCTATTAATTGTCTGATCTGATCTGTCATTCTCTGTATAGATCCTGCATTACTCTGAATTTGTGCATCAAATTGAACTGCTTGTTCTTTGAACATGTCAATCAATTGATCTTCCTCTGATGGATCTGGTTCTTGATAAGGATCAAAGGAAGATGGTGGATAAGATGGAAAAGTGATGATTCTTCGTACCTTGGTTGATTCCAAAAATTCTGCCACTCTGAAAGGTAAATACATTGATCGCTCGGGTGGTTACCATCACAAATTACACATCTCCCATTTCATTCTGTTGAGCAAATGTAGTATTGCTTGATTTTGGCATCCAGTGATATTCGTTGGGCTGAACAACAGGCCTCAGAAAACCGGACTGTTTCTCCCAGATTTGGGTGTATCTTCTTCTAGTAAAGCTTGTAATTTTTCAAAATGTTCCATTTTTATCACCACCTAAAACAAAAGAATAAAATTACAAAATAAAAGAAAGAAAATTAGGTATAAGTAAATTTGATAGTTTCAAAATTAACAACTCAAGAAAAATAAGTCCCCGCCAACGGCGCCAAAAACTTGACCGGCGTAAACACACACATATAACGCAAGCGCACGTATCGTTCAAGTAGTATAAAAATATCGATCCCACGAGGACTTAATTCCTACTGTTGTTATTAATTTTTGATACTATTTATTTACAGATATCTAATTATAGGGAGAATGGAATTGATTGCTTGAAGTGATTTGATTTGTAGAGTTGCTAAATAAATAAATAAATAAAAAGACAAAAGAAAATACTAAGGAAAATAAAAAGACTTAAAGATCTAGGGTTGTGAATCTTTCTAATATCAATTAAAAGATGAAGTAGTTAAATCATAGTTGGGTAAATTATTGAATTATTAATCTGGAACACTAAATTATGTAAAAGCCTCTCCGAATGATCATTCATTTACAAATACCTAGTATAATCCAATTGAACCATATGTCTATGTCAATTAAATTACCTAGATTCATTAAGATAAGTTCCAATTATGACTACCCCCGCCCGACAGGTATATTCCTATCATGTAAGGAAATCTATTAAAGGTTTATCTATCCTTAAGGAAGATCGTGGGTTGTTGAGACTAAAGTCTTAAACTTAAAATCCCTATGTCTAGTTCATTTTAAGTTTACCTAATCAATTTTATTAGTGATCAGTTAATAAAAAGCATTAAGATTATGACTCAACAAATAACTCTTTAATTACCTAAACTATAATCTAACCCTTTTTAAATCCGGTGATATTAGAAATCATCACACCCTAGAATACTAACTTAGTTACAACACATAGTTAGGACTAGTAAAACAAAGATAAAAATTACTAAAAAGTAAATGCAGAAAAATAAATAAAATGCTAAGGAAAAAGGAATTAACTTCTACTAAATACTAATTAGAAATCTCCCATAAAATATAATATATACTTGTGATAATTTTATCAACCAGCCATAAAGGCGGTAATATTTGTTATTAAA
Organism: Zanthoxylum bungeanum; assembly: GCA_019454045.1. Classification (NCBI taxonomy): domain Eukaryota; kingdom Viridiplantae; phylum Streptophyta; class Magnoliopsida; order Sapindales; family Rutaceae; genus Zanthoxylum; species Zanthoxylum bungeanum. The sequence goes on from SKCR01031149.1 coordinate 142,451, forward strand.
CCAGCCATAAAGGCGGAACATAAATATACCAGCCATAAAGGCGGAACGGAACAAAAATTAACCAGCCATAAAGGCGGAATAATTATTTAATAACCAACCGACCAATCTGGCGGTAACCTTATTAAGTCCGGTTATAAATAGTTTATATATTATATTTTAGGGGGAGATTAATCTAAATAGCAATAGTAAAAGAATTACCTTTTTACCTTAGCGGTGAAAAGTTACCTACACATAGTAAATAGTAAAAATTGTAAGAAGTAAGAAAGTAAAATTACTATTACTATTAAAAAGTAATTAAAAATATTTACAAAACTTAAACTAAAATATTCTAGAGAGAGAAGCTCTCAATTTAGAACTAAGAAGTGAGAGAAAATGGTACACTGAAAACTGAAAATTCGATCTCTATTTATAGGCTCGAGTAAGGGTCCAGCGTCGCGACGCCCAAATTGCACTAGCGTCGCGACGCTGGGTACAGTTCGACACGTGTCACGCGCTGGTTGGTCGGCTCAGAATCTTATCCGATGACGTGGCACTGTTCATGACGTCATTGCTTGCGTCACGCTAACGTGTCAACTGTTCATGACGTCATTGCTTGCGTCACTTTGATGATGTGGAAGGCGACGTGGCGACACGTGGGGCGGCGGCCGTCAGACGAATAAGATTTCGACACGTGTCGCGCTGTGATTGGCTGATGATGACGTGGCATGTTGACTCGGTTGACTTGCTGACGTGACTGCTGATGTGGAAGATGATGTGGCGACACGTGGGGCGGTGGCCGTCCAAGCAATAAGATTTCGACACGTGGCACGGCGCATTTTAGCATCTCCGTTGTGATGGTGACACGTGGCACGGCGCACGTTAGCAAAGTCAAACTTTTCTCAGATTCTGATTGTTGACCCGGCGCATTTTAGCAGATTCGGCGCACGTTGGCGTCGCGACGCGCAAGGCTTCAGCGTCGCGACGCTGAAATGACGATTTTGCCCTTTTTGTCCAATTTTGTCCATTTTGCCCCCAAAACAGCTCCAGAATGTCCTGAAACTTTATTTATCTGCAAAATAACACAAAATACATCAAAACGTTCATAAAACTCAAGAAACTATACAAAATATTAAGTTAAATGAGTGGGAAATAGTGATATAAATACCACTCATCACTAGCAGGTCTGATCCTTCTCCATTACATTAATCATGCTTGATATATGATATATAATCCAATTTTGATGTTTGCACATGCTCGTAATCTATATGTTCTTGACTTTTCGGTTCTACGCTAACGGGAAACGTAACGAAAATTTAATAGTTAAGTTAAGTTATATTTTTTGAAGGTATAATTGAATTGTTCTGCTATGATGTAGAACAATACTTCCTAGAGGAATATCCCTGCTTAAATAAGGTTTTAAAGTAACTCCAGACTTAAATCCTCTTGTGCATCAAACATATACTAAGTCTGAAAGTATAAGAATAATCAAGGTAAACAAGACAATTGGACAATATGTAATATCAATCAAATAACTTTAATAAAATGAATAATGAATTATTATTATTATTACAATAATAATTACGTTTATAATACATGAAGCTCTAGGACATAAATCCCTACAATCTCCCACTTGGACTAGAGCAAATGGGACATGTCATGTAATCCTAAACCCTTTAGGTGACCTTCAAACACTTTAGCCAATAAGGTCTTTGTAAACGGATAAGCTAGGTTGTCTGCGGATGGAATCTGCATGACAACGATATCTCTTCTATGTACTATCTCTCTGATGAGATGATATTTCCTCTCAATATTCTTACCCCTATTGTGGCTTCTTGGTTCTTTGGAGTTCGCCACTGCACCACTGTTATCGCAATAAAGTGTGAGTAGTTTATCCATATCTGGAACAACTTCTAGATCTGCCAAGAACGTACGGAGTCAGACTGCTTCCTTAGTTGCTTCACAAGCTGCTACATATTCAGCCTCCATAGTGGAGTCAGCAATGCAAGATTGCTTTATGCTCTTTCATACTATAGCCCCACCACCTATGGTGAACACTGATCCAGATGTTGATTTCCTAGAATCGACATCCGTCTGAAAATCAGAGTCAGTATATCCTCTCAGAATCATATCCTGACTTGTATATACAAGCATATAATTTCTCGTTCTCCGAAGATACTTGAGAATATATTTCATCGCTACCCAATGATCTAATCATGGGTTGGATTGAAACCTACTGACTACTCCCATTGTAAAACATATGTCTGGTGTTGTACATAACATAGCATACATAAGACTTCCATTTGCTGAAGCATATGGAATATGTCTCATCTCCTCAACTGCTTGAGGTGTCTTAGGAGACTGTTCCTAAGACAAATGAATTCCATGCCTGAAAGGTAAATTACCTTTCTTGGAATTCTGCATACCAAATCGCACAAGAATCTTGTTGATATAGGTTACTTGAGACATTGCTAACAGTCATTTATTGCGATCCCGAATGATCTGGATCCCAAGTACATAACTTGCCTCTCCCAAATATTTTATTTGGAATTAGTTAGCTAGCCAGATTTTCACATCCGATAATATCTTTACATCATTCCCAATGACTAAAATACGTATAACACAAGGAAAACCATCATACCATCAATGATGCGCTTCTAGACACAGGGCTCATCGATGTTATGCTAAAAGTTATAAGCCTTGATCGTAGTATCAAACCTTATATTCCAAGATCTAGATGCTTGCTTAACTCCATAAATGGACCTTTGCAACTTGTACTTTTTGCTATTGAACTTGGGTAATGAACCCCTCTGGTTCTACCATATAGATAATCCCACCAAGATTTTCATTCAAGAATGCAGTCTTGACGTCCATTTACCAAATCTCATAGTCATAATATGCGGCAATGGAAAGAAGAATCCTGATGGATTTTAGCTTGGCTACTGGCGAGAAAGTTTCTCCATAGTCAACCCTTTCGTTTTGGGTATAACCCTTTACCACTAACCTAGCCTTGAAAGTCTGTACTTTCCCATATATTCCTCATTTTATCTTGTACATCCACTTGCAACCTACGGGTTTTACTCCATCAGGTTGGTCTATAAGTTCCCAGACTAAGTTAGAGTACATATACTCCATCTCGAGGTTCATGGCTTTGATCCATTCCTCTTTATCAGTATCTTCCACTGCACTATGATAGGTCAACGGATCATCTATACCATTAAAAGATGCAACAACTTGCACCTCACTATTTCCTAGATAGCGTTCAGTTTATAGTACAACCCTCCCACTACATCTAGGTGGTATGGTATCCTGATAAATTTGCATCTGACTTTCAGATGTAGAAGGTGTTATGTCTTTGTCAACATTTGACAATGATGTACTGGTCGTACCAGCAAGTAACTCCTCAAGTAACACTTTACTTCGAGGTTTGAACTCTCTCATATAGTCCTCCTAAAGAAATGTGGCATTTATCAACACAAATACTTTATTATCTTCTAGACTACAAAAGAATCCATCATTAGTTTCATTAGGATAACCTACAAATAGGCACATCTGTGAGCATGGTTCCAACTTAGTTGTCTTGTTCTTTAGCACATGTGCTGGACACCCACATATGCGAAAATGTCACAAACTAGATTTATGACCATTCAACAACTCTAAGGGAGTCTTAGGAATAAACTTAGAAGAAACTACATTCAGAATATAAATTGTTGTTTGCAATGCATACCCCTAAAATGAACTAGGTAGAGTGCTATAACTAAGCATTGATCTCATCATGTCTAGTAGGGTCCGATTTCTCCTTTCTGTAACACCATTTAGTAGTGGTGTTCTAGGCGTTGTGAGCTGTGAAACAATTTCATGCTCAACTAAGAATTCCTCGAAATCTCTATCAAGGTATTCTCCTCCACGATCTGATCGTAGAATTTTGATGCTTTTACCTAACTGGTTCTCAACCTCAACACGATATTATTTGAACTTTTCAAATGTATCTGACTTGTGCTGCATTAGGTAAACATACCTATATCTAGAATAATCATCAATGAAAGTGATGAAGTTTACATAACCACCTCGGGCTTTTACATTCATCTGTCTGTAAACGTCCAAATGTATTATCTCAAATGTTTCTTTGTCTCTTATCCCTTTTCCAGTAAAAGGTCTCTTAGTCATTTTGCCTTCTAGACAAGATTCGCAGACAGATAAAGTTTCGAATTTTAACTGATTTAAAAATCTGTTCTTAATTAGTCTATCTATCCGGTCAAAGTTAATGTGACCAAGTCTAAGGTGCCATATATAGGTATCATTATGAGAAATCTTTTTCCGTTTAGTTTTAGATCTTTCCATCTTAAATATTTCAGTGTTAAAAAGTGATTCATGCATTAACGGCCTTAATACAAATAGATTACTCTCAGAGTTTCCCGTGCATATATTTAATCCATTTCTATTAATAATAACTGATTTATTATCAAATGAAATAGAAAAATCATGTTCCATTAGTTTTGTTACATAAATAAAATTCCTGCGAAAATCAGGAATATAAAGCACATCATTTAAACATAAATAACTATTATTAAAGTATAATGAGGAAACTCCCGCTGCTCTAGCTGAAATAGCATCCCATGTCCCAACTCTCATGGTGAAGCTACCTTCAGCAAGGTCTCTCCATGAGTCAAGAAGCTGCAAAGAACAACAAAATGGTTAGTGGCAAACAAATATGGTACTTTGTTTGTGGTTTATCTATAGCTGCGGTTTATTATATACTTGTATGACGACCTTGATATGGGATCGTTCATGTAGTGACATGGGAATGGAGGCACATTGTATGGTGAGATCATATAAGACTGGACTTAGATAAATATGAATTTCTTTTAATATATGTTAACTGAAGAAATTTATTTTATCTATTATATGGTCATATATGGATTTGATGTTAATCCTGAGTGTATTACGAACTCCTGCATGACAGGCTATGTCATTTGATTTACTATGGTGAGGTTGGTGTAGCATTCCCGTCCAATAACTACGTATTTTTGGGATATGGTTTGGTGTGTAGCTGGGAACGTTTTACACATATATGGAATTCAATCATTCTTAATAGAAGCAGAAAAAATATATCTCTTAAGAATTGATTTGGGACTTGAAAAATTTGAGCGCTCAATTCTTCTATTACGAATAGAAAGATTAATATTCATAATTGTTATGAATTAATTATTCATTATAGAATCAATGGTGCTTAAGAGACAAAATATTTAGAGGGGTTTAACGGACTTATGACCCGACTCTATTTATGAGATATTCGTGAAGGGCTACATCCATATGTAATGACTATATTGATGGACACCGAAGTTGTTCGGCTTTTATTTTCCATCTACGGTTACGAGAGTTCAACTTCGAATTTTTAGTGGAATAACGCAAAATTAATAATTCGTAATATTTGATTAAAAGAATTTAATTAATATTTCGGGATTATTGGAGCTCGAAACCGTAGGTTCATTTGGTCCCCGTGCTAGCTCGATTAACTATAGCAAAACTAATATAATTATATTGTCCAATAATATGCTCAAATTATTTTTATATATTATTAATGAGATTAATAATATTTTTTTGTCACAAATGAAAACTATGTTAAATTAGTTTAACTTAATGTTTTCTATAATTCTTTGATTATAAGATAATCAAATCTTGATTATGAGATAACCAAGTTAGTAATAATTATGAGATAATTACTACAACATAATTGAAGATAATTAATCATTATTAAGATAATGATTTTTATTTACCTTGGAGACAAAGCCATATGGCTTACCATGCTCTCCAACTTATTATGTCTATCAGGTGGCATGTATACACCTAATGGTTTTGTCATTAGCTAAAGACATCTTATGTTTTGGTATGGCCTTCACATGTATGTGTTTGACATTGAAAGAAAGCATTAGATGCTTAATGACAAAGGTGATTAGCTTGTATAAGAGAATATAATCTCTATCATCTTCATTCATTTGTAAGGGTTATCATTTTCATTCATTCACACAAGTGCAAAGAGAGAAAAGAGAGAGAGTTCAAACATTCACAATTGTTGTGAGAGTGTTTGAAAATTCTAAAAGCTAAACACAAATTTGTGACAATACAACTTCATTCTCTAAATTGTTTAGAGTTTGATTTTATACTTCTCTAAAAAGTTTAGTTTTGATCTTTGTGAGTGAAGCCCACACTTCGGTTTGTTGGTTTCGAGTCATAGTTCGGAAGATCGGGTGGATGATCCAAGCGTTGGATTTCAAGGAACTCATCTACATCAAAGGATTAAAATCCATTTTCCAAGAGTTGAAGGAACTCAGAAACAACATTGGGATGAGACAAAGAAAATTTTTAGGTCCACACCGGAGTCGTTGCCCACATTAGCAACTTCCTCTGCGTTAAGGAAAATTGTTTCCTACATCTACAACATTTCATCTATGAGAAATCAAGATTGGATCTTGAGGTGAAGGTTGCTAGCATTGGAATCAAGATTAAATCTTGGAGTGAAGCTTGCAAACCTTGGAAGTTCTCCAACCATTTCAACAAAAAGAAGAAGATTGAATCTTTGCATCAAGCTTTTTAGGTAAGTTTGAACTTCTCATAAGCTATGTTCTTTTATGTGTTGGATGCATCATTATATAGCTTAATGTTGAAATAAGACTAATTAATTGTGTTATGATGCTTTGGAAGTATAAACACAATATATTTATAATTGGGTCAAAATATTTATGTTAGACATGAATGTAAAATTAGAGTTTGCAACTCTAGATAATAGCTTAGAGCTAAGGCTACCATTCTAGAATCACTTGACCACCTTTGGGTGACCTAGAATTGTTCACGAGTCACTTCATTGTGGGATTTTAATTTGGTTTGTGTTTTGGATTAAAAATTTATGCAAGTGCGTATTTAGAATAAATTTATATTTTTGTAAAAATATTTGATATTTTGAAAAACTTGATCTTTTTTCTATAACATGTGTTGATGTTGGTTTTGATGTTAAAATTAATTTTGGATGGTCTGAAAATATTTAGGAAATGTTAGAAGCAATTAGGATTGAAAACCATATTGCCTTAAGCTCTCTGTGAAGGAACAAGCATTTGAAATGAAATAAAATAAAATAAAATAAAATAAAATTATTCAGTACGCGTAGTGACCGCAAAGTGCACACGCGCACTTGCTACGCGCGTTGAATTTTGTTTTCCCCATTTTTGAGTTGGCGTGTAAGGGTCACACAATGATGGTAGCTGTGATCCCTCACTTGCCGAAGAGAATCAGAGAGAGAGAGTGAAACTATAGAAGTCATAACTTAGTGTCTGATACCATGTTAGATAATGAAAGAAATAATTAAATTCACTTTATATTGTATTTACAACGGTAGTGACTTTTATATAGGCTACGTATCAAATTAAAGTAGGAAATAAATAATATTAATCAGGATGTATAATAAAATCACAAATATTAAGGATTTTAGAAATTATATCTTAGAGATATTATTCTTTAATACCGTTTCCATATTAAAGAGATAATATTTCTTTTAACACAATCCATAACATTGAAACAATGACTTGTCAAAATAATTTGTTATTGCCAACCAAACATGATCTTTTGTTACTTCTTCTAGATTTGAATTATTTTAACAAGTATACTAATGTACATCAAAAGATCCTCAGCACATGCTAACATTAAACTTTATAAGGAAAATGTTTTTTTTTTCCAAAAAATAAAATTAAATGAAATTTATGAGGAAAACGTGTTCGCCTGTTGCATTTCTTTAGTGGATCTAAGAATCTGGTCAGGTCAAAATTAAGATCCTGTCAAAATGTATAAATTATGAAGGCACGCTAATATCACAACCCGAAGCTCATGCATTTTCAATTATATTAGTATGTTGTGAGAATAATTGGCAATGGGTTGGGTCGGTTAGGATTTGTCATTTTCAATTTTGTCAGATTATAAAATTTTGATTAAAAAAATCGTCTCGAATTTTTATTAGATATTTTAATCGGGATGAAAATTTATTTTGAATCAATATCGAATGGCACTGAATTTTAAATTCCGATCAAAATTTAAATATTTTTAAACAATGAATTGAGCGTACCATGAATTCATCATGGAAAATTATCTCAAATCTCATACCGATATTTAATCGGGACAAAAGATCATCTCAAATTCTTACCGAAACAGGAAAATTTGGTTGCATTGAATTAGATTTCGCAGACTTCTAATAAATCTAACTATTAGTAATTTTGCAATTAAATAAAGGTATATTATTATTTTTCCAACAAAAAATTGATTTATGTATGGAAAAACCGAAAATATTAAACAAGTTCAAATTTACATCCAAAATTTCGTTAATATACTAATTTTAATTTTAAAGTTTAACTCTTAAATAAAATCTCATAACAAGTGATCCATGATCTTTACTTTTGTTTGTTATGCTCAGCAATTTAGGCGGCCAGCTTTTGATAGAAGCAATAAGGTAGTTGGTATTTTGGTGAAAATGGACCTATATATATATATATTTTTTCCAAACCCATTTTTGCGGGAATGAACACGTTAACTATTAATAATATTTATTGAGTTTTAGACTCTCTTTTCCTTATATTTTAAATAATTAAAAATAATAGCATCATGGTCGTAAATTGACTAAAGTGCATTATATGATTCATCACTCCACCAAGTTCAAAGGCCCATGGTCCAGATAGATTGCCTGTAGCCTTTTTTCAGAAGCATTGGCAGGAGGTGAGCAAAAGAGTTACTGTTACTTGTCTCAAGTTTCTGAATTGTCATTGTGACATTACCCCCATAAACCATACAAATATTATCCTAATCCCTAAAGTTGAGCAACCAACAAGAGTAAGGGACTTTCGACCTATAAGCCTCTGCAATGTGATTTATATGATTATAACCAAAACTGTAGCTAATAGGCTCAAACCCCTACTTCACCAAATTATCTCCCCAACACAAAGTGCCTTTATCCCCAGTAGACTCATTACGGATAACATTATTATTGGCTACGAAGCTTTACATAAGATCAGGCTTAGCAAGAGCAAGAAACATGGACTGGTTGCGCTCAAATTGGATATTAGCAAGGCTTATGACAGGATAGAATGGCATTTTTTAAGGCAAGTCATGCTACATTTGGGGTACACAAGTATGTTGGTTGATTTGGTTATGAACTGCATTTCTACTTCCTCTTTCTCAGTGGTTATAAATGGAGTGGCAAAGGGTTACATACTATTAGGGTTGGTGCTCTGAATGTCAATCCGGATCATATTTATGTTGATTCATAAATACGAACATGCATTTTTCCATAATATTACTTATTTAATGATAGCAACTCTTGTCTTTTATATACATATTCGATCTAATTGCGATTAGATATTTAATTATGATTAGATTGAAACTAAATCTGATTTAGTAATACGTGTATATTAGACAAAGACCATAGGATTTACAACGTAGTGTGCAGTTACAACGTAGTTTGTAATTGACATTGGGAAGCGTTACTATAAGTTGTATATCCTTAAATAAAGCTCTTGGTCAAGTGTAGGCACTGTATTTTTGCATATAAGTCTCGATGATGAGTCTCGCATAGGGACACTACCACTTTAATTGTGGAAGCCGCGGGAAACGGACGTCGGAAGGGAAGAGTCAAGAATTGACATTTCTGTTGGATTTAATTCGCTGGAGTAGCTGCAGGTTCGCTTGTTGGACCTCCGTTTTAAAACACATCCTTAGCCCAAACCCCTGCAAGACACAAACCAAGCCCACACATACACCAAACCAAACACCCAAGCCCACCAAGACAAAGCAACTCACGCCCAAATCACCCTAAGCCACACGCCCATAGCCACCCTAAATAAAAAAAATCACATTTAACACATGCATAAATCAAGCCAAATCCACTTCCTAAATTAAAGAAATCCCATGGATCCCTTGCCTAATTAAACTAAATCATATCCCTAACTAAAAGAGAATAAATCAAATTAAATCAAATCACTTCCCTAATTAAAAGATTTCCTTATCACATACTAAATTAAAAGATATTCCCTTTAATGCACAAATCCTTCTCCTTCTCAAACAAGGAAAGCCCCCATCCCTTTGCCTATAAAAAGAACCCTTCACCAACACATTAGAGCCCTAGCTCATTCACACAAAAAACACCAAGAGAATAGCCTAGCACACTCACGCCAATAGACTCCCAAGCTTTCTCCCCATTGCCGCACAAGCCACTGCGTTACTATAAGTTGTATATCCTTAAATAAAGTTCTTGGTCAAGTAAATGTCGTATATCGTGACTTGGTCCGATGGTTTATCTTAATGAACCATGAGCTCATGAGACTCGTATAGACATGTAGGTGTTTATTTGATAAACACTGACGACTCACTAAAGATTTCCTAATAGATGGTACACCAACGTCAATAAGAATCTTCTCGAGTTGAGCGAGCATAGTGGTCTTTCGACTTGAGATACCACTGTGGATATATGAGTTATCCTCCACACTTTGATGGAAGTCACATCACCGATCTATTTAGATCAGACATCTGCATGTTCGTTGTGTGTGGACTCATGCTCATGATATCCTGTGCGTATCAAGATAGAATCTGTCAGTCCTGTTTACAGGGCATAGGCATCCTACACGTGTTTGCGATCTAGTAAATCCATGGCCGTGGTATAACTTCGGAAGCAAGTTCCGAGTGTTATTTAGAGAACGTAAATTTGAAAGTCGACTATATTATACCAAAAGGATTTGACGTTTTTATCTATTTTTCAGGTATAATATGGATAGCCTGTGACGGAGGGATTATACGTATACAATGACCTCGACTTGCATAGTTTAGCGAGATTAACTGTAGTCGTCATAATTCATGAGTGGGTGAATTATGGACACGAAATTGGTTTTCGTGAGGGATAAACTTAAACTTAGAGAGTCCCACTATATGAAGTGTACTCGTTGAGCACTTGGGCAACGCGTTATGAATAATACAGATTATTCATAATACTTCATCGGATTAAATGAGTTAATTCAAATCGTTTAAACAGTTAAACGAAAAACACATGCATATGGGCATTTTTGGTCAATCGTAATTATTTTGTATTTGTATTTGATACATAATTTGATTAGATACACATTAATTAATTGTCAAATGAGACTTTGACACATGTCATAAATATATGTATTTGTTATTTAATGTAAATAAAAATACATATATAATAACAATTATATTAAATAATTATTTAGATATTTAAATGTTAAATATTTAAATAATTAAATGAAAAACTTTTTCATAATAGTTATAATAAATGTTTAATTATAATTGATTACATGTGGCATGCTTTAATTAAACTTTAGGTGTGCAAATACGATTTGTTAACATAATGTTTAATTATATTTAATTAGATTAAATTATAAAAATTGACCATTTTGCCCCTAGTGAGTCGATCACTACCATTTTTAAAGTAAAAAAATTTTCTTTTGGCTTCCAATGGAAGCATGGCCGAAAATCATCTTCTAAAAACACTCACCAAATATTTCTTGATGATTCAAAATGGAGAAAGAAGAAAATCAAGAAAAAAAAAATAAGGAATTAGAGAATTAAAGGTAATTCTACGAATCCCTAAGCTTGGAAAATATGTTTCTTGTTTCTTGATGATCTAGTTAGATCCTAGGGTTTCTTCTTTTCTTAGATTTTGGGCTTTTAGTGTTGGAAGATGGATTTGGAACTGTTAAGCATTTGTGAAGTAGAATTGGATAATATTATTGTAATATTTATTCAATTTGGTCATTTGATGATATGTTGCCATTCTAGAGTGTTATGACCACTCTTGTAATGCCTAGAATTATTCTTGGGTGGTTCATTTGTGGTGACTTTGATTGGTGTTAAGATTAATTAGATTAATGCTGAAAAATTAGATTTTAAGCATGAAAAATTGATATTTTTGCTATCTGAAAATATTGTTCATATGGTGATGAAAATAATGTCATATAAATATATTGGATGTGTTTTTGGTGTTGGAACAATTTCCGAAAATTATTTCGGAGTTGAAATAAGCAAAAACGGTGAAAAACGACGTTACCGGGTGTCTTTTGAGCCAACTAGGTGACGGCTGCCCAAACAGTGAATTGGTCACTATTCGGGCAGCCCATGAACTGCTCTAGCACTATTGGGGCTGACCTGGGCAGCTCTCATGTGCATTGGGTAGTGAGTTCGGTCAAAAATATGTTTTATGCCATTTTGCAGAAAAACGTTTTCGTAAAAGTTTCACGAAGATTGTTCGTTATTTATGTCGTTATTTGATATTGAATAAATATGTTTAGGTGAAATATGAATAAATTATTCATATTGGATATTGAATAATTTATTCGGTAATTATTTTTTAAAAAAAAGTTTTAAAATTACGATTTCACCCGAACAACGCTTATGTTGTGCCATTTGCCCAAAACCCCAACAAAAATGGTATCAGAGCAGGTCTGATCCTTCATCCATTACATTAATCATGCTTGATATATGATAGATAATCCAATTTTGATGTTTTCACATGCACGTAATCTATATGTTTCTTGACTTTTCGGTTCTACGCTAACGGGAAACGTAACGAAAATTTAATAGTTAAGTTAAGTTATATTTTCTAAAGGTAGAATTGAATTGTTCTGCATATGATGTAGAACAATGCTTCCTTGAGGAATATCCCTGCTTAAATAAGGTTTTAAAGTAACATGTATTGGATGCATATTTTTTGGTCCGTCTTGTCAATACGGTTTATGGGTTTCTTTCTATGGCTGCATTCGAGATCGTGCCAAAGCTGTGAGGGTGTAGTTGATAGAACTTTATCGATGCCGGTTGTATATTTGATACTAGACAAATAGAAAGTGAAATCAGAAATCCTGAACGTGCCAAAGCTGTCAGGACTACATCGGTAGCTTGAGTTTTTCATTGGCAAGTGAAGCCTTGATACGCCTCATTGTGAACGTGCCAAAGCTGTCATAATGAGAAACGGTCAGAACCAAAATTAGGAGTCACTGGTGAGTGATTGACAATGAGTTGTCTACCTAATGAATATACGTAGGCGAGATCGTGCCAAAACTGTGAGTCGAAATATATTCATGGGATCCTACTCTCACTATAGAATTCGATTTAATTATTGAATTCATGTTCTCCGTTGGGGATTACGGTATTACGTAAAGTAGTGGGAGACACTGCTGGGTTAAAAATCCATAACTAAGGCAGTGCGTAATTTTATGAAAATTGCTGCTTTTGTTTTCCTTTATTCTATATTATTGATAGAAATATACTTCTAATTCACTGCATGCATATATTTGAATATTCTAAACCGTCGGGAACTGTTGTTCCGATTTTCTTAAAAATCAAGATGGTTAGTGACTTAGTTACTAAGTCACGATAGGTAATCTAAATAGATATCTATTTGAGGATATAATTGTCTAGAGAGAATAGTTTCTTGTGCAGTAAGAATTGACGTGAATTAGTTCATATCTTTAGATTCTTGACTGGCATTAAGAAAACTCCATTAGGTTTTTGTTTATCATATAATGACGTTTCTTGGCTGAAGTGACTTTCAGAAGTAGTGTGTTTGACACAGTTTGCTAATCAATTATTTGCAATTGTTGTGAATAATTGAAGGCAAATTATAAAGCTAAAGAAAGGAGATGTGTATAGTTGTGTATAGAGAATATTGATTCTCACAATACAACAACTATAGGTATTGGATACCAGATCTCCCGTCTAGTTATTTAAAATAATGTTTAATGATTGTTTTGATATTTGATATCAGAACTTGCGACTATTGGATAGTTACTTGATCTTTATAAACAGTTGTTACATATTTTAATATGACTAGTAGTGTCATTGATGAAGAGATAAATATTAAGAAAAATATTCGGTTAACTAAATAACTTGGAACCTTGCTTTATGAGATTTTATCATATAAGTATTAGATGATTATTTCGTATGGTCAAGGATGGTCTAATACGAGATCACACCCATATCCTTATCCATTTAATGAATATTGTATTCAGGATGTGATTAAATCTCATTTAACCAATGATCGTCATTGGACCACAAATTTATTAAATTAATACTTTGGAAGTATGTAGTTTAATGAATTATTAATTGCCTTAGATATTTTTCTTTACTTCGTAACTTAGTTAATGAATTGTCATGACTTAGTTACGTGTTTCCTAAAGAATATATATTGAAAGTCTTGGATGGTTCGAGAACTTTCAATATGTTTCTGATGAAACACGGATATAATATTTTGAATGGTTCAAAGATATTCTATTTGAAGTGTTGAAAACTATATTTTAAAATTCACCATGAGTCTTTGAACTGTTCAAAGATGTTTGATATGATCAAACATATAAATTTATGGCAATTTGTTCTAAATTTATTTAATGATTATGATTCTTACTCAATATTATTCTTATACGATTCCATCGTGATGGAATTGGTTAGTGGGAGAAATCGAACCTTATATGATTTGATTCGTTTGATATTGAGTGTTGCCGAATTAGTTTCAATACTATTGGGTTATGCTCCAGTTACACTAATTCATCTTTTTAATTAAGGATCCATTAGTTTCTACAGTTACGTATATGATATGTATAAGTAGAAAATTCGATTCTTGAAAAGTTTGAGATTAGAATCTTTCTTTTGTATAATGGTTATATAACTAAAAGTACTTGCGCCTCGAAGATAAAAGTATATTTTTTTTATCATTTATTCTATTTAATAAATATTGTATTCTATTTGATAGAATATCTTTTCTATGATCCCGAGCAATAAAATTATTCGTGAAATCAAATGTGAGAGTGATAAACTATAATGGAACTACATAATTAATAAGATGAAAAGACCCTTAGTCGACTTTCATATAAGTCCAATAGGATGTCAGAATTATTTGCGAAGTATTTGATACTTATTGGTTATGATGTTTTCTTATCGAGGAAAATTATCCTATAACTTATAGTGGAAGAGATATTTGATATCGATTTCGATAGTTAACATTGAACCATAGATCTAAAATTGTTTGTAGCTTACTACAGTCAAGTTTTGAACTTGATTAAGCTTTCGTTATGAATCGTTCATAAAATATGCAAATTGTTTGCGCAGCAAAAGCAAAATGAGCTTATTAAAGGTTTGACCTTTAAAGTATAACAGTGAGAAAGGTTTTACTCAGTGATCTATTGTAGATTCTGAGGAAACTTGTCTCTAGTCACATTGATTGAATAATTAAAGATCTGTTGGTTAATGTTGATAGTAAACTATGTATTTTGGCTAGAGAATGCAAAGTGGCATTCCTGAATGTTTTCTTCGAATGAGAAATTTGTTGTGGTTTCTTTGTTTGAAGATTTCATTCTAGAATGGCCCTAGAGTTTGTATTCTGTTAAGATCACAGTTTGATATACTAGCTTATAGAGCCTATTGTAGACTCAAATAAGCTTTCCGAAAATCTGTGTTCTCTAATTTTGATATAGTTAGATTGTCTGATTTTATCAAAGCATAGAAAATACATATTTGATAACAGGGTCAGTGAGAGCGTACAAATTTCTTTCTAGTGTTGTATATCCTAACGACATTATCATTATTAATGTAATAATGAAATGTTTGTGAGGTAAACGATTTACTTAAGTCTTCTTTTCTCCATGAAAGCAGTGGGAGTAGTCTCTGTTATAATTGATATAAAGTTTTATATATGATATAAAATAAGAGACTTGTGAGATACTCTCATTAGTTGTGCATTAGATATGATCTAATAAAGAACACAGCAAGACTATCTGTATGCCAGTTAGTATAACTATTTGACAGTTAATGTGTCTCTTGTATATAGTATTTATCTTTCGTAAAAGATGATTCCTTTATCGAAAGAGAAATTGATTAGAATGTCTAGTCAATTTGATGCATCATATGATGATAGCATAATGAATACTATATAATGTGCGATTAAATATATCAATTTAATCGTAATAGTTACGAGCTATTTTGATACGTTGCAGACCATAGGATGTGTCTTGAAACAAGTTCTTTGTTATCTTTGAGATATTAAGAATGTGTTTCTTCTTCATGGAGAATATAATCCGCAACCATTAGGGTCAAATTAGTATTGAGTCTAATTATGACGTTAGATGGTATACGTCATATAAAGTCAGAAAAGATGCAGTGGGAGTGTCACTGTTGATTCTACTGAATTAGTAGAATTAGTTGTAACTTATGAAGTATTGACTTATGAAGTAAGAAAGTGACCTTATAGATTAGAAGTTTTGATATTAGTGTTGTGCTTTTGGTTGTCTGAATTGTATTTTAGATTTAATCTCTAAATACATAGACAACTTAATAGCTATAGCACAATATTGATATCACATTTGAGTCATATTGATGTAGAACTTGGGTTCTACAAAATATGAATGATGTTGGTTAAGGAAAACAATTGGGTTTGTTGGACAGACTCAATTTATTAAAGCGGGCTTACTTGTTATTGTCTACCTCTTGAGTGCTAGGTGAGCTCTTGAGGGCCATGAGTATGTTATACATATTGAGATGTGTATATGATACTGTGGATTGGCACTAGAGCAAGTGGGATAAATTATTAGGTTGGTACTCAGAGTGCCAATCTGGATCGTATTTATGTCCGATTCATAAATACAAACAATGTCTTTTTCCAAAATATTACTTATTGAGTGGTAGCACCTATTGACTTTTATATACATATTCGATCTAATTGCGATTAGATATCTAATTATGATTAGATTGAAACTAAATCTGATTTAGTAATACGTGTATATTAGACAAAAACCCTAGGATTTACAACGTAGTGCGCAGTTACAACGTAGTTTGTAATTGACATTATTAAGCATTACTATAAGTTGTATATCCTTAAATAAAGTTCCTGGTCAAGATTTACTAACACAGGACGGTTAGTAAAATCCGATGAGACCAATACATGTCGTATATCGTGACTTGGTCCGATAGTTTATCCCAATGAACCATGAGTCTCGGGAGACTCGTATAGACATGTAGGAGTTTATTTGATAAACATTGAACGACTCACAGAAGATTTCCTAATAGATGGTACACCAATGTCAATAGGAATCTTCTCGAGTTGAGCGAGCATAGTGGTCATTCGACTTGAGATACCACTGTGGATATATGAGTTATCCTCCACACTTTGATGGAAGTCACATCACCAATCTATTTAGATCAGACATCCGCCTGTTCGTTGTGTGTGGACTGATGCTCATGATATCCTGTGCGTATCAAGATAGAATTCGTCAGTCTTGTTTACAGGGCATAGGCATCCTACACGTGTTTGCGATCTAGTAAATCCATGGCCGTGGTATAACTTCGGAAGCAAGTTCCGAGTGTTATTTAGAGAACGTAAATTTGAAAGTCGATTATATTATACCAAAAGGATTTGAGGTTTTTATCTATATCCCCAGGTATAATATGGATAGCTTGTGACGGAGGGATTATACGTATGCAATGCCCTCAACTTGCATAGTTTAGCAAGATTATCAGTGGTCGTCATAATTCAAGAGTGGGTGAATTATGGACACGAAATTGGATTTCGTGACGGATAAACATAAACTTAGAGAGTCTCACTATATGAAGTGTACTCATTGAGCACTTGGGCAACGCGTGATGAATAATACAGATTATTCATAATACTTCATCGGATTAAATGAGTTAATTCGAATCGTTTAAACGGTTAAACGAAAAACACATGCCTATGGGCATTCTTGGTCAATCGTAATTATTGTTTATTTGTATTTGATACATAATTTTATTAGATACACATTAATTAATTGTCAAATGAGACTTTGACAAATGCCATCAATATATGTATTAGTTATTTAATGTAAATAAAAATACATATATAATAACAATTATATTAATTAATTATTTAGATATTTAAATGTTAAATATTTAAATAATTAAATGATAAACTTTTTTCATAATAGTTATGATAAATGTTTAATTATAATTGGTTACATGTGGCATGCTTTAATTTAACTTTAGGTGTGCAAATATGATTTGTTAACATAAAGTTTAATTATATTTAATTAGATTAAATTACAAAAATTGACCATGTTGCCCCTAGTGAGTTGGTCACTACCATTTTTAAAGTAAAAAAAATTTCTTTTGGCTTCCAAAGGAAGCATGGCCGAAAATCATCTTCTAAAAACACTCACCAAATATTTCTTGATGATTCAAGATGGAGAAAGAAGAAAATCAAGAAAAAAACTAAGGAATTAGAGGATTAAAGGTAATTCTACAAATCCCTAAGCTTGGAAAATATGTTTCTTGTTTCTTGATGATCTAGTTAGATCCTAGGGTTTCTTCTTTTCTTAGATTTTGGGCTTTTAGTGTTGGAAGATGGATTTGGAAGTGTTAAGCATGTGTGAAGTAGAATTGGATAATATTATTGTAATATTTATTCAATTTGGTCATTTGATTATATATTGTCATTCTATAGTGTTATGACCACTCTTGTAATGCCTAGAATTGTTCTTGGGTGGTTCATTTGTGGTGACTTTGATTGGTGTTAAGATTAATTAGATTAATGTTGAAAAATTAGATTTTAAGCATGAAAAATTGATATTTTTGCTTATGGATCAGATCTGAAAATACTGTTCATATGGTGATGAAAATAATGTCATATAAATATATTGGATGTATGTTGGGTGTTGGAACAATTTCCGGAAATTATTTCGGAGTTGAAATAAGCGAAAACGGCGAACAACGGCGTTACTGGGTGACTTTTGAGCCAACCGGGTGACGGCTGCCCAAACAATGAATTGGTCACTGTTCGGGCAGCCCATGAACTGCCCTATCACTATTGGAGCTGACGTGGGCAGCCCTCATGTGCATTGGGTAGTCGGTTCGGTCAAAAATACGTTTTAAGCCATTTTCGGAAAAACGTTTTCGTAAAAGTTTTGCGAAGTCTCTTAGTTATTTATGTCGTTATTTGATATCGAATAAATATATTTAGGTGAAATATGAATAAGTTATTCATATTAAATATTAAATAATTTATTCGGTATTTTTTTTAAAAAAAAGTTTTAAAATTTTGATTTCGTCCAAACCGCGAGCTTCTGATGCGCCCGCCCCAAACCCCAACACATACAGCCTCAACGGGGACTAAGACAGGGATGTCGACTGTCTCCGTACCTGTTCATCATTTGTTCAGAGGCTTTCTCCAATATGCTAAGGTAGGGAGAAAGGCAAAGGGTTATTCACGGGCTGAGGTTCGATAGAAACACAATAATTTCGCATCAATTTTTTTACTGATGATAGCGTTATTTTCTCACGAGCCTCGGTGGAAGACTGTCAGAAACTGAAGTCCATTTTCGAGACCTATGCCTAAGCATCAGGACAGGTTTTTAACTACGAGAAATCATCCATGTTTTCCAGTACCAACACCCATGAGGCATGTAAAGAAGAAATCAAAAATATTTTCCAGCTGCATGTGGTGTCCAAACATGAGAAATACCTAAGGTTACCATCCATGATAGGCAGAAAAAAGAGAACTTTCTTCAACGAAGTTAAACTTAGAGTTCTGGGGAAGATAAAAAACTGGCAACACCAATTCTTTTCAAGTGGAGGCAAGGAAATCCTAATAAAGGCACTTGCACAAACATTCCCAGCTTTTGTGAGTGTATTCAAGATTCCTATAGGGATTTGCGTGAGATTCAAAGAGCCATTGCCAGATTTTGGTGGGGATCAAAAGCAGATAGAAGATGTATCCATTAGTTAAAGTGGGAAAGGTTGAGTCAAGCGAATAGTAGAGGAGGGCTGGGGTTTAGAGAAATTTCTCCTTTTAACTAAGCACTCATTAGGAAACAGGGGGGAGGCTAACCCAATTTCCAAACTCATTAGTTGCAAAGGTGCTAAAGGCAAGATACTACAAGCATTCTGACTTTCTTAATGCAAAGGTAGGCAATAACCCTTCTTTTATTTAGAGGAGCATCATATGGGGAAAGCAGATTATTAACAGAGGATGTAGAAGGAGAATTGGAGATGGAGCTAAAGTGCATATAAGGATTGATAGTTGGATTCCCAGACCATCAACATTCAGACCAATCAAAGAACCAGATTTACCTCAGGATGCCATGGTTGCAAATTTTTTGAGTCCACAGAACACTTGGAATGCAAAACAGATTCGGGATAAGTTCAGAGAAGAAGATATAGAAGCAATCTTGACTATCCATCTTCCAAGAAGGTCAATACCGGATCACTTAATTTGGCACTATGATAAGAAAGCTTAGTACTCGGTTAAAAACGGATATCAACTGGTTCTTAAACTCAAGTATCCAGACCTGCCAACTAGTTCAGTATCAAGAAGCAAACACTGGAACATTATATGGACCCTCAATATCCCTGAGAAGATAAAGATATTCTTATGAAGAGTGACCAAGAACCTTATGCCAACTGCGGAAAACCTCTGGAAGAACAAAGTGTTGCAGGAACCATTATGCCAAATATGCAAGGGTGGAGTGGAAGACACTACCGATGTGATGTTTCATTGTAAGAATACGAAGAAATGCTGGAACATAACTCCTTTTGCTCATAGTGTATGTGATGTTGTATGCCAAGATATGTTAACCATGCTCGACTAACTGCACAATTCACACAGCAAGAGAGGTTTAGAGATGATTGTGGCAATATTTTGGGCTTTGTGGCAGATGAGAAACAAAAATATTTTCGAAGGGAAGAAAGAAGACCTCTGAGGGGTCATAGCTAGAGCAGAGGCAGTGGTTAGTGCATATCAGAGAATCCAAGCTAAGGGGACAGTTTGCAGAGATATGGAAGTCACAACAGCTGAGATGGTATGGAACCCCCTCTCTTGTGGGATGGCATAACTGAAGGGGTTTTATGGCGGAAATCCGGTAACGCAGCGGAACAGTGGAAAAACAAAGTTTTCCGATTTCTAAACTTATTCTCGGATCAATTAAATAAACTTATTTATTTAATTACCCAATTATCAAATTATGAAATATTACACAAGAAATCAAATTTTTATGTAATTACCAAATTACCCCAAAATTTGCATTTTATTCATTTTAGTCCTAAATTGTTCGAAACAATTTTTGATGATTCTAAATTATTTCTAAGATAAATTGAACATATCATACACATCAAAAATCAAATTGTACAAATTTCTTGCCCAAGGCCGATAGCCTCATTTGGAGGGCAAATTGTGCATTTTGCACTTTACATGTTCAAAACACATGAAGATGAAATCCAATCAACCCAATATTTCATATGCATCAAATACACATCATAATGAAAAGTCCAAAATTTGGAAGTGGTCTTAAACCCTAATTTTTCAATTTCATCAAATTGGACAAATTAGATCAAATTAGTAAAATCCAACATTTCAATCAAGTTTCTTCCACACCAATCAAGCCTCACCACAATGAAATAACTATAGAAAAAATCTAGGTCATTTAAGAATGGGTCAATAAATCTAGAATGGCAACAAGTTTTCAAACCATCAAAATAATGCTTATTAACTCATTAGTAACATTCTATGATCTTTATACATGCATAGCCCTATCATCAAAATTCCATCCAACAAAAACACAAAGAATAAAGAATAGAAAAACATGAGAACATCATAGTATGTAGCCTAGAACTCAAAGAACATTTTTCTCTCTAATAGTAAGTTGGAGAAACTTACTAAAAATCCAAGCTTTTTTTGTTTTTTCTTTTTCTTTCTCTCAAGCTTCTTTGTTTTCTATCAATCGAGTTTTTGATAAGTGTTTTGACTTAATTAAACCCTAAAAAAAAAAACAATATATACCCACAATTTTGGCCTTGGCCGAAAATGGCATAAGAAAAAATATCATGATATTTTCAATTTGTTTCATTTAATTAAGCTTTATCAACTTGTTACTTTAATCATCAACCATTTAATAAAAAAATTAAAGTCAACAAAAGCAACTAAGTCATTAAAAAAATATCACAACCTTAGATATTTATATTTTTAATTAATTTAATTATTTAATAATTAAATAATTATTTAAATACAAATATATTAAATATATGTATTATATTTACATTAAATATTAAATACATATATATTTGTGATATTAGTCAAATATCTCAATTTGATAATTAATTAATGTGTATTTGACAAAAATTATGAAATGACTATTGGGTCCGTACACATGTACTTTTGCGTTTAACCTTTAAACGCCTTATAGATAATCAATATTATTTATAAATATTGCCCTAGTGTTCTACGAGTATATTTCATTAGTGAGACTCTCTAGATTCAGGCATATCCGTCACGAAATCCAATTTCGTGTCCATAATTTACCCACCCGTAAATTATGACGACCACGGATAAACTCGCTGAATCATACAGGTCGAGGTCATGGAAAATGTATAATTCCTCCGTCACAGGTATCCGAATGTATCCAGAGATATAGATGTAAAGGTCAAATCTCTATAGGGACAATCTCGTCGACGTCTCTATTAGCAATCTCTAAAAGAACACTTAAAACTGACTTCTAAAATGTACCACGGGCCCATGGTTTTTATCTGATTGCTAATCATATGGACTACATATACTCTGTACACAAAACTGACGGATCCTATCTCGATACACACAGGACACCCTGAGGATCTATCCACACCCAATGAACAGGCGGAGATCTGATCTAAATAGATCGATGATGTGACTGCCATCTAAGTGTGGAAGATATCTCATGCGCCCACAGTGGTATCTCAAGTCGAAGAATCACAAATGCTACTCAACCCGAGAAGATTCTTATTGACGTTGGTGTACCATCCATTAAGAATCTTCGGTGAGTCGTTCAGTATTTATCCGCTATAAACACCTACACGCCTATACGAGTCTCCAAGACTCATGGTTCATTGAGAAACCATTGGAATCATTTATTCCAGTATACGACATGTACCGGTCTCAACGGGTTTACTATACTGACCAAGTAGTGTAAACATTGACCAGGAACAGTCTGAGAATGACAACGTCATGATACAACTCAATGTTAGTTGCGACGCTTTTGCAACAGCATCATGACTAGTCATTCTAATGTCATTACATCTTTACCATATTAAAAGATATATTATATTACAGAATCTGCTTATATTATTCATAATAATAACGTTTTATAGTAGTATTCCTAAGAAATACAACTGGGAATGAGCGCCAACCCCAACTAAATCTCCCACTTGCTCTAGTGCCAATATCGATTGTATCTAATACCCATCGACTCCACGTGTTTATCAAAAAACTTCGGAGGTATGGCCTTCGTCAGCGGGTCTGCTACATTATCTTCACTCGGTACCTTGCACACGATAATGTCCCCTCGCGACACAATCTCTCGAATGATGTGGTATTTCGTTCCACATGCTTCGACTTCTGATGCGCCCTCGGTTCATTTGTTTGCGCAATGGCTCCAGTATTATCACAGTATAACGGAATCGGATTCTCTATACTTGGGACAACTCTCAATTATGTGATAAAGTTCTTTATCCACACAGCCTCCTTTGCAGCTTTAGAAGCCGCAATGTATTCCGCCTCAGTGGTGGAATCTGTTGTCGACCCCTGTTTGGAACACTTCCAAAAACCTGCACCTTCGTTAAGGGTGTATACAAATCTAGATGTAGACTTTATATCATCGGGATCCGATTGGAAATCAGAATCCGTATACCCGTTAACTTGTAGTTCGTTTCCTCCATAAATTATTAACTTATCCTTAATACCTATTAGATACTTCAGGATATGTTTAATGGCCATCCAATGGTCATTACCTGGATTGGACTTATATCGACTAGTTACGCTAACAGCGAAACTGATATCAGGCCTTGTACATAACATGGCATACATTATGCTACCCAAACACTAAGCATAAGGTTGGTTAGACATTCTAACCTTCTCATCTTCTTTTTGTGGACTCATCTTCTTTGAAAGATGAATCACATGTCTGAACGGTATGTTTGCTGTCTTACAGTTACCAAAATTATACAGTTCCAAGATCTTATCTATGTACGTTGATTAGGATAACCCAATCAGCCTCATTTGTCTATATCTATAGAGTTTTATCCCTAAAACATAGGAAGCTTCTCTCAGGTCCTTCATGGAGAAATTCTTACAGAGGTACGCTTTGACGGTTGTAACATACCTAAATCATTCCCAATGATTAGGATGTCATCAACATATAGGACTAAAAATACGACCATGCTCCCACTGGCCTTCTGATACACACAAGATTCTTCGAATTCTTGAGAAAACCAGACAATCTAATAATCTCGTCGAATCGAAGATTCCAACTTCGTGAAGCTTGTTTAAGTCCATAAATGGACTTGTTAAGCTTACATATCATACCCGAGTTTTAGCTGGAAGCAAAACCTTACGGCTGTTCCATATAGATTTCTTCATCAAGAAATCCATTTAGAAAAGCCGTTTTGACATCCATTTGCCAAATCTCGTAGTCATGATACACAGCTATAGAAAGCAAAATCCGAATAGACTTAAGCATGGCTACTGGTGAAAAAGTTTCATCGTTGTCGACATCAGGTCGCTGCGTGTAACCTTTTGCAACCAGTCGGGCCTTGTAAGTTTCAACCTTACCATCGGGCTCGCGCTTCATTTTGTAAACCCATTTACAACCGATAAGAACAATTCCTTCGGGAAGCGGAACCAAGTCCCAAACTTGATTCTCATGTATTGAATCTATCTCGGATTTCATGGCACTTTGCCATTTCACGGAGTCGATGTCCAACATCGATTCTTTATAGGTAAAATGATCAGTCTCTTCAATTAAAAGAACATCTAGACTCTTTTCTTGTATCAAATACAAGCGTTCAGGAGGTCTAGATACCCTTTGTGACCTACGGAGTGTGTGTGTTAAAAGTCCTTCATCTACTTGAACTTCAGGTTCCTCCGTTGGTTCGTTGTTTTCAGGTTGGACTTCATCAAGTTCAACCTGTCTATGATTACCACCTTCTGACAAAAAATCTACTTCTAGAAATTTTGCGAAGCGAGCTACAAACACATTTCGATGCTCGGTATCATAGAACATATACCCCCTCATATTCGAATGATATCCGACAAACCTAAACTTTTGCCCTCGAGGCAAAGCTTATCTTACTGAGTCACCCTGACATAGGCAGGACAACCCCAAACCTTAATGTAACTAAGATTTGGTCTCCTACCAAACCATATCTCATACGGAGTCGTAGGAACAGCTTTTGAAGGAATCTTATTCAAAAGATGTGCAGCTGTTAAAAGAGAGTAGCCCCATAAGAAATAGGACAGATCTGTGAAACTCAACATCGATCGGACCATATCCAATAAAGTCTGATTTCTTCTCTTAGACACTCCATTGTGATGTGGAGTACTTGGATGAGTATATTGAGCGAGAATCGCATTCTCCTTCATATAATCAATGAACTCGCCACTCATATATTCTCCGCCTCGATCAGATCGAAGGCATTTAATATATTGACCATTTTGTTTTTCTACTTCATTTCGGAACTCTTTGAACTTTTCAAAAGTTTCTGATTTATGTCGCATCAAATAGACAAAACCGTACCGTGACAAATCATCAGTAAAGGTAACGAAGTATGAATAACCACTGTGAGCAGTCTGACTTAATGGACCACATACATCATAATGTACGAGTTCCAGTAAGTTAGTGGCACGGTGTCCAACACCTGAAAATGGGGCTTTGGTCATCTTACCCTGAATACACGATTCACAAGTTGAATAGGATTCAATGGTAAAATCTGGTATCAAATCATTCCTAACCAATTGGGTAAGGCGTTTAACGCCTATATGACCTAGCCGCATAAGCCAAAGTTCAGTATTATTAACAACAGGTAAACTACGTTTATTAACTCCAGTATTTAAAATATTTTATAAGTTTGCAATGTATAATGACCATGCTTATTTGGACAACAAAGGATCTGAATATTACTTTTATCATATAAATATAAAGAACAGTTCTTAATATTGATACGATAACCTTCTGTATCAAATAAAAAAAAAGATATAATATCAGCTACACATCCAGGTATAAAATAACAGTCATTTAACAAAAGTGTCCCATTCGGAAAAGGGATCTCGCATACTCCCACTGCAACTGCATCCAGTGAGTCTCCTCTCCCGAATCGCAACTGCATCTCTCCAGGCTTCAGTTTCCTACTTTCCTTCAGCATCTGCAATGAATTGCAAATGTGAATGGGACAAGCAGAATCTAAAATCCAGGTGGATGTAACGGCTTCACAAGCCAAACATATATCAATAACTGGAAAAATAAATGTACCTGATGTAGATCCTCTATCATTCCTCAGCTGGGCAATGTAGTCAGGACAGTTCCTTTTCCAGTGCCCGACTTTGCTGCAGTGATGGCATTTGTCGTCAGAAGCCCTCTTGGGCTTAGTTATCTTTGCTTGTGGTTGAGCACCGAGCCTCTTCTTGTTCTTTCCTTTCTTATTCTTTCCCTTTGACCAAGTCTAGGGAGAAGCAAAAAGTGAAGTAGGTCTAGGAGGGCTAGTCGGTACTCCATTCTTGAGGTCCTCTTTCGCCGTGAGCAACATCATATGTATCTCTTGGTAGGTACAGATAATCCCCTTCATGTTGAAGTACATCATGAACTGGAGATAAGAAGCTAGGAGTGAACCAAGAATGACACTCCTACCGAGAATGTTATTCAGAATGAGATTATGTTGCCTCAATTGATCGATCAAATCGATCATCTGAAGAACATGCGGGCTAATAGCTTGCCCCTCATCCAATCGCGCATGGAACAGTTCCATTGCGACCTTGTGAACAACAACTTGTTCTTGGTTCTCAAAGGATTGTCTTAATCGTGTCATCATACTATACGCATCTGACATGCCATAGTATTATTTCTTGAGTCCCGGTGAAAGCGAACTTAAGATGTATGATTTAACTTTTAAATCATCATCCTTCCAAGCTTGGAAGACTTCACGTTCTTCCGGTGTAGCGTCCTCTGCCACAGCAAGGGGCAGTGGACCCTCAAGAACATATCCCAACTTCTCGAAATCGAGGACAATCCTCAAATCCAAATCCCAATCGGCGAAGTTCTCAGCGCCCTTTAGTTTGTTCGCATCAAGCATACACGCAAACTGATTAGTGGATGGTGCCGCCATCGCAAATCTATCATATAGATCACGAAAAATGGTTAGCATAAATTAAGCAGTTTCATATAATATCATAAGCATAAACTAGATCATGGATTTTTAATCTAAAAATGCCCCTCCCACTAAATCATGCAATACTGTAATCCCCAAACAGAATACAAAGATTTAATAATTAAATTAAATACAAATAGTGAAAAGTGGATCCCATGAATATATTTCAGCTCACAGCAGAGGCACGGTCTCGCCTACGTATATTCATCGGGTAGACAACTCATTTGTCAATCACTCACTAGTGACTCCTTGCTTTCCGGTCCTGGTCGTTTCTCGTTGTGACTGCTAAGGCAGGCCCACAAGGAGACGTACCAAGGTTAAACTTGTCAATGATAAACTCAAGCTACTTGCGTAACCCTGACAGCTATGGCACGTTCAGGATTCCGCTTTCGCTTGAATTTATCTAGTATCTAATATACATCCGGCATAAATAAATCTCTATCGGCTACACCCTCACAGCAGAGGCACGGTCTAGATGTAGTCACGGAGAAATATTCATAAACCGTATTGACAAGACGGACCATATAACATGCATCAAATACATAATTACATTTAAACCTTATTAATTAGGGATTTTCAGCTAAGTGTCATACACCCTAAATCTAATCAAATTAGATTAAAAAAAGCATGTATAAACTAAGACAACAAGATTAAACATTAAATTTAATGGGCTAATCATATTAGGGGGCCTAGAATCAGACTCGCTCTGATACCATTTTGAAAGGGTTTTATGGCGGAAATCCGGTAACGCAGCGGAACAGCGGAAAAATAGAGTTTTCCGATTTCAAAACTTTTTCTCGGATCAATTAAATAAACTTATTTATTTAATTACCCAATTATCAAATTATGAAATATTACACAAGAAATCAAATTTTTGTGTAATTACCAAATTACCCCAAAACTTTGCATTTTGTTCATTTTAGTCCTAAATTGTTCGAAACAATTTTGGATGATTCTAAATTATTTCTAAGATGAATTTAACATGTCATACACATCAAAAATCAAAATGTAACATGAACCCCAAATTTCTTGCCCAAGGCCGAGAGCCTCATTTGGAGGGCAAATTATGCATTTTGCACTTTACATGTTCAAAACACATGAAGATGAAATCCAATCAACCCAATATTTTATATGCATCAAATACACATCATAAATGAAAATTCTCAAATTTGGAAGTGGTCTTAAACCCTAATTTTTCAATTTCATCAAATTGGACAAATTAGACCAAATTAGTAAAATCTAACATTTCAATCATGTTTCTTCCACACCAATCAAGCCTCACCACAATGAAATAACTATAGAACAAATCTAGTCCATTTAAGAGTGGGTCAATAACTCTAGAATGGCAACAAGTTTCTCAAACCATCAAAAGAATGCTTATTAACTCATTAGTAACATTCTATGATCTTTATACATGCATAACCCTATCATCAAACTTCCATCCAACAAAAACACAAAGAATAACGAATAGAAAAACATGAAAACATCATAGTATGTAGCCTAGAACTCAAGGAACTTTTTCCTCTCTAATAGTAAGTTGGAGAAACTTACTAAAAATCCAAGCTTACTTGTTTTTCTTTTCTTTCTCTCAAGCTTCTTTGTTTTCTATCAATGGAGTTTTTGATAAGTGTTTTGACTTAATCAAACCCTAAAAATAAAACAAACAATATATACCCACAATTTTGGCCTTGGACGAAAATGGCATAAGAAAAATATCATGATATTTTCAATTTATTTCATTTAATTAAGCTTTATCAACTTGTTACTTTAATCATCAAACCATTTAAAAAAAAAATTAAAGTCAACAAAAGCAACTAAGTCATTAAATAAAATATCACAACCTTAGATATTTATATTTTAATTAATTTAATATTTAACAATTAAATAATTATTAAAATACAAATATATTAAATATATGTATTATATTTACATTAAATATTAAATACATATATATTATGATATTAGTCAAAATCTCAATTTGACAATTAATTAATGTGTATTTGATAAAATCTAACATTAAATGCAAATACACAAAAATTACGAAATGATTATTGGGTCCCTACACATGTACTTTTGCGTTTAACCTTTAAATGACTTATAAATAATCAATATTATTTATAAATGTTACCCTAGTGCTCTACGAGTATATTTCATTAGTGAGACTCTCTATATTTAGGCAATATCCGTCACGAAATCTAATTTCGTGTCCATAATTTACCCACCCTTAAATTATGACGACCACAGATAAACTCGATGAATCATACAGGTCGAGGTCATGGCAAATGTATAATTCCTCTGCACAGGTATCCGGATGTATCCCAGAGATATAGATGTAAACGTCAAATCTTTATAGGGACAATCCCGTCGACGTCTCTATTAGCAACCTCTAAAAGAACACTTAGAACTGACTTCTAAAATATACAACGGGCCCATGGTTTTTATCTGATTGCTAATCATATGGAATACCTATGCTCTGTACACAGAACTGACGGATCCTATCTCGATACACACAGGACACCGTGAGGATCTATCCACACCCAACGAACAGACGGAGGTCTGATCTAAATAGATCGGTGACGTGACTGCCATCTAAGTGTGGAAGATGTCTCATGCGCTCACAGTGGTATCTCAAGTCGAAGAATCACAAATGCTACTCAACCCGAGAAGATTCTTATTGACGTTGGTGTACCATCCATTAAGAATCTTCGGTGAGTCGTTCAGTATTTATCCGCTATAAACACCTACACGTCTATACGAGTCTCCAAGACTCATGGTTCATTGAGAAACCATTGGAATCATATATTTCAGTATACAACATGTACCGGTCTCAACGGGTTTACTATACTGACCAAGTAGTGTAAACCTTGACCATGAACAGTCTGAGAATGACAACGTCATGATACAACTCAATGTCAGTTGCGACGCTTTTGCAACAGCATCATGGCTAGTCATTCTAAGGTCATTAAGTCTTTACCATATTAAAAGATATATTATATTACAGAAACTGCTTATATTATTCATAATAATAACGTTTTACAGTTGTATTCCTAATAAATATAACCGGGAATTGGCGCTCTGAGCACCAACCCCAACAATAACATCAATGTGGATGATGCCACAAACTTAGAGAGAAATATAGCAGGACTGAGGGCTATTATAAGAGATTGTGAGGGTAATTTTATAGCGGCAGCTATGAAAGTGATTAAATTTTATGGGGATGTAGCCTTTGCGGAAGCGAAAGTTATAAATTGAGGGTTGCACCTTGCAGAGAAGAAGGGGTTGAACTCAGTAAGGGTGGAATAAGATTCCCATGGAGTCGTTGGGCTGATAAACAATAGGAAAGAGAGTATTACCGAAATAATTTGGGTAATAACATAAATCTGTGATGCATGAGGAAATTTCCAAAATTTCAAGTGTATTTACACGCCGAGAACGTCTAATGTGTGTGCTCATGTATTAGCCAAACTAGCCTTGGAAAAGAACGGAACTGTTGTATGGCTGGATAGTATCCCAGCATAATTTGTATCTTTTCACAACTTTGAATTAATGATAAGTACTACTTTCTTAAAAAAAAAAAAAAAAAAAAAAAAAACCATGTTGAAAAGATACTTTTTTTTTTTTGTCTTTGTTTATTTAGTTTGAAAGATTAATATTCTAATAACGTGAACGTGATAAACATGAAAATCTAAAACGGTCTAAGTCAAATTAAAACTATAATTATTTCTTATTTTATTAATAAATTTATGATAAAATAATAATGAGATATTCTGAATTTTGAAATTATATTTTACAACTAAATTTCTGCCAATATAATATTTTACGATTTAAATTATACAAAATCTATCATTTTAGTACTTTTTCATTAGTTGATTTTACTATTTTAGTGATCTTAGTGTTAAAATATACGGCAAGCAAAGATTTTAACAAAAAAAATAATAAGTGTTATTTTATGATAAATTTAATAGTGAAATGTAATAATTCAAAATTAACAATACCTAATTATTAATTTAATATAAATTCAGTAATAAAATATAAACAACTCTTTATTTTATTATGTAATCACACTTACAAATTCATTCTCGAGTGAGTTAACTTGTTAAGTTAAAGTTACAAAGGTTCTCACGGTATTAACAAGCCCTGATTTTTTTTGAAAAAAAAAAAAAAAAAAAGATTTTAATTGATGTATTACTTACTAATTACTATAAATGGTAATTCATATTATTGTGTCGTGTTAAAATTGAGTATAACTTATATTTAATCAACGAGGACACAAATATTTATTCATGTTATTGTGTTGTAAAATTCAATAACTTATTAAATTACTTGTACAATCACTCGTCATCCATTGAATGTATGTTAAATAACTAAGAATATAATTTTATTGGGATAACATTTGGGACGGGTACCATTGTCATCATAAACGAGTTAGTGTCATAAACAATATAGCCTATCTTGATTACACAAACATTGTTCATATTATAAAGGGGTTAGTGAACTAAAAAAAAAAAAAAAAAAAACTACTTTAAAATAAGCTTACCTTCATAAATAATTTGTGACAGTTTCTGGGAAAAAACTATTTTATCACATATTCTAATAGATTGATGACATAATATTTTTTGTCATGAATTTTATGACGGACTTATGATAGAATATTATCTATACCGAATGTTTGTGACAAAAATATGATAAAATATATTTTATCACGAATTTCTATGACGGTTTTATGATATAAATTTTATCTATTATGAAAGTTTGTGACAAAATTATAATATAATATATTCTATCATAAATTTATGTGACAATTGTATGATATAAATTTTATCTATCATGAAAGTTTGTGACATATTTCTGCTATAAAAATTGATTTGTCACAAATTTTATACTGGAATTATGATAAATTTATATCTATCACAAAATTAAAAAAAAATTTAGTCAAAATATACCAAACTTGGGGTCTCGAACCCGTGACTTACACCCTAAATACACTTATCTTAAAGTGTTTATATATATATATAAATAGAGAGAGAGAGAGAGATAGAGAATTTAATATTATAATTTTGAAAGCCACAAATTGGAACCTAAAATTTACTTAGCAAATCTAAAACCAAAATTTTCAAAATATTTCCCACCACCAAAAATTTTCATCCCTTGACAAAACAATTCAACAAATCCGCCCGATCTTCAATCTGTCAAGAGCTAGTCAATCCACAGCCGCAAGGTTGCCATCCTCTAAAGTATCCAGCTGATTTCCATCAATCTTTGTTCATTGATTCTGAAGATTCCCATCATTGCTCATCATTTTCAAAGGTTCCGTGCATTCACCAAAAATGGCCAAAAAAATTTTAAGTGAGAAACTATTCATTTATTGATAATTTGAGTTAGAATTTTACTATAAATAGGGAGCTCATTTGAGAGCTCAAACTATCCCAAAATATTAAGCTTCAAGGCAAGAAAGCTTAGAGAGTTAGGTTTTTTTTTGGTAAAGTTTAAACACTTTATAAATTCTGTTTTTGTAGTAATAGAATTTGGTTTTTCCTCATAAACACTCTTAAGTGATCAAAGAATCACAACAAATGATATCAGTAACTTTGGTTATACATTGGGGTCGTAAAACCGAAGAACGGAACTCGGTTCTGAAAATTTGAGTTTTAGGAAAGTTGTCAAAAATCCGTTTTGAGCAAACCATCAGTTTTTTCACGTCGGGACGAGCACAGTGGTAATTTCTGGCGATCAAATGGAGATCGGAGCTGCGCTCACGTACCGCACTCGCTAGACCGTAGCCAATCCATGCGCTCCCACGCGCATCACACGCCACACGCACAGCAAAAGGTTGAAGACGACACACGTGTCCGCCACGCCAGCAGATTCAATACAGTCAACTGCCACATCATCAATTCCAATCCAATCATCTACCACGTCAGCAATTCCGGTCCAATCAGCTGCCACGTCAACTTTTTCGGTACAGTCATCTACCACGTTAGTGATTCCGGTCTAGTCAGCTGCCATATCAGCTTTTTCGATACAGTTAGCTACCACATAAGCAATTTCGGTTCAGTCAACAGCCACATCATCTGCCAAGTGTTAGACACGTCAGTATACCTGATATATTTCATTTAACCCCCTGAAGTCTCTGAAATTTATATTTCATTCCCAGAAAATTTAGAAATTTACATATCGGCCCCTGAGTCGGATTTGGACTAACGAATAATCAAATCCATAAATTTCGACCGTTTCGAACATAACAGTGACCTCTGATTTGTGAAAATCAGGCCTGATT
Source organism: Zanthoxylum bungeanum (assembly GCA_019454045.1). NCBI lineage: Eukaryota > Viridiplantae > Streptophyta > Magnoliopsida > Sapindales > Rutaceae > Zanthoxylum > Zanthoxylum bungeanum. The sequence goes on from SKCR01031149.1 coordinate 175,926, forward strand.
TTGTCATATTTTCATGTTAAACTTTAAACTTAAAATGGAAATGGAAGATTCCTCTTCTGGTGCGATGATCAAGCTGACAGCAACCAATTACTCCCTCTGGAGGCCTCGGATGATAGATTATTTACACTAAATTTTTTTCGATATAATATCAAGGTGAAAGGAGTGAGATCAGATTCTGTTAAAGAGAGTGACTAAAAGTAACTCAACAACATAACTCTTGGTCAAATTAGATAGTGGATCAGCCACAGTGTCTTCCACCACGTAGCACGGGATTCAAATACTTATGAAATGTGGATAAGCTGGAAGACATGTACTAGGCCAAAACAGCTAGGAATAGAGCCTTAATAATGAGGCGTTTGGTGAACTTGAAGCTACGGAGTGGAACTTCTATTGCAGAACACACCAATGAGTTCCAAAGCCTTGCGAGCCAGTTTTCTGTAGTAGCATGCAACTAGGAGATGAAGTATAAGATCTCTTACTACTCAGTTATCTTCCTGATAGTTGGGAAACATTGGTGGTTACTCTCAGCAGTTCGACTCAATGAGGTAAACTTACCATGCCTATGGCAAAAAATACCCTGTCAAATGAGGAGGTCATAAGAAAAGACGTGGGCACAGATCAGACACGAGCCCTTTTCACGAAGAATCGAGGAAGACAACGAGATAAAAATTGAGGTAGATAGAGAGGTAGAAGCAAACGTTAAGGCAAATCCACTGACGGAAAAAAGCCTACATACAAGAGCTACCATTGTGGCATAAAAGGCCACTTAAAGAAGAATTATTGAAAGCTGCAACAATAGCAGGGTCGAGGCAATTCCCAGCCGAAGAACAATGATACGTAGACACTAGTAGTTGCCTTGGGAGATGTAACTATCTACTCCATCCAGGAAGAGACATGCATTCACACCGCAACTCAAGATGTTGTGTGAGTGGTAGATACTGCAGCATCATATCATGTCATCCCTCACATGGATTTCTTCACAACATAAAAAGCATGCGACTTTGGAGCAGTGAAGATGGGAACCAGTTCCTCTCAGATAGATGGAATTGGTGATATTCAGAAACGGACAAATGCAGGGTATACAATAACCCTGAAGGAGTTAGACATGTTCCAGAACTTCGGCTCAATCTACTTTTAGGAATAGCCATTGACAAACAGGTATATGCTAGCCACTTTAGTAATGACACATGAACAATGATAAAAGGTATCATGGTCGTCGCCTGACCGGCGTAAACAATCACGTATAACGCAAGCGCACGTATCGTTCAAGTAGTATAAAAATATCGATCCCACGAGGACTTAATTCCTACTATTGTTATTAATTGTTGAATCTATTTATTTACAAATATCTAATTGAGGGAGAAGAGAATTGATTGATTTTGGTTGGTTGAATGTGGTTTTGCAAAATAAAATAAAAACAGACTCAAAAGAAAATACTAAGGAAAATAAAAGAAAATATTCAAAGATCTAGGGTCGTGACTCCACACAATATTATTATAAAGATGAATTGATTCTCTTATCTATGTGTAATAAATCAGTTTGCTAACCTGGAACACAAAAATATGCAAAAGCCTATGTCGATGGTCAGACGCAAATACCCAGTATAACCAAATTGAACCATATGTATATGTCAACCAAATTACCTGGATTAATTAAGATAAAGTTCCAATTATGGCTACCCCCGCCCAACAGGTATATGTCTATCCTGTAAGGAAATCTATTAAAGGGTTATCTATCCTCAAGGAAGATCGTGGGCTATTGAATCTAATGCTGAAACTTAAAATCCATATGTCTAGTTCATTTTAAGTTTATCACATCAATCTTATTGGTGATCAGACAACAGGAAGCATTAAGCTTAAAACTCAATAAACAAACTAAAGAATTACCCAATAAATAATTAAATCAATTATTAAGCCTAGTAATATTGTGTTTCATCACTTCCCTAGAATAAAATAAAATGCTGGGGTTAGAGGATCCACATTTAATATTTCTTATCTTTGAATCTCACTTATTATAATATATAAATTATTTTATGTTCTTCTTTCTCAGGAATTAATAATATTAAACAATTAAAACCAGCCATATAGGCGGTAATCCATTTAGTCCAACTACACCAGCCATATAGGCGGTAATTATCTGTCACATAAAGACCAGCCATATAGGCGGTAAAGTAATTTATATTTAACCCGACCATATAGGCGGTAATAAAGTCTGACATTAATTAATCCAGTTAAATTATAATTTATAAATTATAATTAAGTGAGATTTACCTAGATAATTATATTAAATATTTCACATTTTACCCCAGCGGTAAATTAACTACAAAACATAAAGTAAATAAAATTTTATTACAAAAAGTAAAAGTGCATAATTAAAAATACTAAAAAAAATGCTAAATTAAAATTACAAAAACTAAAACACTCAAGATGCAATCCTTAGAGTTCTTACAAAGCTCAAGGAAGACATGTTTTGAATTCTGAAATCGCCCTGAATTTATAGGCGTCAGTAGGGGTCTGGCGTCGCGACGCCAAGCCAGCGTCGCGACGCCCGTTTTGTTGACGTGGCACGCTCTGGTTGGTCGGCTGCAGATTTTGGATAAGGTGATAAGGTGACACATGGCAAGGTGGTTGAAGTTCAATTATTGTGACACGTGGCGGCTTCTGATTGGTCGGCTCATATTCTTATCCGCCACGTGTCTGATAAGGATAAGTCAGTCAATAATTGATGCTGACGTGGCGACACATGGCAATTTGACTGTCGGCACCATAGAATTGCGACACGTGGCACGTTGTGATTGGTTGATGATGACATGGCGATGAGGTGGCACGTTGACTCGGTCAACTGATGATGTGGATGATGAAGTGGATGACAGATGGAGTGACACGTGGTGACATGTGGCGATGGTGACTGTCGGCACCGTAGGATGATGACACATGGCACGGCGCACGTTAGCAGATCGGCTGTGATGGTGACACGTGGCATGTCGCACGTTAGCAAAGTCAAACTTTCTCAGAATTATGATTTGTGAACCCGGAGCATGTTAGCACTGTTCGGTGCATGTTAGGCGTCGCGACGCCAAGAGCTTGCGCCTCACGACGCGTCCAAATTACCAAAATGTCCTTTTTGCCAATTTTCACTGTTTTGCTCCAAATCACCTCCAGAATGTCCTGAAACTTTATTTATCTACAAAATAACACAAAACACATCAAAACATTCACAAAACTCAAGAAACTATACAAAATATTAGGTTAAATGAGTGGGAAATAGTGATAGATTTACCACTCATCATCGCTCGATGGTATATTTGTGACACTTTAACAAGACTCATGTGAAGATATGTACAGAAAGCCTCAATGTAGCTGAATATGAGGCTTCTCCAAATCTGTGGCACTAGAGACTCGGTCATATGAGTGAGAAAGTGTTATCTACCTTGACAAAGAAGAATCTAATCATTGTCTCCAATAATGTTGCTCTAAATCCTTGCAATCACTTTTTATTCGGTAAGAAACATAAAGTCTCTTTTAATTTATCTTCTATGAGAATATCAAAGTTTCTTAGGCTGGGGCACTATGATGTTTGTGGTCATTTGGAGGTTAATTCATTAAGGCAGTAACAAATACTTTCTGACTTTCATTGACGATGCTTCTCGGAAAGTGTTGGTGTATTTTCTAAAAACAAGTGATTAGGTCCTGGATTATCTCAAATTGTTCCATGCCATGGTATGGAAGAAACTGAAGTGCCTCTACATAGATAATGAAGGCGATTACACTTCCAGAGAGTTCGATGCCTACTGCGGATGATACGTCATTAGACACGAAAGGACTACTCCACGCACCCCACATCATAATGGTGTTGCTGAAAGAATGAAACGCACTATTATGGAGAAAGTCAGAAGAATGATCAGCATGGCTAAGCTGCCAAAGCCATTCTGAGGAGAAGTTATCTGTGCCGCCTACTACCTGATCAACAGATCACCATCTATACCAATGAGTTTTGAGATTCCGGAGAAAATGTGGTATGGTAAGAATCCCTCATATTCTCACCTTAGAACATTCGACTGTTTAGCCTTCATGCATCTTCATAGGCTAGACCGGGCCGGCGGTTCGGTTCCGAACCGGAACCGGACCGTCCGGTTCCGGTTCCATTCGGTTTTTTTTTTTTTTTTTACTTTTTTGAAAATAAAACTCAAATTACAAATAATTATATTAAATTATTATTTTTGAAAATAATTACAAATAAAATTACATAATTACAAATAAAATTATGTAAATTACAAATTAAGTTAAATTACATTACATAATTACACTAAATTACAAATAAAAATCTTAATTAAAAAATTAAAAAAATATATTATTATATATATACAAACCGGAACCGTACGGTTTCGGTTGGAACCGTTGGAACTGTTGGAACCGAACGGTTCCAACGGTTCCAACCGGTTCGGCTAGGGGAGGAACCCTAACCGAACCGGTTAGGTTCCGGAACCGTCCGGTTCCAACCGGTTCGGTTCCGGTTCCGAACCGGAACCTTGGCCGAGTCTATCATAGGCTATGAAGACGAGGAATTCAGATACAGATTATGAGACCCGAAGGAAAAGAAGGTCATTAAAAACAGGGATGTAGTGTTTCTTGAAGACCAGATAATAGAAAAAATTAAAAATCCCAATATGTCTTCTAATTCCAGTGTCGACAAAATCTTTTCAAATCCATACACAACCCCAACACCAACACGAGTAGCCACAAATAATGATGAAGTGCATGATATGTCAGAGGCAGAACTAGATGAGGAAGATGGTGTTGAGCATAAGGAGCTAAAACCCGCTCCATAAGATGCTACAGAATCTTCCGCAGATCTGGATGATGACAGACCTCCAGAAATCAGTGAACATTTAGTACGAAGATCTGAGCGAGGTCGGATTCCATCAAACAGATACTCAAAATCTGACTATATTCAGCTTACTGATGAGGGGAAGCCAGAAAGTTTCAAGGAAGCTATATCCTATAAAGACAAAGGAAAATGGGTGCACGCAATGCAAGCCCCGAGCCATCATAAACACTTGGCCACTAGAGAATGGTTCCTCGTTGTGCCATTCAAGCAGTGCCATGATGGAGAAACTTTGATCCTATTCTAATAAGGTCTTTGGGGAACGAATCCGACTCCGAGCCAACATAAACACTTGGTCACAAGGGAATGGTCCCTCATTGTGCCACTTAGGCAAGACAATGCGGGGAAAACTTTGACCCATGCCAATAAGGCCTCGGTGAAACGAATTTGACCCCGAGCCAACATAAGTACTTAGCCACAAGGGAATGGTACCTCCTTGTGCCACTCAAGCAAGGCCATGAGGGAGAAACTCTGACCCCACGCCAATAAAATTTCGATGGAACGAATTTGACCCCGAGCCAACATAAACACTTTGCCACAATGGAATGGTCCCTCTTTGTGCCACTCAATAATATGGCCTCGGCGGAACGAATGCAGCCCCGAGCCATCATAAACACTTGGACACAAGGGAATGTTCCCTCATTGTGCCACTCAATAATATGGCATCGGTAAAATGAATACAGCCTCGAGCCATCATAAACACTTGGCTACAATGGAATGGTCTCTTCTTGTGTCAGTCATAAACACTTGGCCATAATGGAATGGTTCTCATTGTGCCATTCAATAATATGACATCGGCGGAACGAATACAACCCTAAGCCATCTAACTCTGAAAGACCTTCAGGGAAGATTTTCAACCTCAAGTCGTCCCCACAAACACTAGTAAGGCATTCCAAACCAGACTGTAAAAACAAAAATAAAAGATGGAAAGTGTAATATGTGTGAAATATCACACTCTGTACCGACCCAAAAACATCAAGGAAACAAAGGCAGCGTCCTGCTCCATATTACCCAAAACAACAATTCCAAACCTTATAGTCCGGACATCATGGCGATCCGAGCTACGGATGAGGGGGCGGCCAACGCCATGGGGGAATTTCCCATCATGGTCTCGAGTCTGCAAACGCCATGGTGGCCTCCTAGCCTTCCTTGTGTTATGCTCATACGGATCCGAAAAAGGGACGACCAGTGCTAGAGATGGCAGAAAAGCCCAGGCACGGTCCGGCCCGGCCCAGACTGGCCCACCCAGGATAAAAAAAAAAAATCACAGGTCGGGCCCTAGATTGAAAGCCTGGTTCGGGCTGGGGCCTAAATTGGGCTTAGCATATTAAGTCAGGGCCCGGCCCGGCCCGACCCGGGCTTAAAGAAAAAACATATATATAATTTAATATGTTTGTAGCATTTGTATTTGTTTGTAGCATTTGAATTGTTAATTTATCGATGAAACTTTTAATATATTTATGAATTGTCTTGCATATATTGTGCATGTATTTTGTATTTGTATATTTTTAATTTTTTTTAAAAAAATGATCCGGATAAAGCCTGGGCCAGGGCCCGGCCCGACAGACACTCGGCCAAGGCTTTTCCCAAGCCCGGGCTTTTATTTTCCTTGTCGAACCCGGCCCATTCCCACCCTTAAGGATGACGTGATGATAACGGTTGACGTCATGGGTTGGTGAAATATTGAATTTGGGAGACTATATAAAGGGGTTGAAGTCAAAGATTCAAAGGTTAGCAAATTTCACAATCCACGGCTTGTTAAAGACAAGAGTTACAGTTAGTGATATAGAGAGAAATCTGATCGATTCCCGATCGTCTGAGAGAATTATACCGGACTAGTTAAGATCTGAGATGTTCGATATTGTATCTTGTATTCCTCCCTCACTTATAGCCCGGGTTGGCCTTGACCCCGATTATGTAATAAAATCCCCCATTTTTACTCATGTTGACGTAGATTTGAGCCACTCTCCGCCGAATCATGTAAACTCCGTGCATTTTTGGTCTAACTGCTATATTTACTTTTGGTTCCCTATTAACCAAACAAATTCATATCACTCCGGGAACGAAAGCCAGCCATCAACATCCTCTAATCTTTCAACATGACCTATTAACCATATCTAGTTCTCATACTGAAACTGAATAATTTAAGCAAATTCAAGTATTTAATTTGTCACGTTGAAAAGTTTAACAGTCATTAAGCTTTTCCTTGAATGTTGTATTTTTCTTTTTGGGATACTAGTGAACGTCACGTTCTTCTATAGCCCAAAAATAAACTATTAAAGTTTTCACTTTAAAATAAAAAATTTATTTATTGTGATATTACCGTGGTCCACAGCTTTGTCACGTGGACTCCTGTGTGGCTGCTAATATTAATGTGGCACGTGGGACAGTATCTTCATCTTGGAAAATGTTATTTACCTGGACGAATACCCAAATTGATGTCCAAATGGACAAAATTTAAAATTATGGGACCGTATCTTTAGTTTGAAAAATGATATTTTTCCAAATGAGTACCTTAAATTTAGAGGTAGATAAAATCGGTATCGGTTCAGTTTCGAAGTGAACCGAACAGAAAATTAATCGGCTCATTATTGTTGGAATCGAGCTCAAATCGAAAACTGGAACCGAACCATTCAGTTCGATTTCGATTCGGAATTGCACAAAATCGAATCGAAACGATACCCATAAACACACATACACTCATAATAAGTACATACAAGGCTTGGGATTTAAAATTTTCTTACTTTTCCTCTTACCGAAATAAAAGAAAAAAATCAAAATCTCATTTCAAAAACAAGCATTAAACACCAAAAATTCAATATGAATGAAGAACAAAACCTATTGTTCTCTTTAAATTGTTAAACTAATTGGTTCATTGGTTTGGTTCGAATCGCGAACCGAACCAATTTCAACCGATCGTGTTTATCAAAAACTGAAATCGAGCATAAACTGTCAAATCAAACAGAATCGATATTCTTGGTTCGGTTCGATTTGGTTCAATTTCAATTTTTATACCCACCCCTACTTGAATTGGTGTCCAAACGAGCAAAGTTTAAAATTGTGTGTTTTGAACTTTATCTGTTTAGACATCAATTTGGGTTCGCGTTCGAATAAAGTATCACATCCACTTTAACTTCTATAACGTTAACTCAATGAAGTCTTGCGCAGTGTCATGGCCCTAGTGTAAGGATAACATGTTCGTGTTAGGGTTGGTGCTCAGAGTGCCAATCCGGATCGTATTTATATCCGATTCATAAATACGAGCAATTCCATTTTTCATAATATTACTAATTTAATGGTAGCACCATTGTCTTTTATACACTTATTCGATCTAATTACGATTAGATATCTGATTATGATTAGATCAAAACTAAATCTGATTTAGTGATACGTGTATATTAGACAAAGACCCTAGGATTTACAATGTAGTGCGCAGTTACAAAGTAGTTTGTAATTGACATTGGGAAACACACTATAAGATGTATATCCTTAAATAAAGTTCCTGGTCAAGATTTATTAACACGGGTCGGTTAGTAAAATCCGCTGAGACCAGTACATGTCGTATATCGTGACTTGATCCGATGGTTTATCCCAATGAACCATAATTCTCGGGAGACTCGTATAGACATGTAGGTGTTTATTTGATAAACACTGAATGACTCACTAAAGATTTCATAATAGATGGTACACCAACGTCAATAGAAATCTTCTCGAGTTGAGCGAGCATAGTGGTCCTTCGACTTGAGATACCACAGTGGGATATATGATTTATCCTCCACACTTTGACGGCAATCACGTCAATGATCTATTCATGATCAGACCTCCGCTTGTTCGTTGGGTGTGTATGATGCTCATGATATCCAATGTGTATCAAGATAGGATCCGTCAGTCATGTGTACATGGCATAGGCATCCAGCACGTGTTTATGATCTAATAAATTCATGGACGTGGTATAACTTCAGAAATCAGTTCCGAGTGTTATTTAGAGATCGTAAATTGAAAGTCGACTTTATTATACCGAACGAGTTTGACGTTCTTATCTGTACCCCAGGTAAAATATGGATAGCCTATGATGGAGGGATTATACGTATGCAATGACCTCGGCTTGCATAGTTTAGCGAGATTATCTGTGGTCGTCATAATCCATGAGTGGGTGGATTATGGACATGAAATTGGATTTCATGACAGATAAAATATCTTTGTATTCTATTTGATAGAATATCTTTGTCTATGATCTCGAGTAATAAAATTATTTTGTTACTTGGTATGTTAACATCAGATGTTAACGATTGTAGAAAAGACTTGACTTGTTAAACTCAAATGTGAGAGTGATAAACTGTAAGTGGAACTATATAATTAATAAGATGAAATGACCCTTTGACAACTCACGTATAAGTCACATAGGATGTCAGAATCATTTGTAAAGTATTAGATACTTAATGATTCTATTATTTTCTTATTGGAGAAAATTATCCTATAACTTATAGTGGGAGCGATATTTGATATCGATTTCGGAAGTTAGCATTGAACCATAGATCTAAGATTGTTCATAGCTTACTACGATCAAGTTTTGAACTTGATTGAGCTTTCGTTATGAATAGTTCATAAAATGTGAAAAAATTTTGCGCGGCAAAAGCAAAGTGAGCTTGATAAAGGTTTGACATTTATAGTATGACAGTGAGAAAAGTTATACTCAATAATCTATTGTAGATTCTGAGAATACCTGTCTTTAGTCGCACTAATTGAACAGTTAAAGATTTGTTGGTTAATGTTGATATTAAACAGTGTATTTTGGCTAAAGAATGCAAATTGGAGTTCCTGAATGTTTTCTTCGAATGAGAAATCCGTTGTGGTTTCTTTGTTTGAAGAGTTCATTCTAGAATGGCCCTAGAGTTTGTATTCTGCAAAAATCACAGTTTGATATATTAGTTTATAGAGCCTATTGTAGACTCAGATAAGCTTACCAGAAATCAGTGTTTTCTAATTTTGATACAGTCAAATTGTCTGATTTTATCGAAATATAGAGAATACATATTTGACAGTAGGGTCAGTGAGAGCGTACAAATTTCTTCCTAGTATTATATGTATTAAGTCTTCTTTTCTTCGTGTAAGCAATGGGAGTAGAATCTGTTGTATTTGATATAAAGTTTCATATATGATATAAAACTAAGAGACTTGTGAGATACTCACATTAGTCGCGTATTAGATATGATCTAATAAAGGACACAATAAAACTATTTGTATGACAGTTAGTATAACTGTTTGATAGTTAACGTATCTTTTATATATATGGTATTCATCTTTGGTAAAAGATGATTCCTTTGTCGAAAGAAAGATTGATTAGAATGTATAGTCAATGTTATGCATCATAAGATGATGGCGTAATGAATACTATATTATATGCGATTAAAGATATCAATTTAATCGTAATTGTTACGAGTTATTTTGATATACAGTAGACCATATGATGTGTCTTGAAACATATTCTTTGTTATCTTAGAGATATTAAGAATGAGTTTCTTATTCATGGAGAATTTAGTCCGCAACCATAAGGTCAGATTAGTTTTGATCCTAATTATGACATTAGATGGTCTATGTCATATAAAGTCAGAAAAGATGCAGTGGGAGTGTCACCGTTGATTCTACTGAACTAGTGGAATCAGTTGCAACTTAAAAAGTATTGACTTATGAAGTTGCATAGTGACCTCAATGATTAGAAGTGTTCATATTAGTGTAGTGCTTGCGGTTGTCTCATAGTATTTGGATTTGATCTCTAAATACATAGACAACTCAATAGCTAAAGTACAATACTGATATAGCGTCTGAGTCATATTGATGTGGAATTTGGATTCTGTAAAATATTAATGATGTTGGCTAAGGAAAACGGTTGGGTTTGTTGGACAAACTCGATTTGTTAAGCAGACTTACTTGTTTGTTGCCTACATCTTGAGTGTTAGGTGAGCTCTTGAGGGCCATGAGTATGTGATACACATTAGATGTGTATATGATACCGTGGAGCAAGTGGGGAAAATTGTTAGGGTTGGTGCTCAGAGTGCCAATCTGGATCGTATTTATATCCGATTCATAAATACGAGCAATTCCATTTTCCATAATATTACTAATTTAATGGTAGCACCACTGTCTTTTATACACTTATTCGATCTAATTACGATTAAATATCTGATTATGATTAGATCGAAACTAAATCTGATTTAGTGATACGTGTATATTAGACAAAGACCCTAGGATTTACAATGTACTGTACAGTTACAACATAGTTTGTAATTGACATTGGGAAACACACTATAAGATGTATATCCTTAAATAAAGTTTCTGGTCAAGATTTACTAACACGGGTCGGTTAGTAAAATCTGCTGAGACCAGTACATGTCGTATATCGTGACTTGGTCCGATGGTTTATCCCAATGAACCATGAGTCTCGGGAGACTCGTATAGACATGTAGGTGTTTATTTGATAAATATTAAACGACTCACTGAAGATTTCCTAATAGATGGTACACCAACGTCAAAAGGAATCTTCTCGGGTTAAGTGAGCATAGTGGTCCTTCGACTTGAGATACCACAGTGGGATATGTGAGTTATCCTCCACACTTTGACGACAGTCACGTCAACGATCTATTTATGATCAGACCTCCGCCTGTTCGTTGGGTGTGGACTGATGCTAATGATATCCAGTGCGTATCAAGAGAGGATCTGTCAGTCCTGTGTACAGGGCATATGCATCCATCACGTGTTTACGATCTAGTAAATCCATGGCAGTGGTATAACTTCAGAAATCAGTTCCGAGTGTTATTTAGAGATCATAAATTGAAAGTTAATTATATTATACCGAACAAGTTTGACGTTTTTATCTATACCCCAGGTATAATATGGATAGCATATGACAGAGGGATTATACGTATGCAATGACCTCAGCTTGCATAGTTTATCGAGATTATCTGTGGTCGTCATAATCCATGAGTGGGTGGATTATGGACACGAAATTGGATTTCGTGATGGATAAACTTAAACTTAGAGAGTCCCATAATATGAAGTGTACTCGTTGAGCACTTGGGCAACACGATATGAATAATACGGATTATTCATAATACTTCATCGGATTAAGTGAGTTAATTCGAATCGTTTAATCGATTAAACAATAACACATGCATTAGGGGATTTTGGCCAATCGTAATTATTGTGTATTTGTATTTGATACATAATACGATTAGATACACATTAATTATTCGTCAAATGAGATTTTGACACATGCCATAAATATATGTATTTGTTATTTATTATAAATAAAATACATATATAATAATAATTATATTAATTGATTATTTGGATATTTAATTGTTAAATATTTAAATAATTAATTAATAATTTTTTTTCATAAATGTTATGAAATTTGTCCAATTATTATTGGTTCACATGGCATGATTTAATTATACTTTATGTGTGTAATTTTGATTGGATTACATAAGGTTTAATTATAATTTAATTTGATTAAATTGCCAATTGACCATTTTAACCCCAATAAGTCGGTCATGCCTTATTTATTTTGGAAAATTTGTTTTCTTCCTCATTTTTCATATCCACCATAGCCGAAATTAGAGAGCGAAAAATCTCTAGGATTTGCTTGTTCAAATCATGAAGAAATTGAAGGAAAATTCAAGAAAAAGGCTTAGGAAATTGAAGATTAAAGGTAATCTACTTTAACCCTAAGCTTGGAAATTTAGTTTCTTGTTTCTTGATGATTTAGAAATGTTCTAGGGTTCTTTCAATTCTGAAAAATTGGGGCTTTTGGTTGTGGAAGATGGATTGGAAGTGTTGATGCATGTGTGAAGTAGTTTTGGATGGTATTAGTGTAATAATTGTCCAATTTATTCATTTGATGACATGTTTCCATTCTAGAGTGTTATGACCACTCTTGTAACACCTAGAATTTTTCTTGGGTGCTTCATGTGTGGTGACTTTGATTGGTGTTGAGATTAATTTGATTAATGTTGAAAAATTGGATTTAAAGCATGAAATTTGAGATTTTCGGTTTCTGGATCATACCTGGAATTGTTCTGTTTTTGGTGATGAAAATGATGTCTTATAAATGTATTGGATGTGTTTTGGGAGTTGGAACAATTACCGGAAAGTGTTTCGAAGTTGAAATAAGCGAAAACGGCGAAAAATGGCGTTACCGGGTGACTTTTGAGCCAACCGGGTGACGGCTGTCCAAACAGTGAGTTCATCACTGTTTGGGCAGCCCATGAACTGCCCTAACACTAATGGGGCTGACCTGGGCAGTCCCCATAAGTGTCGGGTGGTCGGTTCGGTCCAAAACATGTTTTGCGTCATTTTGCGGAAAAATATTTTTCGTAAAGCTTCGCGACGTTTCATATACTTTTATGTCGTTATTTGATATCGAATAAATAGGTTTATGTGAAATATGAATAAATTATTCATATTAGATATTGAATAATTTATTCGGTAATTTGATAATATTTTAAATTACGATTTCGCCCGAACCGCGCTTCTGATGCGCCTTTCGCCCAAAAACCTCAACAGTTCGGACACTTTATAAAGGAGCTCATATTTCGAGACATCAGATCAAGCCCGTTCATGGTCAAATATATCTCTCATAGGACCTTGTACTCGAGATATTTCATATGTGTGGTCCTATTCAGAATTTTGCTGAGAGATTTAGAAACATGCTCACTTGCCGCTAGCAGCTAGCTAGATTTGCAGCGTTGTAATGGAGCTTATGTTGTAGAGGCTTCGTGTAGGCTGACTTACACGAGACGTGTCCCTTGGTAAGTACCGCATGTGCATTTTTCTGTTAAGGAAAAAGTCGGCCCATGACACTCAGCATGTATCATCACAGCCAAGACTTACGTATTACCATTAGACTAAATGAGTGGATTCATCCAGGCCCATGTATTGGGTTTCCCAATTTTAATTTTAATTTTAAAAAAATTATTGAAAACTCACGTGAATACCAAATCGCACACCTGAGTGTTTTGATGATGTCAATTTTGCCTACAAACCCCCCAATAATCTGCTAGATATGCGTAAGATTTGATAAGTATTTTAACAAGTTTGGTAATTTAAAACAAAATATGTTATGAGTTTGATAATTACCTAAATACCAAAAGTATCCGCTAAACCCGTATTCTCATTTTTTTTAAAAGTTTAAATTAATTATTAGGAAAATGACATCTAAACCTTTAAAGGTTTGCTCTAATTTATATAAAGGCCCATTTGTTTTCATAAATGGTAATACATACCTATTTCTGAGTCACATAAACCCTTAAAGTTTGTAAAACCACGGGGTCTATGAGGCCATTTTTGAAAATAACGGAGTCATTAATGACCATTTTATCAAACAATGGAGGTCTATATGTCTTTTTCGCTTAATCATTTATAGAGATGGTTCTCAAAATGAAACCGAGATAGTTAGAAGAACTTGCTATGATTTGATGAAGTGTAAGTCAAATAAAAATATAATAGCATGAAAATTATTTTTATTTCTGTTGACAGGTGATTCTCGTTCCAGTGGCAGTTTCAGGATAACGCTCCAGGGATCATCCTCCTCAAACCGTGAATTTGTTTGGTTATGGGGGGACCAAAAAGATAAAACAACCATAATATCGACAAAAAGGGTTTTACGTGGTTCGACGGAGCGAATCCAACCTACGTCCACTGGCACAAAGTGGGGTATGATTTTTATTACCAAACCGAGCTCGGCCGACCTGTTTTTCAGGAGGGTCTAAGGAAAACCGAGCTGTTTGTTTATCATGCTTTTACAAGTAATTTTTCCTTTTTTAATAATTTTTTGCTATCCCCCCTACAAATAAGACTAACTTCCATTTATATACTAAGGAAAATACAATATTATTCCCGTATCTCCATGACGTCAGCCACGTGGATCTCCGGCTGATTGACGGGCTCTCTGCCCTAACTCTGTCTCGCCAAAAGCAAACCTGCCTTATGCCTGCCTATCACATCACTCTATTTTATACACTGCCACACTCAATAATAATGATGTCAGCCTGTAAAGATCTCAAGCAGTGATACATGTCAGAGGGAAAAGTCTAAACTATCCCGATCACAAGTCAGGCCTCATGTGCATGGCCAAATCGCGAGCTGAACTACCCTAACTGCTTCCGACCTGACCTAGAATATCTGAGTTCATCATCCCGATCCACGAGAAAAGAGGGTACCGAACTGAGCTACCGGGCTAAAGGGGTCGGTCTTGGCTCTGATGTTGTCAGCCTCTGAGACCCGCATCATGATGTGTCCTCTGGTCGGCCATATCCGGGAAACCGGGTCTGAACACTATAACTGGCCGAGGAATAATCAATACCCTCTGAACACTAGCCCCTTCAGAAGGAGAAATTCCATATCTGCCATTGATGTATTGTTCTAATACTTTGTCATAAAAATCACCATCAATATTTGTCCCATAGTTCTTGGTTTCAACGAGTGTACGAGTTGGTACCGGGAACTACAAAATTGGAGGTGTACTGATCAACTAGTGATGATCGGCTCCAAAAACCATAGATAAAACTTCCTCGGCAACCAATCAGGTTGTCTCCGGCATCTTTATGTGCTTAGTCACCGAGGATTCTGATGTCCATCCAAATGATTCATTGACTTGAAGCAAATACCCCATTTACCCTTCTGGTAGCCATCCCTCGGAAACCGTAAACCATTATAACCTCTTAAATCCCCATCAAATCACTTCTAGGGTTTAGTTTGGACGCGACACTTGCCAAGCATCCGTGATCCTCCCGCCAAAAATCAAAGCAATCAAACGTTCAAGGAGCAGCCAAAAGGTTTCCAATCTTAGCTGTCCATTGTAATCCGAGTATATGGAGCTTGATAGTGACACGCGGTGCATATTTGAGGCTTCTCTCTTATCCAACGGCCAGAAATTCCCTGAGCTGTCTATAAAAACGAGAAGCAACACATCTTTCTTTCTTTTACGAAAAACAAAACTTCTGAAGCGCAAGAGATTCGTTCCTCACTGTCTGAGACCAGCAAACTCCAAGACCGACCAGACCAACCGTCGATACATCCTATTGAATCAAGTAAGCTTTCTGCACGACTTCATTCTTTTCAATTACTAAAACTCTCTGTAATCACTTGCTGCTTGCGAATGCTCGTGCTTTCTTCCTCGTTTTCTCTTCATTTTTCTAGCATGTTTATCCCCTTGTTCTATGCTGCAAATGTGTGTTTTGGGTTGGGTGTGTGATGTAGGATGCATGCACTTCTGGGCCGAGTGATGGGTTGTGGGTTAGGGTGTTTGGGTTTCGGGTTTTCTGTGTTTGCTTTCTGCCGTGTGTTTGGTTTGATGTTTAGGAAGAGATTTACAATTTGTGGCCATTGTTAGGACGTTTAGAGACTTTAGGCCTAGGTTCCCGGTCGATAGAATAGCCTTTGATTCTGTAGTGCCCCCAAACTGATTACTAACTGCCCTTCTCGGACCTTGCTATTACTAGGAATGTCAGATGCTGAATCGTCCTCAGCTCGGCCCACAAACCCCCAACCTCATCGTACTGAAGAAACTTCCTCAAGCTTGGCCATCTTGGAAGAATTAGATACTACTCCAACCCTTTCCAAGAGGAAAATGATACCTACCACCATCGAATTCCCCGGAAATATCCTGAACCGGGAGAATTAGACTGGTCCTCCTTGGACATGGACCGTCCTTCAACCATAACAGAAGACGCTCTGAGCATTCTCCGCCATTAGTACGAGATTCCCATTGACATAGCACTTCAGGTCCCGGGCCTTGCAGAACAAGCAAGTCGGCCTGAATCTGGCTCTGTGGCCTTTCTCCATTCTTTCTTCGAGTGCGGTCTGCGGTTGCCCATCCAGTCGTACTTCGTAAGGATGCTTGACATGATGGAAATTACCCCCTACCAACTGAACCTAAACAGCTGGTGGATACCGGCCGGTCTGCATGTGATATGGCACCAAGCGGGCCTTAGAGAACCGACCTTTGAGGAGCTGCAAAGGCTATACAAGCTGAAGGCAAACCCGAAATCATGCCACGGCTGGTACTACCTCTCTTCTTATGCCGACGTCCCCGCCCTCATTACAGAGCTCCCCCAGACAAACAAAAGCTTCAAAGACCCTTGGTTCTGGGCCACAGGTGATTGGGGTAGATCTCGATCGACTGGTTCCGAAGAGATAGATGTCCCAGATGTCTTCTCGGCAGGAGGTGAGGAACCGAGCCCTCAGTTTCTTTTCGTAATTTTCATGAAAAAATACTAACTCCCCAAACCTTTTCAGTCTGTTGGAGAGATCCTCCTAAAGTCAGCCACGAGGTCCGGACCAGGATTAAAAGGGCCCAGAGTTTTGCTGGCCCTTAGAGGAAAACTGTCAATGACGCGGCATTCTTTGAATCAGGCCTTATCCTGAACGCACCCCCACAAGCTCTAGGTCGATTAGGTAGCTACCATCTAACATTCTGATAAATCCCTTGTGCCCAGCTCAAACATGAATGAAGTCATCAGTACTCAGAAACTGACCATGCTCTCTGCCTTGTATTCTGCAGGAATGACAAAACCGGCCAAATACCTAAGGCGAATCAAAAGTCTGACCAAGAGGCCCGGTCCGGGTGAATCCGGGAGTTCTCGGAGGCGACTGACCACTCCGGTTCCTCCGGAGGCTAAGGGGAAAGCCAATCTGCTGGCTCATCTGGTGGCACCTCCTCATCTGATGGCACCTCCTCCACCTTCTCCCGTAGGGGCGGCACCGAGCCTAAATGTCCAAACATCTCATGTCTCATCCAGGCCCGTGAGTAAATGTCACCGTGTGCTCGGAGATGAAGTAGCCAAATTCCAGGAGGAAGAAGAAGAAGAACAGCCTCTTGTCAGGAAGTCTACTGCTCGGAGAGAGAGAGGTGAACTGCTGAGGCTCTTCCCAATACCGGGAAGGGAGAGGTAGTGCTGGGGTGGATGACCTTAGTGAGAAGGTCCGGGATGCGACGTCTTATCTGGTGCCTGTGATCAACTTGCTGGCCGAGATAATGCCCCCCGAGCGAATCCCAAAATTCGAGGACATCTCCCCCGAGGAAGTGATTTCAAAATTCTCTGCCCGAATCATTGAGGTAAACATTATTCCCAATTTCCGCTATATGTTTTTACTTGATGAATTATAACTTTCTATTTCTCCATTTGCAGATGGGCTATGTGATGGCTCAGAATAAAGACTTGCTAATGAGCATTCTGTTCGAGGGGGGCCAGATGCAAAGACTCCAAACTCAGATTACGGAGTGGGAGGCCGAGCAAGCCTGGAAGGATCAAGATCTGAGGCAGGCCATGGCCGATCTGGCCAGAAAAGAGAGAAAAATTCAAACACTTAGATAGGCCACGGCCGAGGCTACCACGCTTAACAATTCCCTTCGCAACGCCTCCGCCATTACCAATAAGAAAATGGAGACCGCCGAGGAGGAAGCCAAACTTCTGAGGTGGGAAACCGCAAGCTCGGATTCTAAGCTCAAAGCGGCGATCAAAGAGAGGGATCAGGCTCGGGAGGACCTGAGAAACCGAGAGACCAATCTGGAGGATGAGCTAGAGAACGCCAAGCTTGAAGAAGTCAGTGACTGCGCTAAAATTATCCCAATGGTGATGCCCGGGGTGGACATGGGACCCGTCCACGTTTCCATCCAATTCTGCAAATGGGAGCTTTCGAAGGACGAAGCTCGTGAACTACTTGCCCTTCCTTCAGAGCAGATCCATGATCCCGAACCAATATATGCCGTGCCCATGTCCCCAGTTCCTGAGGAGTTACAACCTGAGGCGCATGCCCCCGCCCTCGAAGTGCCTGAAACAGAAGAAGTTGAGGCCCCTCATGCCTCTCAACTGAAGCCGAGATTCCTCTTGCTGAGCATGTACCAGAGATCTTACCACACGGACCCGATCAAGAAGAACCGGTTGCCTCTGTGCTGGCTGATGAATGAAGGTGACCCTAAGGGGGCTCTGTGTAACAAACAATACACGTGTTTTGTAATAACATTTACAATTTCATTTCTCGTATCTATCTCTGAATGTTTTATTTCCTGCATTCCATACTTAGCATAAGCTTCAGCTTTTATCTTGCTAACTTGCTCTTCCGAATCTGAATGTGAGAAGAAGTTCCGATCCCGACCAATTTGGATCCGGCCATGAGGGGAATACTCTGTTCCCGAGCCAAAGATAATCCACTCGGTGGGACGCAACCCGACTCCGAGGTAGCAAGATACTTGGCTTCGAGGGAATATTACCTCCATGGATCAATGGAGAGCCGGCCATATGGGAGATGCTATGACCCCATACCGATGATGAGCCTCTCGGTGGGACGTAACCCGACCCCGAGGTAGCAAGATACTTGGTCCGAGGGAATATTACCTCCCAGGACCAATGGAGAGCCGACCATGGGGGAGATGCTATGACCCCATGCCGATGAAGAGCCTCTCGGTGGGACATAACCCGACCCTGAGGTAGTTGAACAAATAGCTTCGACGGGACGAACCCAGCCCCGAGCTGGTGGAACAAATAGCCTCGGCGGGACGAACCCAGCCCCGAGCTGATGGAACAAATAGCCTTGACGGGACGAACCCAGACCTGAGCTGGTGGAACAAATAGCCTCGGTGGGACGAATCCAGCCCCGAGCTGGTGGAATAAATAGCCTCGGCGGGACGAACCCAACCCCGAGCTGGTGGAATAAATAGCCTCATCGGGACGAACCCAGCCCCGAGCTGGTGGAACAAATAGCATCGGCGGGACGAATCCATCCCCGAACTGGTGGAATAGATAGCATCGGTGGGATGAATCCAACCCCGAGCTAGTGGAACAGATAGCCTCGGCGGGACAAACCCAGCCCCGAGTTAGTAGAACAAATAGCATCGGCGGAACGAATCTAGCCCCGAGCTGGTGGATAAAATAGCCTTGGCGGGACGAACCTAGCCCCGAGCTGGTGGAACAAATGAGACTTAATCGCGAGGGAAGAAACTTCAACCTCCGAGGCTCCGGAGATACCTGTGCAGGCGTCCCTTTACCGGGCATCGACAAAAATAAAAAAAAGGAAACATGACAAGGTTAGTACACTGTAGGTGACTTAGCACATACTCCACACAGACCCAAAAAAGATAACAACTCGGGGCCCCTGAGGCAGCGTCCTGCCTGGTGCCTCCCAAAATATAATTCTGAACCTTATAATTCAGCGTCCCAGCTAGCCGGGCTACAGATCGGTGAACGGCCAAAGCCATGGGGGTAGAAAACTCCCCATGTTGGGCGGATCTGAAGTCTGCAAGTGCTATGAGGACAGACACCTCCTCATGTTATGCTTCTCCTGATCCGAGGCGGTTAAGCAGATAACTCACGGGGGAAGAAACCTCCCCATGTTCGTCATCCCGAGGTGGTACATGAGATCGGTTAGGCAGATAAATCACGGGGGAAAAAACCTCCCCGTGTTCGCCATCCCGAGGTGGTACATGAGATCGGTTAGGCAGATAACTCATGGGGGAAGAAACCTCCCCGTGTTTGCCATCCCGAGGTGGTACATGATTCACCATCCAACTCGCAGGGGAAGAAACCTCCATGGGTCCGGTTTACCCGAGCAATTCCTCAAAAATGTGAGTCATGGGGTAGTAATGCTTCGGCCTCAGGGGTTTGATAATGACACCCGTGATTGGCATGCCATGAGGGATTCGCGATTTTCCTACATGCACTCCATCCCTTGATGCGTTCTGGATCCTCAAAGGTGAAATGAGCCAGGTCAAAACACTTCCACCCGGGGTTTGATAATGACACCCGGGATTGGCGTGCCACGGGCTTGGTGCCATTCCCAGCTACCGAACACCCCTTCGCATCGAGCACATCCCAGGAATATTGAACATGGCTTTCGCATTCAATTAATAAACAAGTAAAATAGAAAAGTTTTTAATTCAAAAGAGGAAGTCTTATTCATATTCTAGGGACCTACTGCCATTCTTACAACTCTCTGTGGGTCATTTTAAGAGAGACTTTTACAATGGTTTTCTTGTTCTCGTCTTGCAGTCTGACACATCTTCTAGTCTGAACTTGATTCCGAAATTCCGGACCGTGTTGACAGGATTTCCCTGAACTGAGCCTTCTAAAATCATTTCTGAGCAAATCGGGGCCCCTGCCCGGACCTTCTATTCTGACTCCTAGTGGCCCGCCCCCGTGGGCTTTTTCTCATTTCCCCTAATTCGGGCCGACCACTGCATAATAAGCCGGCGGCACTTATGGATATGGATCTAGTGCCCCGGTCATATATGTCCGCCTGCCGATCCTTGAGCACTAATTTTGCCGTGAATCCGAGGACTTGGCAGGCTGAACAAACGCCGCGCCTTCTCTTGGAGGAACTTTTTCCTTTACAACCGGCGACATGCAAGCGTCACCCATTTTTGGCAGTCCTAATGGGTGATCGTTGGGCATTCTTTTTACATTCCATTCCATCGCTTAATGAAGATGGCTATTGTTGCCCTAACTCCTTGGGCACCCATTCCCTCATCTTTCCTGTTACTGCCAACCTTCCTTCTTCTTGCGAACCATTTCCTCTTTCAACTAGCCTTTCTTTCTTTTTCCCAAACCACTCTGCTGCTGAACTCTCCGATGATCCATGGTTTCCGTCTCCCGCCATCGTCTTACCACGTAAGTTACTTTTTGCTCTGTTCCCCACAGACGGTGCCAACTGTTGACGAGTGATTCTCGTTTCCAGTGGCTGTTTCGGGATAACGCTCTTGGGACAATTCTCCTCCAACCGTGAATTTGTTTGGTTATTAGGGACCAAAAACAAACTTGGTAAAAGACAAAACAACCACAATATCGACAAAAAGGTTTTACGTGGTTCGGCGCAGCGAATCCAACCTACGTCCACGGGCACAAAATGTGGTATGATTTTTATTACCAAATCGAGCTTGGCCGACCTGTTTTTCAGGAGGGTTTAAGGAAAACCGAGCTGTTTGTTTATCGTGCTTTTACAAGTATTTTTTCCTTTTTTATAATTTTTTGCTATCCCCCTACAAATAAGACTAACTTCCCTTTATATACTAAAGAAAATACAACACTATTCCCGTATCTCCATGATGTCAGCTACGTGGATCTTTGGCTGATTGACGGGCTCTTTGCCCCAACTCTGCCTCGCCGAAAGCAAACATGCCCTCTGCCTGCCTGTCATATCACTCTGTTTTATACACTGCCACACTCAATAATAATGATGCCAGCCTGTAAAGATCTCAAGCGGTGATACATGTCAGAGGGAAAAGTCCAAACTATCCCATCACAAGTCAAGCCTCATGTGCACGGCCAAATCGCGAGCTGAACTACCCCTATTGCTTCCGACCTGACCCAGAATATTCGAGCTCATCATCCCGATCCAGGAGAAAGGAGGGTACCAAACCGAGCTACCGCGCTAAAGGGGTCAGTCTCGGCTTTGATGTTGTCGGCCTCTGAGACCCGCATCATGTTGTGTCCTCTGGTCGGCCATATCCGGGAAATCGAGTCCGAACACTATAACTGGCCGAGGAATAATCAATACCCTC
Source organism: Zanthoxylum bungeanum (assembly GCA_019454045.1). Taxonomy (NCBI): domain Eukaryota; kingdom Viridiplantae; phylum Streptophyta; class Magnoliopsida; order Sapindales; family Rutaceae; genus Zanthoxylum; species Zanthoxylum bungeanum. Next base: position 198,361 of record SKCR01031149.1, read on the forward strand.
TGAACACTCGCCCCTTCAAAAAGAGAAATTTCATCTCTGCCCTTACTGTATTATTCTAATACGTTGTCACAAAAATCACCATCAACAATTTCAATGAAATATTTGCCTATAGCTGTATAGTACATGTTTTGCAATTTTTGGTTTGTCTTTTTATTTTTTTCTTTATTAATTTGTATATGCAGATTCTTTCAAAAATTTAGGAAGTATCAATTTGTTTAAAGATGAGGAGGTCGTTGATGAAGTAAGTATCTTTCCTTTACAACATGCAATATGATGCTTATTAAATTTTATGTGTGTATTTGTGTCTAGAAAAATTTAATTTTAATCATAATTGTAAGAATCAATTTGGATAAGTGTCAGTGTTATTAGTGAATGAGAACAAGGTTTTTAACTCTTGGTGTTGAATGAGATCAATAACATGGGTGATATATCTTTTTGAATCTTTTGTTTTTTGCTTTTGGTTAAAGTAAATATGTATTTTCACGATTAAGGAAAATTTATGTGGGATTGATATGTATATAATTTAATGTTGAAATTTTAATTTATTGTTTATATTTATACATGTATTTTTTTAATATTTATATTTATAATTTTAAAAACCCGTCGGTGATCAATGAAAGTTTGGTAATAAGTTTAAATCTGTTAAGACATATTTGATAACGAAAAATAAAATCCTCAATGAGCATAGTGCGGTTTTGATAATTTATTATCTAAACGTGTGCAAATTTGATATTGATAAACTCGCATCAAGCCTTATTATAGTTAAGAGTGACAATGGATTGGACCGGACTTGAATTGTATCAGGCTGGGCTCGGGATTTGTCAAGCCTCGCTAGGGCTCGTATTATGTCGGACCGAGGCAGGCAAGCGACCAATCCGGCTTGGGCCAGGCTTTATAATAATTTTTTTTTGAATTTTTTAATACTTCAAAATGAAAAAAAAAAATTTAAAATGTCAATTTTTTAGTGTTTTTAATATTGGACTTTAAAAATTTAATTATATATATATATTTAGAATTAAAAATTAATTTATTATAATTGAAAAAATATTTTGTTTATTAATAACATCGGGTTCGGGATCTTTAACCTAAGTCCGAAAACTAAAATTTTATACGCGGATGAGACAAAAACTCATGGCATCGGATCGAACAGAACCCGACTCAAATAAACTGGACCTGACTTTTCTACCATTAGCATCCACGAAACATCCAGCTCCAAACACCCCGTTGCACGTGGCCACGTCAGCCCCGACGCAACCACAGGTGTCCTCACATTCTTTGGCCACAAAGTAATCCCACCACGAGTTCTCTCAGATTCCAGTGGGCCCTAACAACTCTCATTCGTTATCGTTAGTAGGGGTGTCAAAACGAATCAACGAATCGAATTTGTGTCGAATCCTAAACGAATCGAATCAAAATATGATGGATTCGTATTCGATTCGTTTATAAACGAATCCTAATATCAGAATTCGTATTCGATTCGTTTATAAACGAATCGAATACGAATATTCGTTTATTCGTTTAGTCAATCATATTATTTAATAAAATAATTTACCACACTTGATTTACATCAATTATTCATTAAGATATACATATGAAATGTGTAATTAATATATTTACTAAAAATATCTCACCAAATACCGAAAAATATTAATTTTTCTATGATAATTAACTATAATTTCTCGAATATTAATTGAAAATTAACAATAACTAGTAAATAAAAATAATAAACGAATCATAACGAATAAACGAATCAAAGAGCTTAAATTCGTATTCGATTCGTTTAATAAACGAATCGATCGAATTGACCCATTTATTAAACGAATCCATTTTTTCAAACCCGTATTCGCTTAAAGCGAATCGAATCGAACGAATAAACGAATCCTGACCCAAATTGACACCCCTAATCGTTAGGCAGTTTTTTAATAAAAAAATCTAATTTAAAAAAAAAAAACAAAAAGAAACTCCCCCAACAAACCAAAAAGCTTTCTGCCCTTTTCGGTTCTTTCAGTTATTTGACAAATTAAATATCACAAACCCCACCGCACCGTCCCACGCAATACAGTTACCCACATTATGCCACGCGCCCATTCCACAGAGAGTATTTCCCACGCGCATTTAAGGAGAGTAGGTAAATACTAAATAATAATAAGGAGTCGTTCTACAAACAGCAACAGAACTGTAGAAAATTTCCAAAAACTAGGCGTTGTTTCCCGATTCCAGAACCGAGACTCTCTATATATGTACCCGAAATCTGACAAAAGTTTGTTCTATTTCGCTTGATTCTCGTTCTTTTTTCCCTTTAGCATTTCTGGGTTCTTTTGCTTTCTCCAAGAATAGCGATTAGAAGAACAAAACATCGGCCGAAAAGGTTCCGTTTTTAGTTTCGGTTTGAGAATAATTATTCTTTTTTTTTTTCGGTTAATGGGTTTCAGTTGTGTTAATGATGTTATTTTTTCTTTCTCTTTTCTTTGCTTTTGTTATGTTCTTGCAGAGAAAAACAAAAATCATAACTTTAGCTGCTGGTTGTTTCGTGTTTCGTTATTTGTTCTAGCTCGTTCTTTCATAAGGTGGGTGACGTTTGTTTTTCTTGGTTTCCTTTTTTCTTGAAAAGGGTTTTCATTTTTGCACGCAGTGAGCTGATGAAATGCAAGCGTGTGTTCATAATCTGATTTTCTATTAGTAATTGTTTTTTTCCTTCTTTTTTATCAACTCATGCTTTAAAATTGGAGATAATATGGAAATTGATATGGTTTCTGATTCATTGCTTTGTTTTTTTTTTACCCCATTTGGTCAGATATGGTTTGTTTCTTTGACTGAAAGATTATTGAATGATTGGTTAATTCAGTTTTTTCGGTTTGTTCCTAACCGCAACCGGCATATTCTTGAGATTGAACATGATTTGTATATCTTAAAGCTGTGTTAATTTGAAAGTGTTTGATGTGATATGGGTGTTTGTTTTCATCTTTGATTTCATTAGTCTTCATGTATTTTTTTTTTTTTTTGGCTCTGTACGGTACAAAACTATTAATGACCGGTCAAATGTCAATTTTGCCAATATGATTGAATCTTGATCGTGTATTTGATAATTCTTCTTCAAGTGGGTTTGATTTTTACGGTGCTACTATTTTATTGGGAAACTTGGTGTTGGTGGTATCAGTGGAATGTTTGATTGCAACACAAGTATGGTGAAACATGAAATCTCGAGTTCTTTTCATCGCTAAAAAGACTTAACGTCGCTGATGAATCTTTACAGGTTGGGTCCATATGTTTAATGATTTTCCATTCTTTTGTGCAAGACTAGTACCAACTTGTCACTTGTGTGGTTGCATTATGGTATTGTTTCCTCTATAGTCTCTACTTGTGGGGTAGCAGAGCTTTTTATTATACACAACCTCTTATGGCTAATATTTTCTTTACCAGATATTAGTTTTGCGGGCCAGCTTTTAACTGTGTTCACTGTTTCTTCTCTGTCTTTGCCATATGTGCTTCTATTTTTTTTGTGCTTTGTTTCCTATTTTATGAACTTAATGTTGTTTTTGTTGTGGGTGGTTTAATTTTATGTTTCTCGTATATTCTCTATAGTTAAAGAAGTATATTATATATTCTCTAGAGTTAAAGAAGTACAATTTGAGTTATCTTTTGCCACTGTTAGTCTGTTTATTAAGTTTCTAACGACGTTATTTAGACGTGTGGGTTATGTAGACATATTTGCTTTCATTGTTTCTAACTTTAATATTGACAGTATCTTGGACATCTATTGATTCGAAATTCTCGACGTTATAGGATTTTATTGTCCATGATTGTTGAAGAGTTCAATAATAATGAGAAATAACTAAACAAGAAAAGGTTTTAGTGTCTATTTGTTGAAATATCCGAATGAGAAGATGGTCATAGATAGAATTCTATGAATGATATAAGTTCCATAAATAATGAAACACAGGACATAAATCATTGTAATACTTAAGCCTCTTTCTTGCTTAGGAGAGAATAACATTTAACTGAAAAAGCTAGCCTGAGTGTGAGGTCACAAAAAAAAGGAAACATATGTTTTTCCTTCAGTAGCACATCTCGAAAAATTCATTTTTACCAACCTCATGTTTGTTTAGACAGTATAGAAATTGCAGCTAAAGAGGCATAATATTTTAGTTTTAATACCAAATTTTTCTCGGATGTCCATAGTTCTACGTATCCATCTTCCAAGGTGTTCATGACATACAATCCAACAATAGCTGTTACTAAAGATTTTTAGCAAAGTACATGAGAGCATATGATTTTTTTCCCTGTTATGTGCTGCTTCATTATATTGGACAGGAGTCAGATATAATACAATACTTTTAGAACTGATATACAACAAAATCATCTTCTTCAGGTTCCCCATTTTGAAATGAAGTGTGAGTTTTCTCCTGGCTCTGAAAAGTGAAAACTAATTATTCTTTCTCTCAATCCATCACTGCAGATAACCTTCTGCTACTACTTTCACATGATTGTCCATGATTTGAGAATGTGCAGGTGAGATTCATTTCTCTCTGAAATATATTCTGAGACTAAACACTGTGGGTCTTCACTTTCCATATTCTTTGATGATTAGTTTTCAGGAATCCTCTGCTTGATGGACTGCTTGACATACACAACACTGATTTCGTGCGGACAGTCTACTTTGTACGTTTAAAACTGTGGTAATTTGGGACAAATCTGGATCTAATGGACCTAAAAACTAATCATACTTCTCCGGTTCTCACCGAGCCTGCACCCATGAGCAAGTCAATATTATGTGTACATTCCAGTCTCTTGCCATACTCACCAACAGGAGCCTTCTCGTCAGATTTATTCCTAGCCATTCCTAGGAAGAAAACTGGTGTTCTCGATGATGTTCGTGCCAGTTCATGGCTGGATGCCATGAAAGCCTCATCTCCTCCTCATAAGAGGATGACAAAGGAATCAAACAATGAGTTTTCATCAAATGATACAGATGTTGCTTACCGCACATGGCAGGTACTTGTCCCTTTTAAGTTTTCTCAGGAATCATCTCGACAGATTCACAGATGAGTTATTTGTGGCTCATTTAACATTTCTTCTCCAATTTTTGCAGCTTTGGTATCCATCAGCTCTTTCATCTTTTGAACAAATCATGAGGTCAGCCAAAGGCAAGAGAATAGCATTATTTCTGGATTATGATGGGACTCTTTCACCAATAGTAGACAATCCTGACTGTGCCTTCATGTCTGATGCTGTAAGATTTTTGTTTTCAGATGGACAAAATGTGAACTTCCATTAAAACTTTCACTCTTTTTCATTTACTTTCAGTAAATCAGCACTGTCTCTCGGTTAATTTTCAGATGCGTGCTGTTGTTAAAAAGGTGGCAAAGTATTTCCCTACAGCAATAATAAGTGGTAGAAGCCGTGATAAGGTAATTAACTGGCCTTTTTTCTTCTTATAAAAACTAAAATTGATGTCATTTGTGAATTCATCCTTGGAATTTGCTGTTTCGTTATATATCAAATGTCGTCAGTGTCTTTTCGTTGACTATTGCTTGCTTCTTCTGTGCAGGTTCACAAATTTGTAGGACTAACAGAACTGTATTATGCTGGAAGTCATGGAATGGACATCATGGGTCCGGTTATACAATCTATACCTACTGATTATCCAGACAATATTCGGTCTACTGACAAGCCGGTAGCGTGACTGAATATTTGTCCACTACTTTCTTATCCTCTCTCATATGAATTCATGTTCTTAAGTGATTTTTGATATGCTTTCTTTGGATAGGGCAAGGAAGTTAATCTTTTCCAGCCTGCAAGGGAATTTTTGCCTGTGATTGATGAGGCGTGTAAATATCTCTCTCTCTGTGTGGATAATTGCAGTTTCCATTTTTCATTATTGAATGCAATATAGATTTTGAAATTGCTTCATGTAATGAACAGGTCTTTCATTCCCTTGTGGAGAATACAAAGGAAATCAAAGGAGTAAAAGTTGAGAATAATAAGTTCTGCGTCTCTGTACATTATCGTAATGTGGATGAGAAGGTATTTACAATTTATTTATTTATTTTTCTGGGTATGTGATTCTTGACTACTTTATGCTGGGTAGCTTTTTTTGCATTTGGTAATTAACTTCTGTTTGAACTTTGTTTAACTTTTTTCTAGTGCTGGAAAACAGTTGCTCGACGTGTCAATGACATTATAAAACACTACCCAACACGTCTGCGATTGACTCACGGGAGGAAGGTAATTTTGGAGTCAACATATGCAGAATGATTCCCCCCTCTAAAAATCATGGATTTCAGTACTTTCTGCTATTAGTATACAGTTACTTCTCTAATTTGTATTTCCATTGACACATGAGTAGGTTTTAGAGGTCCGACCTGTGATAGATTGGGATAAAGGGAAGGCTGTCATGTTTCTACTTGAATCACTTGGTAGGTTACTCTGTTATTCATAGGATTAATGACTAGATTATAATATTTCCCTCTGCATCGTGTACTAACAGCAAGCAAAATTATATTTCAGGGCTAAGCAATTGCAAGGACGTGCTCCCAATTTATGTCGGAGATGACCGGACAGATGAAGATGCATTTAAGGTAATATATGATTTACCATTGTTTTACCCTTCCTACTAATTATATAACAAATTGGCTTTTTACAGGTTTTAAGGGAGGGAAATCGTGGTTTTGGCATTTTGGTTTCATCTGTGCCCAAGGATAGCAAAGCATTTTATTCTCTTAGGGACCCATCAGAGGTACGAGTTATTCTGTAATCCTTAAAAGAGCATTTTTTTTCTGAGCCTCCTAAATATATTAAAAGTTACTCGGTGGTCCTTCTATGAGTACAAAGATTGTTGTTGGAATCCGATTTATTTCAAACTTCACACCAGCAAAACTGTTTTCCTTTTGATTGTTGTTTAAGCGCATTATTTCCTTTAGCCAGTAACTAAGCCATTATATTCCATTATTTATCACAGGTTATGGAGTTTCTCAAGTCATTTGTGATGTGGAAGCAGTCTAGTGCCCTTTGAAATACTATATATAGTAATATATATGAGGAAGACAAGAATACTCTAATGTACATGTACGGTAATTTTATTATTTTAGTTTTCTAATGAAAAATATATCAATAGGCTTTTGGAGCAGATGCACGTAGAAGCCCTCCATCGGAATTTTTGAGTCAGGAGGGACTGGTGGTGCCCAACTGTTTCTGCTCTAAGCTTCTTGGCTCAATTGTAAATTATCGCTTCACTTAACTTCATTCTTCATCTTCTTTCGACCTGCAATTTTTTTTTTTTTTTTTTTTGTATGTTGGAAATCAAAATATTTGTTCATTCTTTTAATATGGAAATGCATGTATGTATAAACTAATCTTGGCTATGTCTGTTCATGCATTTCTGCATGTATTGACACATTTGCTGGCATATTAATTTCATAGTATGGGTTTTGTAATATGTTTCTTCAAGTACATTATTAATTTCATAGTATGGGTTTCATAGTTGAGCAACTTTGTAGCAAATTCTGAAATGGGATGACAATTGTTTCATATCTTGGATTTTGTTTGTATAGTTTGGGTGCGATATGGGTCCTGTTACAATGTAGCATAACCCTGTTATTGTACGTCGTAAATATTTTGTAACACATTGTGTGAATACACTAAGTTGTACATACAATAAAAAGTTTACCAATAACCAAAAAAAAAAAAAAAAATTATAGTATATAAAAAGATTTATATGTACTAGATCTAGCTTTTGGGCCATGATAGCATAATGCAGAAATTGTGATTTCTGATGGCAAAAATCCCTATAAGGGGATAGAGCCTCGGTATATTAAGGGCTAGTAAGGATATTTTCTGTATTTGTCTGTTGGACAGGGCGGATATGAGGATTGGCATTTCCATTCAAATATAGGTAAAATCATCGAATGAATGGGGACCTGTATAGGGGTCCGGTATCACAGGTTAATTTTTCAAGTAGCGGAAAATCAGGATTGCGCGGCTTTTGTCGAGGTTCACATCTCGCAAGTCAGTCTTCCCGATGCCCACAAGCTTAATTTAGTTTATTGAGTGTATAATGGACCATCTAGCGACAAGTTATGAAAGCTAACAAGCATCGTCATAGCGTAAATGTATTATGGCACAAAAGAGTAAGTACGTACCCACATTTTGATTTGGGGCTTGAGGAATAAAATAGGACAGCCGGATATGAAAACCAAACATTTCATTGATATCGAGTTCATTACATTTACATAATAAAATAAACATCCATCTAAGGGCGAGAGAGTTTACAGTTAAGGCCCTTACATCACCGATGACCCCCAAGGCTCGCCAAGGTATCTTTCTAAAGAAGTTTTAAAACATTGCACTTCTGGCACAAGAAAACACGCCTAATGTTTGAGTTGTCATACCTCTTCTAAAATCTAATATACAAGGAGTTTCTTTGATTGCTCTCTTAGCGAGTCATTATACCATCAATATAAGTGGCCTCAGGAACTTGCTAATATCCTTAGACGAGTTCATATTGGCAGTGTTTACATTCTTACTCACTTTGCGACTAGTTACATTATCTATTACTTGAGTTAACACACTCCGTCTGAACTTAGGAAAACTTGGGAGATCGATTCTGTGTAAAAAAAAAAATTTATCTCAGTACAAGTGGTCATGTGCTTTATTAATGACCATAGACAAACTTGATCTAGCAGACTGTTACATATGAGCCCGTTACATTCTCTCTCACTTCATTCTTCGGCGTACTCAATGACGCTCTAACTTGAGAATTCGCTCGAATAGCTTCGTGTTTTCATTTCTAATTCATCTGTAGCTCTTCGATCTTCAATTTTTTACTTGAACTACTCTAGGTCTTCAATTCTTCAGGATGAATTTCTTTATTTGGAAAGTCCCTATCACTGATGTGTTCTCGTCAAACTGCTTTTTCTTCTTTAGTTGCTTCTTAACTCCTCTTCTATATGGCTATTGTTATCATGTGTTTGACTCATTTAAACCTTACCAATAAAACTCAATTGGGACAAAATCTAGATGAAGGAAAAATAGTATTGCCAATGGTGATCAAGATAGTTGTTTTATTTTGTCTGATAGCACCTCCGCACATGTTTGGATCACCATCCCTTCGAGTTGATTTAGTTGCCTCTGAGACTTCTCTTGGAAAGTTGTTAATGAAGTCAAGCTTCCTTAATAAAGTCGACATGAAACTCGATGGCGATCTCCTTCGAACATTCCATGATTTTCGTAATCTCGGCTCTTCGATTTCTCCGTAACTCAAGTCATTTCGAATTTCCCATAATTTTTAGGTGAAGTTTATCTGAGTTGACCGACAGTTGAGGTTTCTGATGTTCTTTTTCCATGAAACTTGAGCTTTTTGCCCTCTCAATTGAACCCTTACAGAACCTCGAAGCATTCCATTACTCAAAGAAAGGGTTATCATGATAGCTCTTGTGCAAGAGATCACTTTCTCGGTATTTCAGCTTTGTAGTAACTCAACACACGCAATTGCACATGAGTTTTGTTTCCAATCTACTCACAACTCCATACACGCTTTTATGCATGTGTTTTCGATCTAGGTCACTATTTCATGCATGTACTTATGCATAGGTGCTCATTCCCGACTCACAACTCTTTTATTGGACACACCACCACACACTTATGTGTATAGGTTCCACCTTCGATAATAAAATTCTTTTCTTTTTCCTTTTGCTTTTTGTTATAAAGATATGAATGATCTTTTGTGCTCTTTATCTTAGTCACATTCCTACCCACACATATTAACTCGTTCCTTCTCAACCTTTCTCATCTTCTTAGAAGGTAGAGATCTTGTCTTTAGCGGCTTGAGGGTGCTTGGTTGGAGGTGGTATATATGGCATATACACCGGCATATAATATAATTTTCGGCTTGATTGACCCGCAAGGTCTCTAATAGATGCCCAAAACACATCCCTATCCATTTCAAGCATCATCTTTGCATCCATTTTTCATAATATTAAGTTCCGACATCGAAATTAAGTTAGCTCTCTCTATGAGCAAAGTGACCACTCTAAAGGGTCATTGGCTCACCACGAGCCGTTTTCTCCACGAGCAATGAATTTGTTTAAATGACCACTATAAGAGTCTTTGGCTCACCACGAGCTACTCTCATCACGAGCAATAAATTTTATTTCGATGACCATTTATTGGTTTTTTTGCTCTATGTGCACTTTTTTTTCCGCTAACCCACTCGAGGCTATTGTCTCCACGATAGTCGTCTTCATGCGAATTTCATCCCGATCTCACATGAGTCGTTAATGTAGTTTTACACTTTCTCATGATTTACATGTCACATTCTAATATTTTCAGGACATGATCGGTATGAGACGGTGATACCATCTCTCTGAGCCTCCGACGAGGACATGCATGACGTGACATAAGCTGAAATAAATATGTACTTTCATTATTGATAGTATATCTACACATAATACTCTAGAAACATGCATGATTAATACTTAATACATAATACAAATGGAATTCGTGATGTAATTGTGTGTGTGTGTGTATATATATATGTGTGTGTGTCATGTACCATACATGTGACACTATTTGGCCCCACAACCTACCATGACAACTGTACACAAATATGGATCCATGAACATGATTCCCATATGATTGAAGCTGGTATCCATCTCCTCCGAGTTGAGCATCCTTGTAGACATGACATCTTTACGTATAGTCCAATGATGAGTCTTGTATGGAGGCACCACTTGAAAGTTCGGAAAGTTGCAAGGTTGAATGCTGGAAGGGAAGGGAACTCTAGAGAATTCATAAAAATAGTTAAATCCAGGTCGGACATCACTTATGTCCGGCCATCCTTTTCTTGGACCACAATGTCCGGCTAGACATATCCTAAATCTGGCCGGACATGTTTCGAGTTGTCAGCAAGTGTGCAGATTTTCAATTACTGAAATCACGGACCTAATTGATGTCTAGCCAGACATATATTTGAAATAAATATCTGGTTGGATATAGATCGAGCTGTAGCTGACACTGCAGATTGGCAATCCCTGGAGACAATAAGGGGATTTGATTTCCCTTCCATTTTTAGCCCCCACTTGGGCATTATAAATTAGTGTCCAAGGCATTCGCGGGGGGCTAAGATAACAATATTTTGATAACAAAAAGAACGAACAATCAACAATGAAACCCTAAATCTATGTCATGTGAAGTCTTCAGAGTTCATCATACTCGGTAATTAACCTAACAATAATTCAGGTTTATGAGGTGTTTTTCGAACCAAACACACCTTAAGGTATGGCCTGAGGGCACTCCCTAACTATATCTCTGCATTTTCTCATTTCAGATCTGACACAACATATCTAGCTGGACTTGATGTACGTCTGGCCCACATGCCAAAATCATAAGAAGTATACGACCAGATGATATGAATATCCAACCATATTCATGAGTTTTTAGCTTGTACTATTTCATTCGCTTTACTATTATACTCATGTTCTTCATATTTGTTTCCATTATAATCCTGTTATTAGCAATTTGTTATTAGCACCTATGTCTCTGCCTTTTTTACTTGTCTGATCCATAAAGGATATCCAACCTGACTTATACTATATTTGCCGAATATAATTGACATTAAATATATTCGGCCGTATATTTATTTCCCTTTTGGTATATAGGATGGAAACCCGGACATAAATTTCATAGCCGATTTCGAATGGATGGTAATATGGTATGTACTCGAGAGACAATTCCACGTACCACTGGGAAACGATTATACGCAGGATCAGTTTTACAAATCTTTTTTATCGTTATTATGTTGTTTTGTTTCTTGCTTATTATTGGGCTAATGCATGCTTTTGTGTTTGTTCTCTGTCTGGTTCACGTGGAATGTTTGGCAAGACTCATTTCATGTCCGTCCGGGCATACCTGGAATAATATCTGACCAGACTTCCATGAAGCCAGACTGATGAGACATGTACTTTAATTGACCTAATTATTTTCCTTTTTTACTGTTGATCTATTTTGAAAGTCATTTATTTACTGTCATCGCTGTTATTGTTACTGTTTAATTGTTACTGTTAGCTATGCATGCGTTTCTAACCCCCTTGATTTACCAGTACATCCGGCCAGACTTGCCCTAAGTCCGACCGGACATTAAATTCTTACAAAAATTTCAGCCAGGTTTCCCCGAAGCCAGGTTGGTGAGGCATGTATTGTATTTTGTTTTGTCTTTCTTTCTTTAATGTCGCCTCTGTTTTAAAGTTATTTATTACTGTTATGTTTACTGCACTTTTATTGTCATCTATATTCTGCACTCTTTTATATTTCTATTTAACAATGTCTAGCCAGACATGAACTATGTATGGCAAGACATCAATGACGTATAAAAATGTCCGGCCCAGCTCCTACGAAGTCAGGCTGGTGACATATGTACTCCGTTTTGATTGTTATTTTACTTGACTAGTACTTTACTGCTTTTGAACATGTATTTTTAATCAATTCTGTTTTTTTTATTGTCTTTTATTAATGTTTGCACTCTTGTGTGTTTTAAATTATTAATTGTGTGATATTGCATAATAAGACATGACTTCACCTCTTTTAAACCTGAATATTATACTAGCATTAGTAAGAGACCATTCCGAACCCAAACAGATTTAAGGTCAGATCTTGCGAGGGATATTGTGTAGTCTTAAATCAACCCCGGTGTCTCATACCGAATGGTGACTCCTTTATTCTTTGGGTAGTCTCCTATATGCTGTTCGTACTATTATAGACGGCGAGCCCAATAATGTCGTGGTCTCCGGCATCATATACATAGTGGTAAACCCCGTTTTGCTCATACAGATGGCGACTCCACTAAGTATAGAGAATCGGTCCCAAAAATATATCTTGTAGTATTCATGGCGAGATTGAGGTTAACCATGTCTTTATATCCTTTGCATACCCTTCAAAACTCGATGGCGTTACAAATCGTGAAATCATTTTCATTAAAGGCGGTGGATCGTTATGTGATGATAATCATCACTTGTTGGCACATACCTTCAAGTTAAAAAGGTGTGTTTATTGGTCAATTAAACCCTTTGGTGGGGAGACCTAATTATGGACAAGCCTTCGCCGATGAGAGCTTAAGCCCGAACCCTGGATCAAGCCCACATGTAAGCATATAGTTTTTTCCCTATAGAAATAAGCCTTCTAATGCTTGTTTTTGCACCTTAAACATTTGAAGTCATTTGACCATTTGACCATGAATTATAAACTTGTTAGGCCTTTGGGACAAGTTTGTATTTCATGATGATTTGGTTAAATGTTTCAAAATATCAATGGGCCAAATTATATGAAAACCTTGTTGGGCCTGGAAAGTCTAGTTATGATCCAAAAGTGCCAAGAACATGAGTCTGATACCTGCATTGGTTTTCATACAAAATGATACGCCTTTTTTTGGCCCATTTGGATGTTCTTAAATATTTTAAGGCCCATCCATAATAATCATGATTACTAAGGGTCCAATTTGTCGCTTTTAAACAATGACACGATCCCCATATTAGGCTTAGTCATTTGTAAAAGGGCGACATTTGTCTTTTAGCGATAGAAGAGAACAGAGGTAGCCAAGGTTCACCTTTTTATCATAAAGGAGAACGAGTTTGGTACCCCATATTGGCGTATAAGCTGAGTTAAACCTAGGAAAGATATTGGACTTGCCACGTGTATGAGAGAGATAATGTTGGAAAGATATATACTAATGTTTGAACACACCATGCATCTCATGCATTGCATGCATGCATGCCTCATACCAACCCCTTTTAGATGCAGCCATTATAGAGGCACGTTGGGTTAGAGAGGAAGGCAAACTAGTCAAAAGACAATTAACAAGTACATAGATGGCCAACAATGAGAGTTCTCGTGTAGACCAATTGGAATCCAACATGAATAATATGGCTGAACAATTACATACCATGACCAATTCTATAGCCAAACTGAAGGCGCCTCAGGTTGCAGGGGCCGAAACTGGTGAAAGGAGGCATGATGAGCCTACAACCAGGGTAGCAGAAGAAATCCCCATACTTGATGAAGAGGAAAACTTGCTAGAAAATGCTACAAATAAAATGGCCAACTCTCGTTCTGAGGCCGAGCTCTAAAAGCTGAAAGAACAAGTGTAATTAGTCACAGAGAAAATGAAAACAAACATGAAGACTTGCTTGACTATGATGCCATGACCTTTGAAGAACAACTACATTTTGGGTTCAAGATGCATGATATGACCAAATTCGATTGGAATGGAGATCCCAAAGTACACATTTGTCAATACGTGTTGTTATTGGTCTGTCCAAGCGGTAAGTCTTGAAGGTGTTTGGCATGTCACTCAAAGAAGCACTTGTGGTATGGTAACACAGCCTGAAAAAGAAGATAAATGATGACTGGAAGACACTGGCGAATGCCCTCCTTAACCAGTACGTCATAAGCCTAAAACTGGATCTATCACTTCAGGATTTAAAACACACGAAATAGAAGCCTAAAGAAAGCTTCAAAGAATTCCTGGATCGCTGGAGAAACCAACTGTTGAAGATGAAATCTAGGCCCCCAGAACGAGACCAGATCAAAATGATCATCAAAGACACCAAGCCCTCTATCCATATTAAGGAGGATGACCTCCATGATGACAAACTTTCGACAGTTGAAGGAGACTGTCATGGATATAAAAGAAGAAGCGGAGAGAAAGAAGCTCTATAGCCAAGGGTAACATAAGAAGAGCAATGAGGAAGGCTATGAGAATTTAGGAAACAAAACATCGAAAGTGAACACCGTCCAAAATCAACACTTCTCCAACATAGGAAGACTGTTAGCCTATGTATTGGAAGAACCGAGAAGACATGGGCTTTTGAAGCCGTTGGACCCACAACATGAACTAATGACAAAATACGGCAACCCGACCTACTACTGTGCATTTCATTAGGCCCATGGTCATGAGAAAGACATATGTGTCCGTCTGAAACACAAGATTCAAGACTTGATTGAAGAACGCAAGTTACCTAATCCTGAGGGGTATTGCTCCAAACATTCCTATGCATGATTGTTGCATTGCATTTTTCTTTTCCTATTATGTAATGGCTCTCTTTAAAGTTCGACGATGAAATAAATTTTCTTTTCCAAAATAACATCTCTCGAAAATAATAAGCATATCTAAATTCGTAAGAAAATTCTTTCTTTGGAATCACCATAAGAACGTCATCCACAAATATTATGCACTTAGACTTGCACTTAGAATTACAATACTGTAGGACACAGAAATCGGCGACGCTGTTCCAGGCTCACGGCCCGGTTGGGAGTACGGAGTAGCCCGCGGGGGACTAAACCGGAGAAATAAAATGGAGTCACCACCTAGTGTGAATCGGGAAAATGATTTAAGGTCACACTCACCCCTCGCAAGGGAATACCTCAAACCGTTGGGTTCGGAATGGTCCCTTACTTATGCCGCTTGTAATGAAAGGATTTGTGCAATAATCTAACCAAGTCTACGCAACATATATTCCCAAGAGTATCCTACTCCTAAGTTTGCATACAACCTACACCTAAGTTTGCATACAACCTACACCTAAGTTCGCATGCATAGAAGTAAATCGACATAACGGAAATCACACAATTCATAAACACATTAAATAGATAAATACAGAAATATAAATAGATGATAATTTCCTAAGCGTAAATACTGAAATGATATGATTAATCATATAGTGCAAAAGAAATGATCAAAGAAGCAAACACACATGAAATGTGATGAAAAGAAGTATGTGCACTGTATGTGCATTCGTGTAGCGTTTGAAAACGCGTTCGAACGGTAAATAGAAGGTTCGCGTTCGTATAGCGTTCGGAAATGCGTTCCAACGGGATAAGACCTGATGCATGGTGAAGCAGAATACGTGCGCGTTCGAGAAGAGTTCTTAAACGCGTTCGAACAGAATGAGGCAGAATGCATACGTTCGTGATTCGTTTGGAAACGCGTTCAAACGAGATTGCCAAAATGGCATCTGAAATGACACAAACACATACATGGATAAACAAATACACGATGTAGGACTTCGTATGCCCGATTGAACATATTTCACATTCAATCGAGTGTACTTCGTCCGACGCGGTAAAACATCATGGTAAAGGTAGCCTTCAGACATTTCCCTCGAATGGAGGACCTTTAACCCACCTTAGTTAGCCCATGCACATTAGATTACAATGTATGAACAAACAAATAAATAATATGGGACCTTGTATGCCCGATTAAACACATTTCCCATTCAATCGAGTGTACTTCGTTCGGCGCGGTAAAACGTCGTGGCAAAGGTAGCCCTTAGGCTTTTCATCCCTAAAGGTTGATGACCTTTAATCCAAATTGATTTGCCCATGCGCATTACACTATGATGCATGATTTAACAAGGAGATGGCATACAGAAAGAAAATAACGGAATAATAAAAGGCGCGGCGAAATGTCATGGTAAAGGTAGCCTTTTAGGCTTTTCTTCCCTCAAGTAGAGAACCTTTAGACCAACATAATAAGCCCATGCGCATTACATTACAATGCATACAAATAAATAAGACAATGATATGGGACTTCGTATGTCCAATTAAACATATCTCACATTCAATCAAACATACTTCGTCCGGCGCGGCAAAACCTCGTGGCAAAGGTAGCCCTTAGGCTTTTCATCCCTCAAAACGGAGGACCTTTAATCCAACTTGATTTGCCCATGCGCATTACATTACAATGCATAAATAAGTAACATGCGGAAAGTAAATGGTAGAATAAAAAAATGCGAATAGTAGATGAACAAGATTAAATAAAGCGAAACACATGCCGTTTGCTCAAGTAGTACGTGGAGTTATTTCCTAAGTACAGACCGTACTACCGTCCATTCGGATTCGGCTACAGAATTTACGTCTGGGTTTCCATCCGATATACCACAAGACAGAGACACACATATTCCATTCATCCAATAGCCATAGCATACATTAATCAACAATACCCATGCGAAGAAATATTGGCAAAATAAAAGAAATAAGCGGAAATAAATAAAAAAGGGGTGCCCTCAGGTCTAACATTTTATGTCGCCTCTTGGAAGTGCGTTACACGGCCGTCGGAAGGGCTAACACTCCGTAACTCTTTCGGTTAACTGATTCTCCATTTTCCTTTGTCGCTTCGCTATTTTGGGTCGCTGTTTGAGTGTATATTTTCGGTGACTGCAGTGCAGTTTTAGGGGTGATTTTCGGTGATGTTACAGTGCAGTTTTAGGGGTGATTTTCGGTGATGTTGTAGTGTAGTTTCAGGGGTGATTTTCGGTGGTTGTAAGGACTGTTTTGGGCTGTGGATTTCGGTGAATGGAAGGGCTGGTTCAAGTGGTTGATGCGTGAAGTTCAGAGGGGGTGTGTTGAAGGGGCTGATGCGTGAAGGAGTGGGGCTTTGTGTGGGCTGTTATTTGTACGTGACTGAGGGCATTGTGAGGGGTTGTTTGTTAAGTTGTTGTTTGGCGTGATTGGAGTGGCCTGTTAGTGGCGAGTAATGACGTGAATGAAGTGGACTGTTGTGTGGCGTGAAGGGTTGCTGGTCAGTGGGGTATTTGCGTGAAGTTGGGGCATTGTAAGTGGAGTGGTTTGCTGTTTTGAAGTGTCGTGTCTTGCACTGAGGTGAGAGAACGTGAGCTTAGGGTTTTCTTTTTGTGTTTTACCATGAGAGTCTAGGGTTTTTGTGAGGAGTGAGAGACGTGATGATGCTAGGGATTTCAAGGTTGGTTTTGGCTTCTTTTTATAGACAAAGGCTAGGGTTTTCCTTGCATGGGAAAGAAAGAGATCATGCAATCAATTGTGATATCTCCTAATTAGCATATCACAAGGAAATTATCTACTTAATTTAGGGAGGTGATTTGTTTAAATTTGATTTGATTTCTTTTAATTAGGAATATGATTTATCTTGATTTGATTTGATTTCTTTTATTTAGGAAGGTGATTTATCTTGATTTTAGCATGTGTTTAATGTGTTATTTGTTATTTTAGATGTGTTTTATTGGGCTTGGGCGTGTGCTAGAGGATGTTTGGGCGTGTGGTTGGTCTTTTTGGTGGGCTTGGTGTGTTGCTTGGTAGTGTATGGGCTTGGTGTGTCGCTTGCGGGGGTTTTAAGCCAATGATGTGTGGCTTGTGGGGATTTTGGGTTAAGGATAAGTTTTAAAACGGAGGACCAACGAACGAACCTGCAACTAACCAAACGAATTAAGTCCAACAAGACATTGATTTCTGAATTTCCCTTCCGACGTCCGTTTCCCGCGACTTCCGTGACTTAAATAGGTAGTGCCTTCGTATGAGACTCATCATCGGGACTTATATGTAAAAAATACAGTGCCTACAGTCGCCCCCACTTTGATGGGACTTGTGCAGTGTGTGACAATGACAATCCTATCAAAGTTATGCAATGCATTTTTACTTACCTGGCTCGCCAGCTGCCACTTGACTTGCCTGTTGCCTTGAACTGAGTTGATCTGATTGTTCGATACCCGGCATGCTAAACCCCATACCCGAGGTGTCACAGTTGCGTCTCCATACCCAGAGTGTCGCTGTAATGTCTCCATACCCGACATGCTAAACCTCATACCCGAGGCGTCGCTGTAATGTCTCCATGCCCGGAGTGCCAAACCTAGCATGCTAAACCCCATACCTAAAGCATCACTGTAATGTCTCCATAGCCGGAGTGCCATACCCGGCATGCTAAACCCCATACTCGAGGCGTCGCTGTAGTGTCTCCATACACGGAGTGCCATACCCGGCGTGCTAAACCCCATACCCGAGGTGTTGCAGATGTATCTCCACACCCGGAGTGTCATACCCGGCGTGCTGATGATGTTTGTATATCAATATACTGTATTGCCTCTCACAAGATAATCTTGATAGCTGAACATATTTTCGTCCTCAACGGACGCTTCACGTCGAAACCAGAGGACTTTCAAAGTACTTAATACACTCAGATCCGATCGTATGAATGAGTGATCTGAATTAGACTCCCAGTGTGTGTGTGCCAAGGCTCTTTCGCAGCTTAATCCTTAAGTAAGCCAACTCGATGATTTTGCCTTCGGAGAATCAGATTAGTGGGTCTAACCAACCTACATGTCTTGATCACACTCTGTGATTACTTCGTCATACTCAACATGATATGGTCTTCTTCTTTTTTTTCTCTTGTTTTTTTTTTCTCATTTTGAACTTTCTTTTTCTTTTTTTTTTTTTTCTTTTTTTTTTCATTTTCTCTTTTCTTTCTTTCTCTTTTTTCGACACACCTACCCTTTAAGGTAGTATTTCTCCTCATGGTGGTCCTAATACTCGCCCATGGGTAGCTTCACGCTTATCGGTTATAGGTGGTCTATTTTTTCCTTTTCTTTTCAGATACTTTTTCTTTGTTTCCAACCATATCATATATCGTAGCACAAGTAAACCATGATAGAAATCTAGGCAAACGGTCATTCACTAATCCGCCATCTCTTCAACTAGTCATCACGCCGACCACTCAGGCTTCTACTGCTAAAATCCCGTAATCAAGTGCTAGTGAGTCTAGCCGAGATCAACCACTCAGAATACAGGATGAGAGCACATCTCGCACTTATCGTTTCTAAGGTTTCTCCCTACAGCAAACAATGTCATCACCGGACATATGCCTAACCATCAAGGACTTCTCTCCCTCTTTTCTCTTTTTTTTTTCTTTTTCACTCCACTAGAACTCTTCCTTTCAACCGCTGATAATGTGGGCTTCGCCCCTGGGATTCCTTTCCTGAAACTGATACCAGTGTGGGCCTCAACCCTGAGAATCATCCCCAAAACTAAAACTGATGCGGGCCTCAACCCTGGGATTTCTACCCAAAACTGATACTGTGCTGTTACTGCTTCTGATTGGTTTGCCTTTGCCATTTTTCCTTTTCTTCTTCGAAACCTGTGAATACAAAAAAAAAACAAACACAAAAAGAATGAAAAATACGTTACGTGTATGCATGCATGCATGAATGAATTTCCTATCCCGTTGGGTTAAGTCTTCCGCCAAATTCCATTGGTGACTGCTCGGTCTTCTCTTCCTCAGGCAAAATACTGCTTCAATCTATCCACATTGATCGGCTCGGTGAACTCGTTCCCTTCCAAATCTGACAGTCTCACTGCCCCATTTCCCATTACTTTCTGGACGATGTAGGGTCCTTCTCAGTTTGGTCTAAACTTTCCTCTCAAGGCCATGATACCATACCACGGGTGCCCCCTCAAGCAACATCCCGAACATTATCTGAACCTGACGATTTGATAGACCCACTGAATGCATAACTGAAACATACTGTCAGAGATGGACTCTCAGATCCCTATTCCCGTTGAACATGGCCATATCAGGTATCTTGAATTGAGCTGGCAACTGTTCTTCAAAAGTCATTGCCTCATAATCTAGCAAGTCTTCATGCTTACCCCTAATCTTGTGGGTAACCGATTCCACCTGATCCCGGAGCTTCTGCAACTCTGCCTGAGGCCCGATTTTTCTTCCTGCCGCATATTCAGCCATGTCATCCTCAAAAGCGGGGATGTCATCCCCCAACCTGTTCGGAGGCTCCTCACGCCTTACATTCTCAGAGTTTCCCCCAGCACAAGGCACAACCATATTGGCCATAGTAGTAGTCAAGGCTTGCAACTGTTCAGTAACCTTGGTGAGATTGGTCTCCAACTGATCTATACAGGATACCTCGTTCTCTGGTTCGCTCATGTTTGCTATCGGCCTTTTGATGAGTCTTCCCTCTTTCCTAACCCAACGAGAATCTATGGTGTCTTTTAAAATTCTCAGTCAGCACGTATGCGTGCAATGCATGGAATATATAAGCCGACCTCTTGTCATTTTAAAGCTTCAATCACATTATTGCAAGGTGTAAACTTGTCCCAGTTGAAAAGGCCCAACAGGTTTACACCTTTGCGATAACATGGCTAAACAACTTCAAATGATAAGGGGCCCAAACACAGGATGGCCCATCGGCATTTTAGAAAATTTTAGGCCAATTGTCATAAGATACGAACTCATCCAAGTTTAAATGGCCCAACACGTTCGCCTTTCTGACAAGAAGTCTAACTGAGTGCAAATGATGATGGTCCTAAGCATAAGCATAAAGAAACAATTTCTACAGAGTGGCCCATCGGCATTTTAGAAACTTTTAGCCCAATTGTCATAAAATACGAACTCATCCCAGTTTAAATGGCCCAACAAGTTCGCATTTCTGACAAGAAGTCCAACTGAATCGAAATGATGATGGTCCATAAACACAAGCACAAGGAAATAGTTTCTATTGGTCATACAACTATGGTCTACGTGTGGGTTTGTGAGAGTGTAGACAAAGGCTCTCGCTGGCGAAGGATTGTCCACAACTAGATCTCCCCACTCAAGGGTTCGAGTGAGCAAGTGAGCACACCTTTTTTATACCTTACGGTACGTGCCAACGAGTTATGGTGCGTGACTGACTGTCAAATGGATTTCCTATTGAAGAATCCCCAGAGGGAGGGTGGAGCGAACTCTCTTAAATACCCAAGCCTCTTAGGCTCTTAACGCCTTGGTGACATGAATAAACAACAAGTCCTCCAAATTAGTCCATCACAGTAAGCTTCAAGTGAATGATTACCTAGGTGCCTTCACAGCTTTTCCTTTCAGTGGTAGAAAGGTAGTGAATGAAGGAAGACACCAAACCATTACCAAGCTCTAAATATTCCTTTGATTAAACCCATTTAATCCACTGTAGACACGATTAATTCATAGCAAAAATCCAAACATTATAAGACATTATTTCGGGGCCAATTCTCTATTCCCAGTGGAGTCTCTAGACTGTAGGACACAGAAATCAGTGACGCTGTTCTAGGCTCGCGGCCCGGTTGGGAGTACGGAGTAGCCCACGGGGGACTAAACCAGAGAAATAACATGGAGTCGCCACCCAGTGTGAACCGGGAAAATGATTTAAGGCCGCACTCACCCCTCGCAAGGGAAGACCTCAAACCGTTGGGTTCAGAATGGTCCCTTACTTATGCCGCTTGTAATGAAAGGATTTGTGCAATAATATAACCAAGTCTACGCAACATATATTCCCAAGCGTATCATACTCCTAAGTTTTCATACAACCTACACCTAAGTTTGCATACAACCTACACCTAAGTTCGCATGAATAGAAGTAAATCGACATAACGGCAAGCACACAATTCATAACACATTAAATAGATAAATGCGGAAATATAAATAGATGATAATTTCCTAAGCTTAAATAATGAAATGATATGATTAATCATATAGTGCAAAAGAAATGATCAAAGAAGCAAACACGCATAAAATGTGACGAAAGAAGTCTGTGTACTGTATGTGCGTTCGTGTAGCGTTTGAAAACGCGTTCGAACGGTAAACAGAAGGTTCGCGTTCGTATAGCGCTCAGAAACACGTTCGAATGGGATAAGACCTGATCCATGGTGAAGCAGAATATGTGCGGGTTCGAGAAGAGTTCTTAAACGCGTTCGAAAGGAATGAGGCATAATGCATATGTTCGTGTAGCGTTTGGAAACGCGTTCGAATGAGATTGCCAAAATGGCATCTGAAATGACACAAACATATACATGGATAAATAAATACACGATGTAGGACCTCGTATGCCTGATTGAACATATTTCACATTCAATCGAGTGTACTTCGTCCGACGCGGTAAAACATCATGGTAAAGGTAGCCTTCAGGCATTTCCCTCGAATGGAGGACCTTTAACCCACTTTAGTTAGCCTATGCGCATTAGATTACAATGTATGAACAAACAAATAAATAATACGGGACCTTGTATGCCCGATTAAACACATTTCCCATTCAAACGAGTGTACTTCGTCCGGCGTGACAAAACGTCGTGGCAAAGGTAGCCATTAGGCTTTTCATCCCTCAAGGTGGAGGACCTTTAATCCAACTTGATTTGTCCATGCACATTACACTATGATGCATGATTTAAAAAGGAGATGGCATACATAAAGCAAATAACGGAATAATAAAAGGCGCGGCGAATGTCATGGTAAAGGTAGCCTTTTAGGCTTTTCTTCCCTCAAGTAGAGAACCTTTAGACCAACATAATAAGCCCATGCCCATTACATTACAATGCATACAAATAAATAAGATAATGATATGGAACTTCGTATGTCCGATTAAACATATCTCACATTCAATCAACATACTTACTTCGTCCAGCGCGGTAAAACATCGTGGCAAAGGTAGCCCTTAGGCTTTTCATCCCTCAAAACGGAGGACCTTTAATCCAACTTGATTTGCCCATGCGCATTACAATACAATGCATAAATAAGTAACATGCGGAAAGTAAATGGCAGAATAAAAAAAATGCAAATAGTAGATGAACAAGATTAAATAAAGCGAAACCCATGTCGTTTGCTCAAGTAGTACGTTGAGTTGTTTCCCAAGTACAGACCGTACTACCGTCCATTCGGATTCGGCTACGGAATTTACGTCTGGGTTTCCATCTGATATACCACAAGAGACGACACATATTCCATTCATCAAATAGCCATAGCATACATTAATCAACAATACCCATGCGAATAAATATTGGCAAAATAAAAGAAATAAGCGGAAATAAATAAAAAAGGGGTGCCCTCAGGTCTAACCTTTTATGTCGCCTCTTGGAAGTGCGTTACACGACCGTCGGAAGGGCTAACACTCCGCAACTCTTCCGGTTCACTAATTCTCCATTTTCCTTCGTCGCTTCACTGTTTTGGGTCGCTGTTTCCACTATTTTTGCTGCTGTTTTCTGGTTGTATTTTTCGGTAATTTAAGATACTATTTAAGGATGTTTGGGCTGCTGTTTGAGTATATATTTTCGGTGACTGCAGTACAGTTTCAGGGGTGATTTTTGGTGATACAGTGCAGTTTCATGGGTGATTTTTGGTGATGTTGCAGTGCAATTTCAGGGGTGATTTTCGGTGGTTGTAGGGACTGTTTTGGGCTGTGACTTTCAGTGAATGGAGGGGCTGGTTCAAGTGGTTGATGCGTGAAGTTCAGGGGGGTGTGTTAAAGGGGCTGATGCGTGAAGGATGGGGGCTTTGTGAGGGCTGTTATTTGTGCGTGACTGAGGGTAGTGTGAGGGGTTGTTTGTGAATGTGTTGTTGGGCGTGATTGGAGTGGACTGTTAGTGGCGGGTAATGGCATGAATGGAGTGGACTATTGGTGGCGTGAAGGGCTGCTGGTCATGGGGGTATTTGCGTGAAGTTGGGGCAGTGTGAATGGATTGGGTTGCTGTTTCGAAGTGTCGTGTCTTGCACTGAGGTGAGAGAACGTGAGCTTAAGGATTTCTTTTTATGTTTTTCCGTGAGTGTCTAGGGTTTTTGTGAGGAGTGAGAGACGTGAGGATGCTAGGGATTTCAAGGTTGGTTTTAGCATCTTTTTATAGGCAAAGGCTAGGGTTTTCCTTGCATGGGAAGGAAATAGATCATGCAATCAATGGTGATATCTCCTAATTAGTATATCACAAGGAAAATATCTACTTAATTTAGGGAGGTGATTTGTTTAAATTTGATTTGATTTCTTTTAATTAGGAATATGATTTATCTTGATTTAATTTGATTTCTTTTATTTAGGAATGTGATTTATCTGGATTTTAGCATGTGTTTAATGTGTTATTTGTTATTTTGGATGCGTTTTATTGGGCTTGGGAGTGTGCTAGAGGATGTTTGGGCGTGTGGTTGGTCTTTTTGGTGGGCTTGGTGTGTGGCTTGGTGGTGTATGGGCTTGGTGTTTGGCTTGCGGGGGTTTTGGGCCAAAGATGTATGGCTTGCGGGGATTTTGGGTCAACGATAAGTTTTAAAACAGAGGACCAACGAACGAACCCACAGCTAAGCAAACGAATTAAGTCCAACAAGACATTGATTTCTGAATTTCCCTTCTGACGTCCGTTTCCCGCGACTTCCGTGACTTAAATAGGTAGTGCCTCCGTATGAGACTCATCATCGGGACTTATATGCAAAAATACAGTGCCTACAGTCGCCCCCACTTTGATGGGACTTTTGCAGTGTGTGACAATGACAATACTATCAAAGTTATGCAATGCATTTTTACTTACCTGGCTCGCCAACAACCACTTGACTTTCCTGTTGCCTTGAACTGAGTTGATCTGATCGTGCCATACCCGGCATGCTAAACCCCATACCCGAGGTGTCGCTGTTGCGTCTCCATACCCATAGTGTCACAGTAGTGTCTCCATACCCGGAGTGCCATACCCGGTATGATAAACCCCATACCCGAGGCATCGCTGATGTATCTCCATACCCGGAGTGCCATACCCGGCATGCTAAACCCCATACCTGAGGCATCGTTGTAATGTCCCCATACCCGGAGTATCATACCCGGCATGCTAAACCTCATTCCCGAGGTGTCGCTGTAATGTCTCCATACCCGTAGTGCCATACCCAACATGCTAAACCTCATACCCCGAGGCATCGCTGTAATTCTCAATACTCGGAGTGCCATACCCGGCATGCTAAACCCCATCCCGAGGCGTCGCTGTAATGTCTCCATACCCGGAGTGCCATACCCGGCATGCTAAACCCCATACCCGAGGTGTCACAGTAGTGTCTACATACCCGGAGTGCCATACCCGGCATGCTAAACCCCATACCCGAGGCGTCGCTAATGTATCTCCATACCCGGAGTGCCATACCTGGCATGTTAAACCCCATACCCGAGGCGTCGCTATAATGTCTCCATACTCGGAGTACCATACCCGGCATCCTAAACCCCATACCTGAGGCGTCGCTGTAATGTCTCCATACCCGGAGTGCCATACCCGACATGCTAAACCTCATACCCGAGGCGTCGCTGTAATGTTTCCTTATCCGGAGTGCCATACCTGGCATGCTAAACCCCATACCCGAGGCGTCGCTCTAATGTCTCCATACCCAGAATGCCATACCCGGCATGGTAAACCCCATACCTGAGGCGTCGCTGTAGTGTCTCTATACCCGAAGTGCCATACTCGGCGTGCTAAACCCCATACCCGAGGTGTTGCAGATGTATCTCCATACCTGGAGTGCCATACCCGGCGTGCTAAACCCCATACCTGAGGTGTTGCAGATGTATGTTCATACCTAGAGTGCCATACCCGGCGTGCTAAACCCCATACCCAGAGTGCCATACCCGGCGTGCTGATGATGTTTGCATATCAATATACTGTATTGCCTCTCACGAGATAATCCTGATAGCTGAACATATTTTCATCCTCAACGGATGCTTTGCGTCGAAACTAGAGAACCTTCAAAGTACTTAATACACTCAGATCTGATCGTCTGAATGAGTGATCTGAACTAGACTCCCAGTGTGTGTGTGCCAAGGCTCTTTCGCAGCTTAATCCTTAAGTAAGCCAACTCGATGATTTTGCCTTCGGAGAATCGGATTAGTGGGTCTAACCAACCTAGATGTCTTGATCACACTCTGTGATTACTTCGTCATACTCAACATGATATGGTCTTCTTCTTTTTTTCTCTTGCCTTTTTTTTTCTCATTTTGAACTTTATTTTTCTTTATTTTTTTTTATTTCTCTTTTTTTCGACACACCTACCATTTAAGGTAGCATTTCTCCTCATGGTGGTCCTAATACTTGCCCATGGGTAGCTTCACGCTTATCGGTTTTATGTGGTCTATTTTTTCCTTTTCTTTTCAGAGACTTTTTCTTTGTTTCCAACTATATCATATATCTTAGCACAAGTAAACCAGGATGGACATCTAGGAAAACGATCATTCACTAATCTGCCATCTCTTGAACTAATCATCTCGCCGTCCACTCAGGCTTCTACTGCTAAAATCTCGTAATCAAATGTTTGTGAGTCTAGCCGAGATCAACCACTCAGAATACAGGATGAGAGCACATCTCGCACTTATCATTTCTATGGTTTCTCCCTACAGCAAACAATTTCATCACCGGACATATGCCTGACCATCAAGGACTTTTTTTTTTTTTTCACTCCATTGGAACTCTTCCTTTCAACCGCTGATAATGTGGGCTTCGCCCCTGGGATTCCTTTCTTGAAACTGATACCGGTGTGGGCCTCAACCCTGGGAATCATCCCCGAAACTAAAACTGATGGGGGCCTCAACCCTGGGATTCCTACCCAAAACTGATACTGTGCTGTTACTGCTTCTGATTGGCTTGCCTTTGCCGCTTTCTTTTTTTCTTCTTCGAAACCTGTGAATACAAAAAAAAACAAACACAAAAAGAAAGTAAAATACGTTACGTGTATACATGCATGCATGAATGCGTTTCCTATCCCGTTGGGTTAGGTCTTCCGCCAAATCCCTTGGTGACTGCTCGGTCTTCTCTTCCTCAGGCAAAATACTACTTCAATCTATCTACATTGATCGGCTCGTTGAACTCGTTCCCTTTCAAATCTGACAGTCTCACTGCCCCATTTCCAATTACTTTCTGGACGATGTAGGGTCCTTCCCAGTTTGGTCTGAGCTTTCCTCTCAAGGCCATGATATCATACCATGGGTGCCCCCTCAAGCGACATCCCGAACATTTTCTGAACCTGACGCTTTGATAGACCCACTGAACTCATAACTGAAATATACTGTCGGAGATGGACCCTCGGATCCCCATTCCCGTTGAACTTGGCCATATCAGGCATCTTGAATTGAGCTGGAAACTGTTCTTTAAAAGTCATTGCTTCATAATCCAGCAAGTCTTCATGCTTACCCCTAATCTTGCGGGTAACCGATTGAACCTAATCCCGGAGCTTCTACAACTTTGCCTTAGGCCCGATTATTCTTCCTGTTGCATATTCAGCCATGTCATCCTCAAAAGCGGGGATGTCATCCCCCAACCGGTTCGGAGGTTCCTCACGGCTCACATTCTCAGAGTTTCTCCCAGCACGGGGCACAACCATATTGGCCATAGCAGTAGTCAAGGCTTGCAACTGTTCAGTAACCTTGGTGAGATTGGTCTCCAACTGATCCATACGGGATACTTCGTTCTCTGGTTCGTTCATGTTTGCTATCGGCCTTTTGATGAGTCTTCCCTCTTTCCTAACCCAACGAGAATCTATGGTGTCTTTTAAAATTCTCAGTTAGCACGTATGAGTGCAATGCATGGAATATATAAGCCGGCCTGTTGTCATTTTAAAGCTTCAATCACAATATTGCAAGGTGCAAACTTGTCCCAGTTGAAAAGGGCCAACATGTTTACACCTTTGTGATAACATGTCTAAACAACTTCAAATGATAAGGGGCCCAAACACAGGATGGCCCATCGGAATTTTAGAAACTTTTAGCCCAATTGTCATAAGATACGAACTCGCAACAAGTTCGCCTTTCGCCTTTCTGACAAGAAGTCTAACTGAGTCCAAATGATGATGGTCCCTAAACACAAGCACAAGGAAATAGTTTCTATTGGTCAAACAACTATGGTCTACGTGTGGATTTGCGGGAGTGTAGACAAAGGCTCTTGCTGGCGAAGGATTGTCCACAACTAGGTCTCCCCACTCAAGGGTTCGAGTGACCAAGTGAGCACCACCTTTTTTATACCTTACGGTACGTGCCAACGAGTTATGGTGCGTGACTGACTGTCAAATGAATTTCCTATTGAAGATTCCCCAGAGGGAGGGTGGAGCGAACTCTCTTAAATACCCAAGCCTCTTAGGCTCTTATCGCCTTGGTGACAGGAATAAACAACAAGTCCTCCAAATTAGTCCATCACAGTAAGCTTCAAGTTAATGATTACCTAGGTGCCTTCACAGCTTTTCCCTTCAGTGGTAGAAAGGTAGTGAATGAAGGAAGACACCAAACCATTACCAAGCTCTAAATATGCCTTTGATTAAACCCCTTTAACCACTGTAGACACGATTAACTAATAGCAAAAATCCAAACATTACAAGACATTATTTCGGGGCCAATTCTCTATTACCAGTGGAGTCGCCAGACTGTAGGACACAGAAATTGGTGACGCTGTTCTAGGCTCGCGGCCTGCTTTGGAGTACGGAGTAGCCCGCGGGGGACTAAATCGGAGAAATAAAATGGAGTTGTCACCCAGTGTGAATCGGGAAAATGATTTAAGGCCGCACTCACCTCTCGCAAGGGAAGACCTCAAACCGTTTGATTCGGAATGGTCCCTTACTTATGCCGATTGTAATGAAAGGATTTGTGCAATAATCTAACCAAGTCTACGCAACATATATTCCCAAGAGTATCATACTCTAAGTTTGCATACAACCTACACCTAAGTTTGCATACAACCTACACCTAAGTTCACATGCATAGAAGTAAATCGACATAACGGCAAGCACATAATTCATAAACACATTAAATAGATAAATGCGGAAATATAAATAGATGATAATTCATAAATGGCAAACACACAATTCATAAACACCTAGACCTCTTGGAAGTGCGTTACACGGCCGTCGAAAGGGCTAACACTCTGCAACTCTTCCGGTTCATTGATTCTCCGCTTTCCTTCGTCGCTTCGCTGTTTTGGGTCACTATTTCCTCTATTTTTGCTGCTGTTTTCTGGTTGTATTTTTTGGTAATTTAAGCTACTGTTTAAGGGTGTTTGGGCTGCTGTTTGAGTGTATATTTTTGGTGACTACAGTGCAGTTTTAGTGGTGATTTTCGTTGTTGTTACAGTGCAGTTTCAGGGGTGATTTTTGGTGATGTTGCAGTACAGTTTCAGGGGTGATTTTCGGTGGTTGTAAGGACTGTTTTGGGCTGTGACTTTCGGTGAATGGAAGGGCTGGTTTAAGTGGTTGATGCGTGAAGTTTAGGGGGGGTGTGTTGAAGGGGCTGATGCGTGAAGGAGGGGGCTTTGTGAGGGCTGTTATTTGTGCGTGACTGAGGGCAGTGTGAGGGGTTGTTTGTGAAGGTGTTGTTTGGCGTGATTGGAGTGGACTGTTAGTGGCGGGTAATGGCGTGAATGGAGTGGACTGTTGGTGGCGTGAAGAGCTGCTGATCATGGGGGTATTGCGTGAAGTTGGGGCAGTATGAGTGGAGTGGTTTGCTGTTTCAAAGTGTCGAGTCTTGCACTGAGGTGAGAGAACGTGAGCTTAGGGTTTTCTTTTTGTGTTTTGTTGTGAGAGTCTAGGGTTTTTGTGAGGAGTGAGAGACGTGAGGATGCTAGGGATTTCAAGGTTGGTTTTGGCTTCTTTTTATAGGCAAAGGCTATGGTTTTCCTTGCATGGGAAGGAAAGAGATCATGCAATCAATGGTGATATCTCGTAATTATCATATCACATGGAAATTATCTACTTAATTTAGGGAGGTGATTTGTTTAAATTTGATTTGATTTCTTTTAATTAGGAATATGATTTATCTTGATTTGATTTGATTTCTTTTATTTAGGAAGGTGATTTATCTTGATTTTAGCATGTGTTTAATGTGTTATTTGTTATTTTGGATGTGTTTTATTGGGCTTGGGCGTATGCTAGAGGATGTTTGGGCGTGTGGTTGGTCTTTGTGGTGGGCTTGGTGTGTGGCTTGGTGGTGTATGGGCTTGGTGTGTGGCTTGCGGGGGTTTTGGGCCAAGGATGTGTGGCTTGCGGGGATTTTGGGTCAAGGATAAATTTTAAAATAGAGGACCAACGAATGAACCCCCAACTAAGCAAACGAATTAAGTCCAACAAGACATTGATTTCTGAATTTCCCTTCGACGTCCGTTTCCCGTGACTTCTGTGACTTAAATAGGTAGTGCCTCCATATGAGACTCATAATCGGGACTTATATGCAATAATACAGTGCCTACAAATACACACCCAAAAAGAATTTGTGCTGACACAACTTGTGGAGATGGTCAAAACATTTGTCACTCATTCGATTCTCCTTTCCAAAGTCAAGAATGAGATGACTCTAGGTTAAAGAGATGACGCAAACAAAAGTAAACGAAAAAGAAAAGAGAAAAAAGAAGAAAAGAGTGAATCCCGAAAACTACTTTGCTATTTCAATTATTTATTAACCAGGAGCATCGTGAACCCAACAAGTACTTTTGCGTCAAACGAAAACTCAAATATTGAGTATGCAAAGCAATTTGAGTTGGTGAAACTATTGAGTAACCAGAGACTCGCATCACAAATGTGAAGTCTTTGGGTTAAAAGTAAATTTGACGACTTAAGGAAGTTAGAGATAAAGATAAACCTCTACATAAAATAAACTTTTGGCAAAATTCTAAAATCTCGTTGATCATTAACTAGGTGTTAGCTTATCATTGCAAAGGAAAAGGTAAAATGAACTAGAATGTTAACACTAATCTACACTTGGCACCAATATAAACCAATCTAGAGGTTGCATGTAATTATTTTTGAATGAATCTCACATACAAACAGAGAAGAATTCGAAAGGTGAAGCCTTTGTTGGAGTTGAATTTTGAATTAAGACAATGCTCGTACTTTGAAAAAGGTCGAGATTTCAAAAAGAAAAACTTTTGAGAATATACGAAAGTCATTGCATGATAAAAAGAATTTGGAAAGCAAAATTAATGATTTGAGAACCTCGAAGACAACCTAGACAAAAGGCAAGACAAAACTTGATAATATCTCCATGGAAAAGTGCCGCGACTCCTACAAGCCAAAAAATTGGCAGGCAAACAAAGATCATTTACACATATGAATACATACAAATGACATTTCTTTTTAGGAAATCGAACAAATAGAGGCGAAAAGCTCCAGAGAAATAGGGTATGCTACGAGAGCCTCGAAGAAATAGAGCAAGAAATAAAACACTATGTTACAGAAAAAAGTTGAAGCCTCTAAGACACGGAGCACTCGACAGTCAGAAGTTCAAGGCATGAGGGGCAAAGCCTGCCTAAAAGAGAATGTTATGAGAGCGAAGCCCACCTAAAAGAGAATGTTGAGGGCAAAGACTTCCTAGATGTGATAGCTAGGTGCGACTCCCACCGCTTGGCTAGGCTTTAAAACACCGACAAGGGATAAAAAAAGGATGGATCAAATTACCATGAGACATTGGAACAAGATGCCACAGATTGATGAAGAAACGGGTCGAGTGCCTATGGCTGCGTGCCCAAGAAACCATTCAAGGCTGCGTGTCTAAAGAAAAGATGAGAAGAAAGAAGGAAGACTCCTGGAATAGGGAGAAGACTTCGGGAATGAGGTAGAAGCATCACAGATAACTCCGAAAATGGATTTAGAAGGATTTGGAATGTGAATGAATTTAGAACACCAATGGGTTTAAAATACTGACATATTTGGAATGCTAGATGGGTTTAGAATGCCAAAGGACTTGAAATGGATTTAGAACGATAAAAGGTTTGGATCACTGATAGATTTGGAAAGCTGGACGAATTTAGAATGCCGAAGGATTTGGAATGGATTTAGAACCTCAATTTAGAACACTGGCAGATTTGGAAAGCTAGACGAATTTAGAACGCCGAAGGATTTGTAATGGATTCAGAACTCTAATAGATTTGGAACACTGACAGATTTGGAAAGATGTACGGAATTAGAACACCGATTGATTTGGAACGCCAATGGAATTAGAAAGCTAGATAGATTTGGAAAGTTAGACAAAATTAGAAAACTGAAGGATTTGGAATGGCGATTGGGACGCCACTAGATTTAGAATGAAATTAGAACACCGAATGACTTTGAACACACATGGATTTGGAACGCCAATGGAATTGGAAATGTTGGACAATTATGACCCATAGCATCACTATTTGTACAGAACATGGTGTTGTTGTACAAATTAACTATGTGACAAAGAAAATTGCTCTTTTATCATTTGTATTAGATTACCGGGATATATAAATGATAAAAGTCCGTATGATTAGTTCCGGATTGATAAGATATGAGACAGTATCAATCCATGAAGGTTTAATCATTAAAACATCCATAGTCGGAGTATTATCGAGATTGGACATCAATAATGCGGAATAGACTAGTATTGCCCTTGTGCACGTTGTGGGAGCATAACGACATAGTTCTCATATATTTGGGTATATGATACTCATGCAAGTGTAATAGAAGGTTGTGTTTACCGATGGTACGGAAACAACTTCGCTCTGGATAGGGACCCTCGGAATTCCATTGGTAGTAGACTATGTGTCTATGGAAGTCCGAATCAGGGTAGGTGTAATTTGGTCTTAACCTGAGACTTGCCACCGCTAATACTTGCGATAATTAATATACTTTGGTTTTGGTCATCATCCTTGCTTTAACCGGTTCTGTGTACGCCTCTTCTGGGTATATTGAGAATCGTAGGTAGTGTATTGGGTGTGATGTCAAGATGGAAGTATCGCTCCAGTCATAGTGGAGATGATGATCACATAGGATACGGAACTGGTGCTCGTTATGCTGTAGCTATCGGGATAATATGACTAGGTCATGTTTATCCGATTATAGAGACTAGTTATCAGAGATCCGATATGTGCTTCGTACGGGGCAGACATAATTCCAGCCCCAGGCCTAACACGTGACATCTGATACTGGATCGCAATACGCAATACGACATATTCTACTCCTGATATAGATTATATATTCCTTAAGAATATTTCTGGAGAATTGGGTAGGCACGGGGGTTGCTAGAAGCCAACCAGTCTTGTAAATCGGTAAAAACGTAATAATAGGTACGTACGTGTTCAGATAGTCTGACAACCGGATTTACTGCAAAAATATCCGGGAATCTCATGGGTCACTTCCTGAAGATTCACCGATGATGTATGACTCGCACATAATTAATCTGGGATTAATATAAGAGAGAGAAAATTAATCTAGGATTAATTACGGAGATATTTTATCTGGGATAAAATATTATTAAAGAGAGAGAACGATTAATTTGGAATTAATCGATAAAATAATATATTCGATATATTAAACGAAATTAGATTTCGACGCGGAATTAAAATTGGATTTTAATTCGGACGAACGAGTTAATTTAGAATTAATTCGCTAGCGACGTGAATAGTAATTTGCTAGGCATAATTATTTAATTAAATTTGATTTAATTACGTCGCAACGGAAAATTCGTTAATTTAATTAGCGAACCCGAGCCCGGGAGTGTTTGCGGGCCCACTCGCATTTCGAATCAAGTGCGGCCCACAAGTCACATCAAGCGTCACATCATTAGTCATTCAAGTGATGGATGTCTTGTCACTTTGAGTGATGATGTGATGTAAGTCACTTGTGATGGTGGGGGTTGTTGGAAGGCTTTAATGCCTTGTACAATTTTTGGAAAAAGTAAATTGGTATTTGATTTTTGAAAATCAAAACACAACCAACTCAACACAATCTTCTCCTCTCTCTCTCAAACTTTCGGCCTTGGGCCATTTTCTCTCTTTTTGTTTCTCCAATGCCGAGAACAAGAAGAAGCTTAGGAGAATTTGTGGCAAATATTTCAAAGTGCTAGCACACTAAAGAGTCATCCAAGGTGATAGGGAAACAAACCCTTGAGCATGGAATCACCATTTACAAAGCTTGGAGCTCAAAGGAGCACAAAGAGGGCCATTGCCGAGAGCTTCAAGGAGGAGCAAAGTTTTGTGTTCTTCGCATCGCAAATTCGTTCATTGTAAGTATGATTCCGCCATACTTCTTTATTGTATTCACATAATTTCATTGCTTGAATGATCTTGAGACTATAGTATAAACCCAACAATGGTATCAAGAGCCTTATTTAAGCATGAAATTGGATTTAGGGTAAAATTGGGGTAAAATTGATTTGAGCATGTTTGGATGAAATTGATTGTTTGAGTATGCTTGAATGATGATAACATAGTGTTATGCATGATCAATTTGATGAAAATTGAATTGGATCAAATTTTCCCCAAAATATTGGCTTGGCCGAAAGTTGGTGCCCTAAATGTCATGGTGATTTTTATTTTTTGAATCATTGGATGAGTTTGAAAGACTTGGGAAATGTTGATTTAGGATTTAATTGGATTGAAATCGAAATCGGACAAAAACCCTAAATTGCCGTGACCAAAGCATGGAAAATGAATTGATTTTTGATTCAATAATGTTGGACATGTGTTGATGATGATTAAGCATATTAATTATGTAAATTGGTATTTTGGAAATGTTAATTTGGTTAATTAATTATGGCTATACACTTTAGATTAATTTAATTGTGAAATTTGGAATTTTGTAATTTAATTAATTGGGCTAATTTGGAATTGGGCTTATAAAGTTGTATTTGGGCTTAATGGGCTTGGTTGGGCCAAGTTTGGTTTAGGTTAATTGGTTGGATCCAATTGGGCCCAAAACCATATCCATAAAGTCCAAATATAATAAAATGGGCCTTTATAATTTAATTGGGCCTAATGGGCCTAAATTGATTTTGGCAAATAAGGGTGATTCCTTAAATGGGCTTTGGTATTTGGTTTGACCGATATTGACCAAAGTCCATGCCTTAGAAATTAATTGAAAGCCCATTGGACTTTAATTAAATGACATTGGATGTTAATTGGGCTTTGAGACCCGTATAGATTAGATTTAGAATCTAAGTCGCAAAAGGCTCATTAATAAAGTGTAATTATTTAATTTAGAATTAAATAAAGAATTAGTATTGAATACAAATTAAATTGGATTTAATATTGTAGTTTAATACAATTCAAGAATTCTTACTTTGAATACTTATTCTTAAAACAAGTCGGACTCGCGCAAATCAAATTGTTGTTTGAACATTGGATGGTCATTAATTTCAGATTAATTAATTGGATTAGATTGATTGATAACATGTTTTGTGTGAATACATGGATGTGATGTATGAATAATGTAAATCGGATGGATATTAGATGGGTGAGGGCAATTTTGGAAATTGTTGTACTAAATTTAGAATTTATTAAATTGGACTTGCGTGTCCAGCCTATTATCTATTGACTCTTTGTATTTCTCTTCTCACCTATTCTCCTCAATGTAAATGAGGTTTCTTTAGAAGTGTTATGTAATTGGGTAGAAGTAAGATTTGTGCTAGCGGGAGAAAGGAAAGAGAGAGATTTGTTCTAGGAACAAAATATGTTAAATATCCATCCGCATATCATTATTAATTTATTTACGCGCCTTATTATGTTTTTAGAATGCATGTTTAAGGGTGTGTATGATGACCTTACAAAGATAATTAATTGGTTGCCAATTACGCAAAAAACCCTCAACATATATTAAGCGTCCATTGAATGATTCATTCTCAAGATCCAAGATTGGCACTGGTTTGTTGGCCAAAGTCAAGGCCTTTGTCCATCGCGGATGTGTTTGAATCATGAAGGCTTTGTTCCATATCGGTGTCTTGTCCAAGTTGTGATTTGTTGGCCAAAGTCAAGATCACTTCTTGCCATCGACATCGATTACGAAGCTTTCCAAGGTCAATGGGTCCGCTTAACTGGAATCATTAAGTTTGTTGTGCCAAAGCCAAGGCTTAGTGATTCAGAGGAAAAAGGTTAGGAAATATATTGGATATATTGGCATATATTAGATATATGTTTCGGACTTGGATGTCCACCTACTGGATCTAGGAATTGGATGAGATCCAATTGATCTTAGAGATCTACCTAGTTAAATATCATACAGCTTGTTGGCCAAAGTCAAGGTTGTGTGTTATTTAACGGGATCCTAGCCCACTAGGAAACAAGGTTTCTCGAGTACTCAACAGAGGGTTAGAGGCTCGCCGAAAAATAGTGGGAGGCAAGTATTAAATTTGCAATTTCGTTTAGATACTTGCCAATACGCGCTCATTTCAATTTTTCGTCAATAATTAATAAATATATTAGTTGGACTAATATTTAATCGTTGTTTTAATTAAACAGTTGGACTGTATTCAAACTACTTCAAATTATAGTTGATTATATAATGGATTTAATAATCAATATATTTGAATTTAATAAATTAAAATAATTGATTTTATAGTTGGACTATAAGTAATCATTATATAAATAGTACCTAAAATCGTTGATTGGATAGTTGGACTATAGCAATCAAGATAACTGAAAGATTAGCGTTTAAAACATAACCTGGGTAAAAATGTCTTTAAACGGCTTTAATTTTCAGATTGGGAATAAAACCTCAGGATAGTCCTGGAAACTGAGAAGTTACTTTATTTGATAGAGAAAACTCTTGGGCCTAAGCCCGGAGTTGAGCAAATAGTAGAACATGATCTTTGGAAGATTCATGTGATGATAAATTAGTGCTCAATCCTTTATGCTAGATGCAATGACACTTTAATTTCGTCGTCAAAATTAAGGATTAGATCCTTGTAACATGATGATGAAATTAAAGATCTTCATAGATTTATTCTTAGATCTTAGAAGTACAAATTGCAAAGAAGCTCTTAGCTCGTGTATGTCAGAGGGTACATCTGTCGAGCACTAGGTGTCGCAGATGATTGCTGACATCGATCAGCTAGGTTAGCTAGGCATTACCTACGTGGCCGAGACTACCAAAGATTTGATCTTATAGTCTCTACCCGAAAGCTGGGGCAGGTTCATTGTGAACCAAGAGTAAACTCTTGGAGAGTTGATGGCTATGCTCTAGGAGGCAGAGCCAGAGCTTCTAAAAGGGGCAAAGGCAAAATCATCACAGTCTTCTAGGAAGACAAAGGACATATCCCAAGATGTCTGCCTAAACTGTGGCAAACGGGGTCACTGGAAGCGTGACTGCCGTATGGACAAGGCAGACATGAAGGAAGTGAAGACGGGGCAAGGCTCCGGCTTCAAGTATGTTTGTCATAAACATGTTCACTATTAGTTTCAAAATTGGTTTTTGATACTAGATGTGGTACATAAGATATGTACTGATGTGCGGAATCTGCTGATTAGCAGGAGACTGACTTCAGTTGAGATTGATCTACGAATTGAAACGGGACGAGAGTCGTGTTTTAACCGTAGTAGAACCTAAGTTTAGGAACTACCTTTCGGGTGTGTACTTAAATTAGGAAACTGTTATAATGTACCTAGTTTGACTAGAAAAATTATCTCTATATCAGAGTATAACTCGTTGCGGGTATACCTTTATATTCTAGAACACTAAAGTGTTTTATTTTATAAAGATGATATTGAGATAAACACATTAGATGTGAATAACAGTATTTATATTTTGAATATAAATGAATCTCAAACGTATGACATGACAAACAAATAGCTCAAACTGATTTAATCAGATGAGACTTATTTGTGGCATTGTTGTCTGGGACACAATAAACAAGACTCGTATATCCACACTTTTGAAGAGTGGATACTAGGACGGATTTGATTCTATTCAATGATGTCTACGAATCTAGTTTATTAGGCAAAGTGCCTAAAACACCTTTTACTTGGTAAAAGTACAAAGTGCCACCGATCTGTTAGCCCTAGTTCATAGTGACGTAAGTGGGCCCATGTGTAGCTAGGCTAGAGTTGGATATGAATACTTCGTAACCTTTACGGATGTGGCATCGCGTTATGATTATGTGTTTCTTTTGAAACATAAATCAGAAACTTTTGATAAACTCAAAGAGTTTCGACACGAAGTAGACAAACAGATCGGCTAGAGTATTAATAAATCACGATTGGACCGTGATGGAAAATACTTAAGCAATAAGTTTCTCGAATTACTTGAAAGAGTATAGTATTCTTTCAAAGTGGACTCCTCCGGAACACCTCAATTGAGCGGTGTGTCCGAACTGAGAAACCGAATTTTGTTGGACATGATAGGTTAATATGAGTCGCTCTGAGCTACCATTTTCCTTCAAGGATACGCATTAAAGTGCAACACTTATTTTGAATAAGGTTCCATAAAATCTGTTTGACAGACTTCATATTAGATATGAACAGGAAAGAAACGGGTTTTCTCATTCCTGAAGATTTGGGAATGCTAGGCATATGTTTGGATGATACCAAACTAGAACCCAAATCGGATAAGTGCCTAATTTGTAGGTTATCCTAGGGAAACCAAAGTATAGTACTTATACAACTCACAAGAGAACAATGTAATTGTTGCTCGCCATGCGGTTTTCCTAAGAGGAATACCTATATGCAGTGGTAAGCGGGAGGAAAGTAAAACTCGATGAAAATCGGAGTAATACTGTTCCAGGCACCGAGTCCTTAATGGAACACAAACAGTTCATCAGGGATGAAACTGTACCACAATCTTCGAATACACAAGAACCGCGTAAGTCGGAGAGAGTCAAAAAACAACCTGGGAGGTATGGGTTTCTGATCTCACCTCATAAAGATGTCAATCTTATTGAGGAATACAAACTGACTACGTATGAGGAAGTGATACAAGGTATCGACTCCCTATTATGGCAAAGTGCCATGATGTCCGAAATGGATTCCATGTATACCAACCAAGTTTGGACACTAGTTGATGTACCGGAAGGCATTGTGCCTATTGGTACTATATGAGTCTTCAAGGAAGACATACATGGATGGCAACATACCAACGTACAAAGCTAGGCTTGTAGCGAAAAGGTATCGTTATCAACATTGTGTCGATTACGACGAAACCTTTTAATTGTTGCCATGGTTAAATCCATTTGGATAATGCTTGCTAATGCTGCATATTTCATTTATGAAATATGGCAGCTGAACGTCAAAATCGCTTTCCTTAAACGGAAACCTTTTGGAGGATGTTTACAACATCCTGACGGTTTTGTCGTACCAAAACAAGCAAACAAGGTTTGCAAGTTATTCGATCCATTTATGGATTGAAGCAAGCATTGCGTTCTTGGAATTATCGTTTTGATGTAATCATAATGGTATATGATTTAATTCAAAACGAAAATGATTCTTGTGTATATAAGGAGGTTAGTGGGAGAGCACTGACAGTGACTGTCCTAAAAAATGATGATATATCATTTCTTGGAAATGAATTCCCATAATACAATCGGTGAAAGCTTGGCTTTCATGAAAATTCTCGTAGATACTTGGGAGAGACAACCTTTATTCTAGGAATAAGGATCTACTGGGATAGATCTAAAAGTTGTTGGCACTCTCCGAGAACTCGTACATTGAAATAAATGTACGCGACCTGGTGTCTCATATGCTTTGAGCATATGGAGTCACAATCAGGCCAATCCAAGTGATAGTCACTGGATTGATGTTAAGAACATCCTTAAGTATCTTAGATGATCTAAGGATGCTTTCTTAAACTATGGAGAAGGAGAACTTGAAGTGACTGGGTTCACTGCTGCAAGTTCCAAACCGACAAAAATGACTATAAGTCGTAATAAAGGTACTATATAGTTTGAATAACGGAACATGAGCTGGAAATCTTCCAAGCAAGATATTGTTGCCGAATAAAAACAACAAAGCGGAATATTGCTGCAGCTGAGGCAGCAATAGAAGCCATTTGGATCTTAATAATCCTAATTAGATTAGGAGTAGTTCTGTTAGCAGCTGAGCTAGGCTACAACACAGGCTAAAGAATTAATGGTCTCATCAACGATCCAAGTATATACTTCAACTATTCATCTGATTCGTTCGGATCATACATCGTGGCGATGTGATGATCGAATAAATCGCATCATATGATAACTTTGCAAATCCGCTGACGAAAGCATTTTTCTCAGCAGAAGTTTGAGCGACCCGTACATAGTTCAAGTGTAGGACACTTGAGTGATTGGCTATAGGCCAAGTGGGAGATTGTTGGACAATTATGACCCATAGCATCACTATTTGTACAGAACATGGTGTTGTACAAATTAACTATGTGACAAAGGAAATTGCTCTTTTATCATTTGTAATTAGATTACCGGGATATATAAATGATAAAAGTCCATATGATTAGTTCCGGATTGATAAGATATGAGACAGTATCAATCCATGAAGGTTTAATCATTAAAACATCCCTAGTCGGAGTATTATCGAGATTGGACATCGATAATGCGGAATAGACTAGTATTGCACTTGTGCGCGTTGTGGGAGCATAACGACATAGTTCTCATATATT
This sequence comes from Zanthoxylum bungeanum, assembly GCA_019454045.1. Taxonomy (NCBI): domain Eukaryota; kingdom Viridiplantae; phylum Streptophyta; class Magnoliopsida; order Sapindales; family Rutaceae; genus Zanthoxylum; species Zanthoxylum bungeanum. The sequence goes on from SKCR01031149.1 coordinate 239,243, forward strand.
TGGGTATTGGATACTCATGCAAGTGTAATAGGAGGTTGTGTTTACCGATGGTACGGAAACAGCTTCGCTCTGGATAGACCCCTCGGAATTCCATTGGTAGTATGACTATGTGTCTATGGAAGTCCGAATCAGGGTAGGTGTATTTGGTCTTAACCTGAGACTTGCACCGCTAATACTTGCGACAATCAATATACTTTGGTTTTGGTCGTCCAGGCTTTAACCGGTTCTGTGTACGCCTCTTCTGGGTATATTGAGAATCGTAGTGTATTGGGTGTGATGTCAAGATGGAAGTATCACTCCAGTCATAGTGGAGATGATGATCACGTAGGATACGGAACTGGTACTCTTATATGCTGCAGGGATAATATGACTAGGTCATGTTTATCCGATTATAGAGACTAGTTACCAGAGATCCGATATGTGCTTCGTACGAGGCAGACACAATTCCAGCCCCAGGCCTATCACATGACATCTGATACTAGATCGCAATACGCAATACACGTATACTACACCTAATATAGATTACATATTCATTAAGAATTTTCTGGAGAATTGGGTAGGCACGGTGCTTTGCTAGAAGCCAACCATGTCTTGTAAATCGGTAAAAACGTAGTACCAGGTATATACGTGTTCGGATAGTCCGACGACCAGATTTACTGCCAAAATATACGGGGATCTCATGGGTCGCATCCCGAAGATTCACCGATGATGTATGACTCGCACATAATTAATCTGAGATTAATTATAAGAGAGAAAATTAATCTGGGATTAATTACGGAGATATTTTATATGGGATAAAATATTATTTAAAGAGAGAGAACAATTAATTTGGAATTAATCGATAAAATAATATATTCGATATATTAAACGAAATTAGATTTCGACGCGGAATTAAAATTGGATTTTAATTCGGGCGAACGAGTTAATTTAGAATTAATTCGCTAGCGATGTGAATAGTAATTTTGCTAGGCATAATTATTTAATTAAATTTGATTTAATTACGTCGAAACGGAAAATTCGTTAATTCGGAATTAGCGAACCCGAGCCCGGGAGTGTTTACGGGCCCACTCGCATTTCGAATTCAAGTGCGGCCCACAAGTCACATCAAGCATCACATAATAGTCATTCAAGTCATGGATGTCTTGTCACTTTGAGTGATGTGATGTAAGTCACTTGTGATTGATGGGGGTTGTTGGAAGGCTTTAATGCCTTGTACAATTTTTGGAAAAAGTAAATTGGTATTTGATTTTTGAAAATCAAAATACAACCAACTCAACACAACTCTTCTCATCTCTCTCTCAAAATTTCGGCCTTGGGCCATTTTTTTCTCTCTTTTGTTTCTCCTTTACCGAGAACAAGAAGAAGCTTAGGAAGAATTTGTGGCAAATTATTCCAAGTGCTAGCACACTAAAGAGTCATCCAAAGGTGATAGGGAAACAAACCCTTGGCATGGAATCACCATTTACAAAGCTTGGAGCTTGAAGGACTTCCATGGAGGTTGACCGAAATCAAAGTAGCACAAAGATGGCCATTGCTGAGAGCTTCATGGAGGAGCAAAAGTTTTGAGTTCTTCGCATCACAAATCCGTTCATTGTAAGTATTATTCCGCCTATACTTCTTTATTATATTCACATAATTCATTGCTTGAATGATCTTGGGACTATAGTAGAAACCCAACAGGAAAATCTTTTGGATTTAAAATTCCAATGTGATTTAGATTTGGAATGCCGATAGAATACTATGAGAATATGGAATAAAGCCTCAGGAATGAAGACAGAAGAATGAAACCCACACGACTGAATGATCAAAAGGGACCTGAGGGTCATCATCACAGAAATCGATCGAAGCATCGGGGGTCTGAGGGTCCATCAGTAGACAGAGGTCAAAGCACCTCAACCGATCAAACTATTGGGGGCTGAGAGCCCATCAACAATCACAACCGGGATAAAGGTATCTCACCAACCGATCGAAGCATCAGGGGCCTGAGGGTCCATCAATAGACATGAGTCGAAACACCTCAACTGATCGAAGCATCGGGGGTCGAAGGTCCATCAACTATCACAATCGGGATCAAAGTTTCTCACCAATCAATCGAATCATCGAGGGGCTTAAGGGGCCATCAGTAGACAGAGATCGAAGCACCTTAAACGATGGCCTATCAACTATCACAGTCGGGATCAAAATATCTCACCAATCGATCAAAGCATCGGGGGGCCTGAGGGTCCATCAGCAGAAATGGGGTTGAAACACCTTAATTGATCGAAGCATGGGGGTCGAGGGCCTATCAACTATCACAACCGAGATCGAAGCATCTCACCAATCGATCAAAGTATCGAGGAAGCCTGAGGGTCCATTAGTAGACATGGTCGAAGCACCTTAACTGATCGAAGCATTGATGGTGAGGGTCTGTCAACTATCATAAAGTTACGTAATGGGATCAAAGTATATTGCCACCGATCAAAGCATCAGAGTGCCTAAGGGCCCTATATCAACAAACACACCACTACAAAGCTAGGTTAGTTCAGCGATGTCCCACAAACTTGGTAAGTAAAAATACATGCATGACTTTGATAGACTTGTCATTGTCACACATTGCACAAGCCTACGAAAGTTGGGGTGACTGTAGACATCATATTTTTACACATAACCCGGTGATGTGTATCGCACGGAGGCACCACTTGAAAGTTTGGAAAGTTACAAGGTTGAATGTCAGAAAGAAAGGGAACTCCAAAGAATTTAGAAAATAGCCAAATCCAGGCCGGATATCACCTATGTCCGGCCAACCTTTTCTTGGACCATAATTTTCGACCGGACATGTATCGAGCTGTCAGCTAATGTGCAAATTTTTAATTACTAAAATCACGGACCTGATTGATGTTCGACAAATATATATTTGAAATAAATGTCTGGTCGGACAGAGATCGAGCTGTAGCTGACGCTGCAGATTGGAAATTCCTGGAGATAATGAGGAGATCTGATTTCCCCTTCACTTTTTAGCCCTAGCTTGAGCATTATAAATTAGTGCCTAATGCATTAGAATGGGGGACTAACACAATAATATTTTGATAACAAAAAGAGCAAGCAACCAATAAGTCATTTATTTACTGTCATCATTATTATTGTTACTGTTTAGTTATTATTGTTAGCTATACATGCGTTTCTGACTCTCTGATTTACCAGTACATCTGGCTAAACTTGTCCTAGGTCCAGTCGGACATTAAATTCTTACAAAAATTTCGGCCAGGATTTCTTGAAGCTAGGTCAACGAGGCATGTACTATATATTTTTTGTCTTTCTTTCTTTATAATCGCCTTTGTTATATGGTTTTTTATTACCGCTATGTTTTCTGCACTTTTATTGTCATTTATAGTCTACACTCATTTATATTTCTGTTTAACAAAGAACATCCGACCAGACATGAACTATTCCGGTCGGACATCAATGACCTACAAAAATATCCAACCAGGCTTCTACGAAGCCAGACCAATGAGATATGTTTTCTGTTTTGACTGTTAGTTTACTTTACTAGTACTTTACTGCTTCTGGACATGTATTTTTAATCAATTCTGCTTTTTTACTCCCTTTATTATTGTTTGCACTGTTCTGTGTTTTAATTTTTTAATTGCATGATATTGCATACTAAGACATGACTTCGCCTATTTTAAACCTGAATATTATACTGGCAACAGTAAGAGACCATTCTAAACTTAAACAGATTTAAGGTCGGACATTGCGAGGGGTAGTGTGCGGCTTCAAAATCATTCCCGGTATCTCATACTGAGTGGTGAGTCCTTTATTCTCTGGGTAGTCCATCGTGGGCTATCCGTACTCTCTATAGGCTACGATCCCAACAGTGTCGTGGTCACCTGCATCATAGGCGTAGCGGTAAACCCCATTTCACTCCTACAATCCTGACATAAATAAGGTCCTCGCCAAAAAGAGGCTAATGATAGATCATGCAACCAAAAACTGAGAATGTGGAGGTGATAAGTCATTTGAACGACTTAGTGAATGATTGCTGAAAAAAAAAATAACATAAAATATTATGATATGTAAAATAATTGAACTGTACTGAAATATTCATTTTCTTGAAAACGTAATATCTGAATACATTGCTTGTACTTAAAACACGTGTTGATAAATAACTATCATGAAAATCTCACCAGTATTGTAATTTGGGACAAGAAACCTACTTAGCAGGACCTAGAACTGCGTAAGTAGTAGAGGAAGCTGAGCTGTTGTAACTATAATAGCCTAAGAGGGTTACTAAAAAATCAGTAGGAATGTTGAACTAAGCGTAAGTGGGTCGTTATGCTGATGGGGCGGAACTCTACTGGTATTTGAAAACGTATTTCTAATGTTAACAACATAAATCATAGCTACGTGAAAAGTAATCTCTTAAAGATATCTAGAAAACAAAGCTACTGCCAAAGGAACACATGTACTTAAAACACATATAAACTGTCGTGGTTTGAGATTATTTCAAATACTTGAACCGTTAATCATAAAACGTGGCTAAACAAAAGCATATTCATATAAATCTAAATTTCAACTTGTCCATAACTGAAAACTTAACTTATAAAACTCTTAAAGTTTGAAAACATAAAACATAATGATATAGTATTCACTCACGGAGCTGATGTCAAATCCTACTTCTTATGCTGGCGTGTGGAAATGGCTGGGACTTCCTGCATGGAACCGATATGATATGTAAACGTACGATCAAAATATAGTTAGTATGCTATGATCTCATTATTCTAAACGTGTGCGTTCAACGAACTTGTATCCATACTGATAAGAAAGTCTAAGATGTTATTAGATATCCTATGACATGTTCTAGAACAAACTGGAAACATATCATGAATCTGGCTCTGCGTCGCGATGCCAACCCTAAAGCTGCTCACGTAGCGACGTGATCCATTCTGCTTCGCGACGAACATTAAGTGCATTTTAGGTCAGAGAGCTCATTTTGGTATCGCGTCGTGACGCAAGTCTCTGCACGTTCTGACGCCACCCTAATTTCAAGACTGTTCTGCATCACACCAAAGCCAAATTTTTTTAATCAAAACCAACACCACCACACTACCACATTCAACATAGGCATTATCTTAAACAATATTATGCTTTAATTCCACCATATACACAAGAGTTCATGGAAAAATCAAACTCAAGTATTAAGTATTTTTTTTCTAATTCACCTCAATACTTACATTACCATGGTAGTACACATCAACTTAGATTTGATTAACTCTCTTGTTGACATATTCATACAACTTGATCATGATTCTAGCTTGGATTTTTCCTGGGTTTGCACGATGAGCTTGAATAATTATGCAAAGTGCAAAATATTTGTTAAGATAAAGAGTTGAGAATTTACTTTGTAACTTAGGGCACTTGAAATGGCAACAAAATTCACCCCCTCAAGCTCCGTGCTGCCAAAAATGCTAGAAAGAAGAAGAAGAAATTTATTTCTTCTTTTTGATTTGGAAACCATGTGAAAATGATGGGAAAAAGATAGGAGTGCTTCTAATTTATACCCACCATAAATCTAGATATTTCCTAATTAAAATAGTAATATTTATAAAACTCACATGCTTAAATTGTGTTGATCTCATCACTGCACATTGGGCCGAATTTATGACCAAAATTTGACTTGGTTCCACACAAATTTTGAGAAAATATTTAACATGAAAATCTTAGCCTTATGTCCAAGCTTTATAACGGTACTAAAATCACTAAAAAATTGACATATGTAGCTCACGATATCGCTCAAATACTGTGAGTTGTGCATGAGTGCTATTACATCAAAATGTATGCTGAAACTGAAAATTTATCCCGGGCTTTCGGTAACTATAATTATCCTATAATTTTTGATTAAATGCGTAATGATATTTCTTACATGGAGTGTATGACCATGTGGGACACGTCATGATAAATAGGGTGTTACACTGTACCCGACTCTCACATTAGCTGTTGAGGTTTTACTAATGTTATCCCAACCATTAAGGATGACTCTCGCATCCAATTTCATTCCATTAATTATCACATCAGATATTCAAGGCACTCTTGCCATAGCTTTATTAATCGCTGCATCAATAGACATGCACTCATCTTGTTGACTGACACATCAACTAACACATAATTGATCGACGCATCCACAAGTTACAACAACTTCTTTGATTGATGCATCAACTTCTGAGGTCATTTCCCAATTCCTTGGTTTTTGGATTGCTTTTTTAGAGCAATCATTGTTCCGAAATCACTCTGAGACTAAAATCACTATTTTTTTTATCTTTATGAGTGTAACCGACACTCACAAAGTCACCTTATGACTCGCAAACATAATTTACCAATATCATTCTTAAAAGTCACCATGCAGTCAGATTATCGTTTCTTAAAACTCCCTTAGGTGTAATGCATCATTATTCATATGATACTGTTGCACAAAATATAGTTCTCGTAAGGCGCTCTGCCTTTCCATGTAGCCCGTTACATTGCCAACAACATAACGGCCTCTGCATCTCTATAGAACCATGACACAATCAACACGATGACTGTTGAACTTCATAGGTAATCATAGGGTCTCTTAAGAGATATGATTTAACTTTCATATCCGCTAATCCACTTTTACTTTGGTTATATTTTGTGACATTTTGTTTATGTTTTCATTCCCATAACGGAAATCCACACAACTATTTATTCGCAGTCTTTCTAAAGGCTTAGTCCGTCAAGACTTTTCTAAACTACTTACATGGACTATCGGGTTCACACCTTTTTATCGCTATTGCCTCATACAAGAGGGCATTCACAATCTTGATCTTCCCATCAAGACTTCACATATAACTTGCCCGAGGGAAGAGTCCCGCACACTTTTAAACCACTCGGTACTTTATTTATCCTCGCACCGAGTTTTCACGGACAAGTACATTGGTGCCATCATCACACATTTCTCACATCTCTTATATTATCGCTATAATAACTATTGCATGTCTTCTGTAGACAAGTTTCCAACCGACTTCATGTCTCTCTCAGACATTGAGGCTACACCCGAGCCAACCGCTTATGTAATTGGACCATTTCCATTGTGTTGTTCATTCTCTATCATCGATCTTTGAAATCAGAGATGTTACTCCTTTCCACCATGCCATTATGCAATTCCACGACTTTATCTCGAGCAGTTGCGTTCCCGAGACTTCTCTCTAACCCTTGATATTAGCTTCATCTCGATAACAACTGCCCATTTGTGAACATATTTCCCACACCTCAACCTAGAGCTTTGATGCTAACTGTCACAAATGACTTTTAGAGTAGTTTAAAATCAGGCTCGTGCGGCACTTGTCAAAACTCACATCTTGCAAGTCAACATTCCTGATTCCCATTGGCTTAATTTCAATGAATGAAATGTCTATGCGACCATTTGTCGATAAGTTACGAAAGCTAACAAGTTTTGTCATAGCATAAAAGTATTACAACACAAAGAGTTAGTACACACATAATCTTTAATTCAAGTCCCAGAAAATAAACTAGGACAGCTGGATATGAAAACCATACATTTTATTGATATCCAGTTCATTACATTTACATCATGACATAAACGGTTATCTAAAGATGAAAGAATTCACGACTAAGGCCCCTAGATCACCGATGCCCACGACTACCTAAGGCTCACCAAGACATCCCCCTATAAAAAGATTTTAAAGGCATTGCATTTGTGGCACAAGAAAATGCGTCTAGTGCTTGAGTTGCTACACCCTTCTAAAAGGAGTTCCTTCTTCCGCTCTTAACGAGTCATTATTGTTGAAGTTTGTGCTTGGAGCGTCAATCTGAATAATATATTGTACATTATATTTTATTATTTATTAATAAAATAAGTACATTTTCATTTCAATCTTATTAATGGTAATGTCATTATGCATATATAAATATGCTAAGAATGACATCGACCTTAGAATAGTCATTTAGTAATACTGGACATTGGATAGTATGATATTGGGATAATATTACTACTATAAACTATTCTTAAAGTAAAATATTCATTATTGTTGGTTTTGGAATACGGTCGAATTCCTATAACCTATAATACTAGCACATGTCGTATATTGGAATCGAAGTTCCAATGGTTTAACCTGATGTACCATGAGCAAGGGAAGCTCGTATAGACATGTGGGTATTCGTTGGAGCGAATACTTAATGACTCACATGTGATTCCTAATAGTTGGAAGTACACACTACCATCAATAAGAATCTCCTCGAGTCGAGTAGCATATGTAATCTTTTGACTATAGGATAACATTGATTATGTGTGTAATCCTCCACACTCTGATGCCATATATGTTAGAGACCTTTCATGGTATGGCCATTAGATGTTCATTGGGTGTGGACCGATGCACTCATTAATCAAATATGTATCAAGATAGGATCCCCCGACCCGTATTTGTACCATAAGAGGTTAAGATATCCAGATAATTAGTCACGATTCTTACGACTTTAGCCAAAGCCGATCACATAGGGTGGATCGCATATATGAAAAATGGTGTTTTGAATAATTATAAAAAATCATGTGTTAGAGTTGGTGCTTGAAGTGCTAATATGAATAATGTATTGTATATTTTATTATTTATTAATAAAATAACTATATTTTCATTTCATACTTTATTAATGGTAATGTCATTATGCATATTAGATTGATGTATAAATATACTAAGAATGACATTAACCTTATAATAGTCTTATAGTAATATTGGACACTAGATGGTCCGATATTGTGATAAGTATTATTATTGTAAACTATTCTTAAAGTAAATATTCCTAGTCGTTGGTTTTGGAATACGGTCGAATTCCTATAACCTAGAAGACTAACACATGTCGTATATTGGAATTAGAGTTCCAATGGTTTAAACTCGATGTACCATGAGCTTTGGAAGCTCGTATAGACATGTGGGTATTAGTTATACCGAATACTGAATGAGTCACATATGATTCCTAATAGCTGGAAGTACACACCACCGTCAATATGAATCTTCTCGAGTCGAGTAGCATATGTGATCCTTTGACTATAGGATAATATTGATTTTGTGTGAGATCCTCCACACTTTGATGTCTTGTATGTCAAAAACCTTTTTATTGTATGACCTCTAGATATAGTTCGGTAGAAGTCCAAGTCTTAGGCATTTAAAGATTTGGGGTTGTCCTGCATACGTTAGAGTTACGCAGCGAGATAAACTAGCACCCAGGGGATATAAATATAGGTTCGTTGGATATCCGATAATTCCATGGGATATTAATTCCACGATTTTAAGAAATGAAATGTATTTGTTGTTCATTTTGCCATTTTTCTTGAAAAAGAATTTTTGAGAGAAAGTGGGAATTGTAGAAAGATTGAACTTGATGAGTTTGATCTCAACATTAAGGAACCTGAGATTGAACCAGAGATCCAACTAGGTGAAGGATCTACAATAAGGTTCTTTGGGGCAGTTGTGGAACCCCTAGGGTCTGATCAGTGTCCCGCGCAGTGGAAGTGGGTCTAACCCAAGGATATCAGGGATAAGTGTATTTTAAAATATTTTAGTGAAAAAACATGGACCAAATCAAAGTTCGAGATCTCCGGAATGGAGAAAATGACGTTTTAGTGTTCATCAGCCCTCGGAGTCGCGACGCTGAGCCTTGGGAGTCGAGACGCTCCAAAGTGCGAGAGCAACTGCGAGAGCTGAACGTCTCAGCATCGCGACGTGAAAGAGTGGGAGTCGCGACACTCCTAGGTCTGATGCTCAGTGTTGCGAAGTTGGAAGGTTAGTGTCACGACACTCCCCTAAGCAATTTCAACTTTCAAATCAATCCTAAACACTTCCAATTTTCTCCTATCATTTCAATACTCCTTAAAACCAATTTTAACATCAAAACTAACCACAACACATGTTATACAACTAGCATACATGTATTCTAAATACATATATGTATTTGTTTGAATCAAAACACAAACCAATTTAGAATCCCAATATGAAGTGTCTCATGAACAATTCTAATTCACCCAAAGGTGGTCAAGTGATTCTAGAATGATAGCTATAGCTATAAGCTTTAATCTAGAGTTCCAAACTCTTATTAATTGTTCCATGTCCAACATGAACATATTTGACCTAATTAACAAGCATATTGTGTTTATACTTCCAAAGTATCCTAATACAATTTATTAGCCTTATTTCAACTTTAAGCTATGTAAACATGCATCCAATACATAATTTATCACTATATGTCTCACTAATAAAAAACTCACTAATGAAGAACATAGCTTAAGAGAAGTTCAAACTTACCTAGTAAGCTTGATGCAAAGATCAATCTTCTTCTCTTTGTTGAAATGGTTAGAGAACTTCAAAGGTTTGCAAGCTTGACTCCAATATCCAATCTTGATTCCAATGCTAGCAAGCTTCACTCTAAGATCCAATATTGATTTCTCATAAATGAAATGTTATAGAGACCTCACAAAGCTTCGCTAAACACTTCTCTAACTTAGGCTAATTTCTCCAAGAATTGCTTGAATTTAGCTTTCTCAAGCTTAATTAAAAAATTCCTAAAGCTTGCTATTTATAGTAAATCTTAGGAAATTTTTAAATAATAAAAATTCTAATCAACTTTTATGTGGGCTTAATCTAATTTGTCCAAATATGTATAATTAGGTGTGACTGATCTCCATTGTCTACCACTTTGATTTAATCCAATTAAATCAAGGCAAAAACATAAATAATTACATACTTGCAATTACCATAATATCCTCAAATGGTAGAGATCATTATGATATTACGACAAAGCCATTATATAAATATTGAATTATTCCAATTAGGTCAAAGTAAATAATCAATACTATCCAATAACACTTGATTATCTTAGTTGATAATTATAATATTGAATATTATCTTTTATAAAAAATAATCGGCTACCAAAGTACTCAACGAATACACTTCATATTGAGACTCTCTAAGTGCAGACATGTTCGTCATATAAGCCTAGTTAATATATACGCAATTCGGCCACCTCCGAATCTGCGAAGAATACGCACGACCTTTTCTGAACTATACAAGTCCAGGTCATCACATATGTTTAACAATCTCTCCATTATAGGCTATCCGAGTTATGCTTAGGAAACATAGAATACACCATCAAGTTTTCGAGGCACACATGTCATGTCGACATGTCCATGATTCTTTACAACTGAAGCGATCCACTCTAGGTGATCGACTTTGGCCAAAGTTTTAAGAATCGTGACTTACTTACATGAATACATAAACCCCATATGGTACACATATGGGCTGGCAGATTCTATCTTGATTCCCTCTAGATTAACAAGTGCATTAGTCCACACCCAAAGAACATCTAGAGGCTAGACCATAAAAGGTTTCTGACATATATGACATCAAAGTGTGGAGGATCTCACACACAATCAATGTTATCATATAGTCAAAGGATTACATATGCTACTCGACTCGAGGATATTCCTATTTATGGTGGTGTGTACTTCCAAATATTAGGAATCACCTGTGAGTCACTCAGTATTCGGTCCAACCAATACCCACAAGTCTATATGAGGTTCCAAAAATCATGGTACATCGGGTTTAAACCATTAGAAATCCAATTCCCATATACGACCTGTGCTAGTCTTCTATGTTATAAGAATTCGACCGTATTCTAAAACCAACGACTAGGAAAATTTACTTTAAGAATAGTTTACAATAGTAATACTTATCCCAATGTCGGACCACCTAATGTCCAGTATTACTACAAGACTATTCTAAGGTCGATGTCATTCTTAGCATATTTATACATCAAACTAATATGCATAATGACAATACCATTAATGATGTATGAAATGAAAATGTAGTTATTTTATTAATATATAATAAAATGTATAATACATTATTCGGATTGACACTCCAAGCACCAACTCCAACAAACTCTCACTTGCTTAGTGCCAATCCAGATGGTACCGCAGTCTCATTTCCTCCACATGTTTATCGAATAACTTAGAAGGTAAGGCTTTCAAGATCACTATATCTTTTCGTTCAATAATCTCTCTAATTACGCGGTATTTCCTTTCCACGTTCTTAGACTTGGAATGCGCCCTCGACTCCTTATAATGCACAATGGCTCTGCTATTATCACAGTACAATGGGATCGAATCCGGAATACTAGGCACAACGCCAAGTTTTGTGAAAATTTCTAATCCATACAGCTTCTTTAGCAGCTTCTGAAGCCGCTATAAATTCCGCCTCAGTGTTGGAATCAGCTGTTGAGCCTTGCTTTGAACATCGCCAACTAACCGCACCACCGTTAAGGGTAAATATGTATCATGATGTAGATTTTTCATCATATGGATCTCCCTTGAACTCAGAGTCTGTATTATCTTTAACTTGTAGCTCATCTTCTCCATATATCAGAAACTTATCCCTAGTACCCTTAAGATATTTCAGAATATGTTTCACGGCTGTCCAATGATCATTACCTTGATCAGCTTGATATCGGCTAGTCATACTAACGTCGAAACTGATGTCAGGTCTTGTACATAGCATAACATACATTATGCTTCCAATAAAAGAAGCATATGACAAGTTAGAAATTCGAACTCTCTATTCCTCAGTCTGAGGTGCCATTTTCTTCGAAAGATATATGCCGTGTCGGAAAGGTATATTTTCTGCCATGCAATTGATAAAACCGTACCTTTCTAAAATCTTATCTATGTACGTCGATTGTAACAACCTTATAAGCTTCCTAACTCTATCCCGGTAGAGCCTTATACCTAGTAAATAGGAAGCTCTACCCATATCTTTTATGGAGAAGTTCTTGCAAATAGAGGCTTTCACACTTTGCATCAATCCTATATCATTTCCAATTATAAGGATGTCATTTACATACAAGACTAGGAAAACTATCATGCTCACACTCACTTTCTTATAAACACATGGTTTATCCTCATTCTTGATGAATCCAGATAATCTAAATATCTCATCAAAACGACTATTCCAACTTTTGGATGCATGTTTAAATCCATAAATAGACTTTTGGAGCTTAAAAACCAAGTTTGAAGTCTCACTGGATTTCCATATAGATATCCTCCTCAAGGAATCCATTTAGGAAAGTGATTTTCACATCCATCTTCCATATCTCATAGTTGTGATATGCATCAATGGCTAAAAGAATCCTAATGGATTTTAGCATGACTACTGGTGAATCCAGATAATCTAAATATCTCATCAAAACGACTATTCCAACTTTTGGATGCATGTTTAAATCCATAAATAGACTTTTGGAGCTTAAAAACCAAGTTTGAAGTCTCACTGGATTTCCATATAGATATCCTCCTCAAGGAATCCATTTAGGAAAGTGATTTTCACATCCATCTTCCATATCTCATAGTTGTGATATGCATCAACGGCTAAAAGAATCCTAATGGATTTTAGCATGACTACTGGTGAAAAAATTTCCTCATAGTCAATCACGGGACGTTGAGTGTAACCTTTCGCTACCAGTCGGGCTTTAAAGGTTTCCACCTTTCCATCGGGCCCTCGCTTCCTTTTGTAAACCCATTTACAACCAATAAGTTTTATTCCTTCAGAAAGTTCAAGTAAGTCACAGACTTGATTGTCATGCATAGAATCCATCTCGGATTTCATGGCTTTTTCCAATTTCCCGAATCGATATCCAATATCGCTTCTTTATACGTAGTCATATATGTTTCCTCCAAAAGGAGAACATCAAGGCTTACATCAGATGTTAAAAACAAGAGGCATTGATATTCTATTCGACTTACGTAGAATCTGTATAGTAGATCCTTCACCTAGTTGGATCTCTAGTTCCATCTCAAGTTCCTTAATATTGGGATCAAACTCATCAAGTTCAATCTTTCTACAATTCCCACTTTCTTTCCAAAATTCATTTTCAAGAAAAGTGACAAAGCGAACAACAAATACGTTTCGTTACTCAGAATCGTAGAATTGATATCCCATGGAATTATCAAGATATCCAACGAACCTACATTTATACCCATTTGGTGCTAGTTTATCTCGCTGCGTAATTCTAACGTATGCAGAACAACCCCAAATCTTTAAATGCCTAAGACGTGGATTTCTATCGAACCATATCTTATACAAAAATTTGGTGTGATATTTTCTATCGTACCGCAAGTGTACGGTGTCAAGTTTTAGTAAAATTCATTGAAAGAGTGTCGAACCCACATGGATTGCGTTAACTCACACTAAATACTACAATTGATAATCCTAACTTTATTTAGAAAATAAATAATAAATATTTAACTAGATAAATAATATATAAAAATATCTAGATATGAAGGACTAACACGATAGAGATTCTAGAGTCTGATTTCACCTAGTTGTCTCATATGTATTTGTCATGCCAATTAATCCTTATTCAGTTATATTGTTTATAAATCAAGACTCCGAAAATATCCACACTCTCTCTCTCGAGTATCAGTGAAAATATCATCAACTACAGACTTCGATATCTCTATAAAAATATAGTAGTTAACAACTCGTTATTCTTTGTGATTCTATGTTAACAACTTCAAAGGAATTTATATATTCTCTCGAACTTTATCAAACTCTAGGTTATTTTCTCTAGATCTATTCAAAATCCCCTCTCTCGAGTGATAGATTTTAAACTTTCATCATCTTAATTGTGGCCAGCAAACAAGAAGCATTAAACTTAAAAGAATATAAATAAATCGAACAAAACTTCATAACAAAATTGACAAATAATATAAAGGTTCAAGCATCAGTTACATCATTCTCCAGAATTAAGGAGTTAGTTCATGGCAAAAGATAAAAATAATAAGAACATGTCATGAATCTAATAGAAATCATTAGAGTTCTAAGAAAGAAACTAGAAGATTTAACCCGAATTGAATCTCTTACTCTTCGGACATCACCGCATTCGTCTCCTCTTTCCGTTCTTCAATCCTCCTCCTTGGATCTCTCTAAAAATATGTGTTTTGTGTCTTTATATTCTGTATTTGGCCTCCTCACTTGAGTTTGGACGAGCTTATGTATTTATAATAAAGCCTTGGGGTCATTGGGCATCTAAAAACCCTAAATATTATGTTTCTGGTGCGCGCGGGGTGCAGCGGCGCCGAACTCTATGCCTTTTGTATATGTTGAGAGAACGCACGTCGCAACGCATAGCAGTGTCCTGGATTTTGTGATTTCCGCATTTTTGCTCTTCACGCGTGCTTCCGATGCGTCTGTATGTGTAAATCAAAAAGAAATTATGATGCCGCTATCCCTTTGCCCAAGACCCATTTGTTTTGATTATTCTACAAGCCTAGGCATGTTACTATATATTCTAAGCATAAAAACTCATAAAACATGAAAAGAACATAAACCTAAACATGCTAACTATCATAAGAACTCTAATTAAAATAAAGAAAGAAAAAAGACTTACTTGAACCGAAGACTCCTCCAGTCCTCTCTCCAATCTACAAGCTTTTCTCGAACTCAGTAAGCTCTTCCACGCTCCAAAAAGCCACCCAAGTGTGTGGTCTCCAAAGGTGTACACACCAAAGCCAAAACTCAATGGCAAGACTACGGCTTGAGTGCACGGGTATTTTTCCCTTAGTGCTAGCCTAGGCAAATACCTCAAAACTTTTAACTCGAGGTTCCTCTAGTCAGTTAGACTTAAGGATCCTCAAAATCAGTGGCTTACTCTTAAACTTTAGAGTTTCTCACTTATATAAACCCAAGATATAAAAGGTTTGGTGCAAAAATTTGTAAAGAATTCTTTGGGTTTATATAGGTGCTTTAAAGACAATAAAATTAAGTAAGAATTCGATGTGAGATAAAAGATAATTTAATCTTAGCCATTTGATCTTAATTTTGTGGTATAATGAGATTATAAAACCCTAATAAGAGTTTGGGCCGAATTGGAATTCAAAACAAATAACAAATAATTTTTTTTACTATTCATGTTACTATTCAAGTTACTATTCACGTTTATTTATTTATTCCAATTCCCAAAGTGCCCCTATCGTCATTCACCAATCCCTAAGCCACTATGGAACCTCATAAATGATTTTTTCAATAATTAAACACATTGAACCATTTATGAACAATTCCTACAGCAATCATATATACTGTTAAATTTGTACTGTGCACTGTTAACCATTGATTTTGACTTTGTTGTGTGTGACCTTTTTGGTTCCCCTCAAGTTGGACATGAAATGAATTGTGATAATTTAATCAAACATAAATTATCCTCCAATCAGATGGTCGTTCGATTTCAATGACCAAAGTTGACATCTAGCAACATGCCAAGACTCCCAAATGAGAAGGAAAGATATATACTCATTCTGTATGCGATTTACATATGATACGGTCCATCGCCTCACTATATCCCCACCGTTTGACCTACGGTATGGAAAGTGTCTACCCATATAGTCCAAGGTATGATGTTGATAGTGTCATGAATCGTGCTAACCTAAGAATCTCACATGATTCTTCCGCTGCGGCCACAGTCTCAAGTACTGATCATACATATCAACCCACGAACTGGAATACTACTCTTATAAGAAAATATTATCCGAGAGAGTGGCGATTCTATGTTGTATCTTTACAAACTTCATGTGCTTCAACAAATGGCCCAATCATACCCTTATGACCGGATCTTTTGAACCAGGGAAGGAGAATGTCAAATTTATTTGATCCACACATAAGATTGTAAAGACCTCAAGTCTAAGGACTAGTCATACAATCGATACATGAAAGTTCTCACAGACACATGGGATAAACACTCCATGTGAAAACTTTCGGCGGTCAGTTCGATGGACACGAGCAACTCATGCATCCATGTGATACACCAAGTGGACGGATCTCCACTAGTAGCCTATGAGATCGGCTACCTCACTTAAGGGTGGATCATATCATCATGCTAGTCTCTCCGCTTTGTAAACGCCCAAATTATTCAAAAAACTATGAATATGAACGTTTGAGAGTAATGATTCTCATAAGGCGTGGAAGCCATCATTTTATTACTCCAAGGGCTTTATTACAGTGTTTGATGATTCATATAATTTATATAAGACACGTATAATAAAGCTTGCCATTTTATTAATTAATGAAAATATTGCAAATACATGTACATATAGCCCATCCACAAGTTGGGTATAGGGCATATCTCTAACAATCTCCCACTTACACTATAGCCAACTAATATGAATCTGGACACCATACTATTGGGTGTGCCTATCATGCTTTTGTTGAGTCAGCCCTTTAGTCAGAGAATCTGCAAGATTATCTTATGTGGGTATTTTCTCTATAATAAATTCTTTTCTCTCAACAATCTCCCTGATGAGATGAAATCGCCTGAGTACATGCTTGGATTTCTGGTGGGACCTTGGTGCCTTTGATTGAGCAATGGTGCCCGTGTTGTCACAGTACATCGTGATGCCATTCTTTATCGCGGGAAGCACTTCCAGCTCCATGATGAACTTTATCCAGACTGCTTCTTTAGCTGCCTCAGATGCTGCAATATACTCAGCTTCAGTGGTGGAGTCCGCTGTAGTTGACTTCTTTGAGATTTTCCAAATGACAGCTCCGCCATTCATAGTAAACATATATCCTATTTGTGATCTGCTGTCATCCCTATCGGTCTGAAAGCTCACATCACAATAACCAATGACTTTCATCTCAAAACGATCTCCATATGTCAAGAACACATCCTTAGTTCTTCTCAGATACCTGAGGATTGTTTTGACAGCTGCCCAATGTTGCTCACCAGGATTTGCCTGATACCTCCTCGTTATGCTAAGAGCATAAAAGACATCAGGTCTTGTACATATCATGGCGTACATGATCGATCCTATTGCTGAAGCATAATGGATCTTACTCATATGCTCTCTATCTAAAGGAGTATGTGGACATTGCTCCTTAGATAATTTGATTCCATGACAAGTAGGTAAATTACCTCTTTTGGAATCTTCCATTTTGAATCTTTTCAAAACTTTATCTATGTACGTAGATTGAGAAAGTCCTAACAACCTTTTAGATCTATTACGGTAGATTTTAATGCCGAGGATGTAGGCTGCTTCTCCCAAATCTTTCATGGAGAAATTCTGAGATAACCATTGCTTAATGGCTTGCATCATGGGAATATCATTCCCGATGATTAATATGTCATCGACATATAATACAAGAAATATAACATCACTCCCATTACTTTTCCTGTAATCACAAGGCTCGTCTAAATTTTTGATGAAGTCAAATTCTTTGATTGTCTCATCAAATCGTATATTCCAACTTCTGGAGGCTTGCTTGAGTCCATAAATGGATCGTTTAAGCTTGCATACTTTATTATGATCATCCTTAGATGCAAACCCCTCAGGTTGTGTCATATAGACTTCCTCTACGAGGTTCCCATTAAGGAAAGCTGTTTTGACATCCATCTACCAAATCTCATAATCAAAGTGTGTAACTAGTGCCAGTAAAATTCGAATGGACTTTATCATTGCAACAGGCGAAAGGTTTCATCATAGTCAATTCCTTGGATTTTTCTATAACCTTTCGCCACCAACCTAGCCTTATAGGTTTGGATGTTACCTTCTGCATCAGTTTTACGCTTGTAAATCCACTTGCACCCTATGGGTTTTATCCCTTCAGGTGCATCCACCAAGTCCCAGACTTGATTCTGATACATAGAGTCTATTTCGAATTTCATGGCCTCAAGCCACTTGACTGAATCAATGTCACGCATTGCTTCATCATAACTGGTGGGATCGTCATTATCAATGACCTGATCATGTTCCTTATCAATATGGAAACCATATCTTTCAGGCTCATATATTTCCCTACCAGACCTTCTAAGTTCATAACCTTGTGGTTGTTTCGTCGCTGCCCTTTTGAGGGGCCTGAGGTTTAGCTCTATGTTAGTTTGTTCTTATCGTACCTCATCGAGGTCAAGTCTACTCCCACTATATTTCTTGAGAAGGAATTCATTCTCTAGAAATTTAGCATTTCGTGAGACAAATGTTCTTTGTTCATTTGGGACGTAGAACACGTATGCTCTTGAGTTCAAGGCATATCCTACAAACTTACATTTATCTGCCCTATCATCCAATTTGTTAGTTTGTGTGAGCTTAACATATGCGTCACATCCCCAAACTCTTAGATAACTAAGACTAGGATGTTTCCCAGACCATAACTCATATGGTGTTTGACTAACAGTCTTGGAAGGAACTTGGTTTAGTAGTATTGTTGCAGTTTCTAAATCAAGACCCCAAAATAAAAGAGGTAGATCCGTGTCTGGCATCATTGATCAGACCATATCTAATAATGTCCGATTTCTCCTTTCGGAGACCCCATTATGCTGTGGAGTTCCCGAAGGAGTCCATTGGGAAACAATGCCATTTTCTCTCAAGTAATCTTGAAATGCGTCGCTTAAGTATTCACCACCTCGGTCAGACCTTAGTGACTTAATACTTTTATTAAGCTGGTTTTCTACTTCAGCTTTGAAGTCTTTGAATTTCTCAAAGGCTTCAGATTTGTACCGCATAAGGTACACATACCCATATCGCGAGTGATCATCGATAAAGGTAATGAAGTAGGAGAATCCACCTCTAGCGATGACTGACATTGGTCCGCATACATCAGAGTGTATGAGTTCTAATGTCTCCGCTGCACGCTGTCCTTTACCTTTGAAGGGTAATTTGATCATTTTACCAAGTAAACAAGACTCACAAGTTCCATAAGGTTCATATTTGAAGGGTTTGAAATACCCATCCTTATGTAGCTTAGTTAATCTTGTTTCATTGATATGACCTAAGTGACTGTGCCATAGAAGTGATTCATTGAGATTATTCATTGTATATATTAGAGGTTGAACATTCTTTGTTAGTTTGTAAGACATAGATACCATTATTCAAAATACCATCTCCATATTTTATTTCATTGAAATAAATAGAACATTCATTACAACTTATTAGGCATGAAAAGCCTTTATTACATAAAGAAGAAATTGAAATGATGTTCTTTACTAGAGAAGGTACATAAACACAATCTTCTAAGTCTAAAACTAAACCATTCGGCAAAACTAATGAATAAGTCCCCACGCACAATGCAGCCAGTTTTGTTCCATTACCCATGCGTAAGTCAACCTCCCCATGACGGAGTCTCCTACTGTTTCTCAGGCCCTGCACATTGTTACACAAGTGAGTCCCACAACCGGTGTCAAGCACCCAAGTAGAAGTTTCAGAGTTTTGAGAATATAGTTCAATCATATACAACATACCTGAAGCATTGGGCTTCATGGCCTCTTGGGCTTCCCTAGATTCCTTGGCTTTCAAGGATCTACAGTCTTTCTTCCAATGACCATTCTTTCCACAAAAGAAACATTTCCCCTTTCCCTTTTTCTTCTCCACCTTACCATTGGGCTTTAGGTGATCTGGAGCCTTGGCCTTGCCCTTATTTTTCTTTGGGCCTCGTGGCTTCAGGTCCGTACCCGTAAGCATGATGGAGGTTTTAAGCTTCGATTTCAAGTCCTTCTCTGATTGCTTTATCAGATTGTGCAATTCTGCTACAGTAGCTTCTTTATTAGATAGATGAAACTGTATAATAAAGTTAGAGAAGTCGTTTGGTAAGGACTGAAGAATTAGATCGTGACCTATCTCATGATCCATGATGAACCCGAGGTTGGCCAATTTTTCAACGTGGCCAATCATCTTAAGCACATGTCCACTAACAGATCATTCCTTATACCTTGTTTGGAATAAGGCACATGATACTTGGAATCTCACTGTATGAACGGAAGTTGCATACAACTCCTTCAAGTGAAAGATGATGGTTTGAGCATCCATATCTTCGTGAGCTTTCTGAAGTTTGTCCGACATAGAGCCAAACATTATGCAAATTGCTTGCTCATCATCATCGACATGTTTCTTCCAAGCATCAAATGTATTTTGGTTAGCATCTTCTGCGGGTTCAGGGGGAAATGGTCTTTCAAGAACATATAAAATCTTTTTTTGTCGTAAGACAATTTTAAGGTTTCTAAACCAGTCATTGTAGTTGTCCCTTTTGAGCTTATGCTCATCAAGGATGGAACGAAGTGATATTCTGTTTACCATTTGAATGTTTGTGAAATATTTTAACCCACCTGTTAAGAGAGAATGTTAAAATTAGGAATAGGTTTTCATTAATGTTTCATAATAACATGGGCTTTTAATATTATGAAGTTGCTCCCACTCAATTGTTTTAAAATTTTAAGCAAATCGCATCAACCCCAATATGATGGATTTCTTGTGGGCAAGGATCCCATTATCATCATTTCACAACTCCGACTAGGGCCGGTCGTTATAAAATACGATAATTAGGTAGGTTCCCAACCAATTTATGATATAAATCACAATTCCTTGATCATTGGGTTGGGCAATCAAACATGCCATAGCTTATGCTAGTCCTTGTGGACACCCAATCTTTGCCAATAAGTTATAAGACCACGCCTAAGGGTCGCTGTGTCTTATGACTCAGAAAAGTCAAACCATTGTCAATAGTACGATTTAGGGATAAATTGGTATTGGTCAGTCTGGTAAAGCCTAGTCCTGCCAATACGGTTTAAGCCTTTTGGGTCTATACTTTACAATGGGAGGTAAATTTTAAACTTAAATTATTCTTGAGGATTTTAGCAAGTTTAAGTGAATAACTGTCAAATGGATTCCTCCATTGAAAATTCCCCAAAGGGAGGGTGGAGCGAACTCTCTTAAATACCCTTACCTCTTAGGCTCTTATTGCCTTGGTGACACGAATAAACTATAGATCCTCCAAATTAGTCCAACACTTTAAATATGATTTAAGGTAAGCTTTGAGTAAATGATTATCTAGATGTCTTCACAGCTTTTCCTTTTGGCTATAAAAAGGTAGTGAGTGAAGGAAGACACCAAATCATTATCTAACTCTAGTAATATCTTTGGTTAAATTAACTTTAGTTTGGAAAGTTTTATTAATGCCTTGGTCCTACCCCACTTGTATCTTTTATAATGTCTTTTATTATAAACAAGTGATTTATATCTATTAGCCTTAAAGGTAATAAATCTCTAAGTTCATCACGGAATAATTACTTAGCTAAGGGATAAGTAATATACTCTCTACTTCCTTAGAAAGTCTCTAGATGCTTGCACCCTAAAATAATCATGCCAATTCTAATCATACATAGAATCATCAAGCATATGAGTTTTAATATGTTGGAATTATTTTAGACATTAAATAACTTTGATTAATATTTAGTTACGATATTGCATTTTATTTTAATCAAATAAATTTACTATTCACATTTTTTAACAGATGCGTGAATTTTAAATGTAATTTTCACAATTCACATCTTAACCAAATCAGGCAAAACCTGTGCCTAAAATTAAGTTCAGGGTGTTAGCTTTCCAACGAGCTTTTACACACCCAATTTCGAGTTCAAATGAGAGAGAACTAATCAAAAAAAAAAAAAACGGCGCGCTGATACCATTGTTGGGAAGCGGCCGTGAGTGCGCATCGGAAAATCAAGAAAAAATTATGATGCCGCTATCCCTTTGCCCAAGACCCATTTGTTTTGATTATCTTACAAGCCTAGGCATGTTACTATATATTCTAAGCATAAAAACTCATAAAACATGCAAAGAAAATAAACCTAAACATGCTAGCTATCATAAGAACTCTAATTAAAATAAAGAAAGAAAAAAGACTTACTTGAACCGAAGACTCCTTGATGAGCGGAAAATATATCAATATTTACCGCCCCTTTTAATTAATATTTTGTTTAGTTTCTCGGGTTTGATGAACGTTTTGATGTGTTTTAGTTTTTTTTTTCAGATAAAATAATATTGGGACACAATGAAATCATTTAGGACGAAATGTGGGTCAAATAAGGGCAAAAATTGGACTTGACATATTAATTTTGGAGATTGGAAACTTGAAAGAGCGTTTTAACGAAGTGCAGTTTTGGAAATTCCAGTTTTGCGCATCTGTCGTATTTGGGGCATAAAATTTTACTTCGATATCGGATTGCACTGATTCATGTTCCAGATTAAAGAAGAGTCAAATATCTACAACTTTTAAAGACATAATAATTTCGAATTCTGAAGATTTCATGCCCGAAATTGATGAACCATCCATAAGTGTGTTGTGTGTAATTATTAAAGTCATTTTCAATCATTTTCAAAGCAAAAAATTAATTAATAAATAAATAATAAAAATTATCAAATCACCACCAAACATGATAAGAAATTAGTGGAGCAATTACTAATGGATTTGGTGGAGCAATTAATAATGGATTTGGTGGAGCAATTAGTGGAGTAATTAATAATGGATTTGGTGGATGATTTGATGGAGGTAAAATTTTGCCTATAAATACCAAGTCATTTCATTTGTAAATTCATACTTTCTTATAAGGAATTCCTTAAGAATACTAAGAAGATTGTATCTTATTTTTTTATTTACAGTTTTCAGTAATTAATTTCCGCTTTCGCACTTTCTTTTCTTTACTTTTCAGTTTTTACATTCCGCAATTTACTTTTACGCACAATACTTTTCTTTCTTTAATTTTCAGTTTTTACTTTTCAGTAATGAGGAGGTAACTCCCCTTTGCTGGGGTAAAATGTAAAACTTTTATTACTAATATTTAGATTAATCTCCCTTAATTATAATATATAAACTAGTTAAAACCTGACTTAACGAGGATACCGTCATATTGGTCGGTTGGTAATTATTTAAATTGATTTTAACCTGACTAAACTGGATACCGCCTGATTGGTCGGTTGGTAATTAATTATTAATTTGACTAAATCTGGATGCCTATATGGCTGGTTGGTAATTATCATGCAAAGTTAATATATTATATTAAGGGAGATATCTAAAATAGAAGTAATAAAAATGGATCATTTTATCTCAGCATTTTATTTTATTGTACTTTTACTTTATTTACTTTTCAGCAATTTACTTTCAGCATTTACTTTTCAGCATTTACTTTTCAGCAATTTACTTTCAGCAATTTACTTTCAGCATTTACTTTTCAGTAATTTACTTTCAACATTTACTTTTCAGCATTTAATTTTCAGTATTTAATTTCAGCATTTTTACTTTTCAGCAATTTACTTTTCAGCATTTTACTTTATGTCTTTTATTTTATTTAAGTTTTTACTAGCCCTAATTATGTGTCGTAACTAAGTTAGTTATCTGGGGTAGTGATGAATTCTAATATCACCGGTTTATAAGGGGTTATTTTATAGTTTGGGTAATTTAAAGGTTTACTTATTAAGTCTTAAGCTTAATGCGTCTTGTTAATTGGACACTAATAAGATTGATCTGGTAAATCTAAAATAAACTTGACAAAGGAATTTTAGGTTTCAGCCTTAGACTTAATAGCCCACGATCTTCCTTGAGGATAGATAACCCTTTAATAGATTTCCTTACATGATAGACATATACCTGTCGGGCGGGGGTAGCCATAATTGGAACTTAAACTTAATGAATCCAGGTATTTGGTTGTCATAGATATATGGTTCAATTGGGTTATACTGGGTATTTGCGTCTGAGCATCGAAAGAGGCTTTCGCATAATTTCTTGTTCCAAGTTAGTAAACCGATTTATTACACAAACATGAAATAACCACTTCATCTTTTAAAAGATATTAGAAAGATTCACAACCCTAGATAGTTTCCTAATATTGAATTTTCTTAAACCTACTTTCGTGCAATTTTATTTACTTGTTTTTAAATTTTGAATCATCTCCATTTCAAATCAATCAAACAACCTGTTAGATACTAGTAATCATTTGACCTCATAAAATAATAGATTAGGTATTAAGTCCTCGTGGGATCGATACTTTTTATACTACTTGAATGATACGTGCGCTTGCGTTATACGCGTGTGATTACGCAACGGTCAAGTTTTTGGCGCCGTTGCCGGTCACTATTAGTTTTGGGGTTAGAGACGTTACTTGTAGCTAACTTCTTTTTACTTATTGTTCTTATTTTCTTGTGTTTCAGGTTCTCAGAAACTACATGAGACGAACCAGAAGCTTTGAACTCCGACCGCTCGACCTAGAAATTGAAAGAACCATCAGACAGTTGAGAAGGGAAAGGCGAGAAGGCTAAGAAGCACTGATCAACATGGAACCTGAACCTTTGGAGGTTGCACCACCAATTCCCATTCGAGACAGAACCATTCCGGTGGTTGAAGCCTTCATCTCCTGTATTGCACTTCCTCCCTTACCAGCAAATGCGTGTGACATCAAAACATGCATCCAGATGATTCAGCAATCAGTACAGTTTGGGGGAAATACAACTGAAGATCCTAATGCCTACATCAGAAACTTCCTGGAAGTTTGCGGTACTTTCAATTACAATCGAGCAGCTGAAGAAGCAATGAGACTGCATGTTTTTCCATATTCTCTGAAAGACAGAGCTAAAGCTTGGCTACATTCGTTACCAGCAGGTTCCATCACAACTCGGAACACTCTAGCCACCAAATTCCTTGCAAAGTACTTTCCACCAGCCAGAACTGCAAAATTGAGGAATGACATCACATCTTTTGTACAACAAGATTCAGAATCCCGTTACGAAGCTTGGGAAAGATTCAAAGATTTACTCCGAAAATGTCCTCACTATGAGATTGCAAAATGGCTACAAGTCCAAACCTTCTACAATGGACTTTCTGGAATAATGAGAACCACAATTGATGCTGCTGCTGGAGGCACTTTAATGGCAAAAAGAGAAGATCAAGCCTGGGACTTAATTGAAGAAATGGCCAACAACAACTCCTTGTGGCCAACGGAAAGGAGCTTGATTCAACGAATTGCTGGAATTTATGAAATTGGAGCCAACACTGCAGTAACTGCCAAGCTGGATCAGATTTGCAAAAATCTGGAAACTCTCAGCATGCAAGTTAATACTGGATCCACAAGTTCACCATATGGAGGAGCACCAGAGCCAAACCAATATAAAGAGACGGTGAATTATGTCAACAATTTCAACAGACGGGGGAATAATCCATATTCCAACACCTACAACTCAGGGTGGATGAATCATCCCAATTTCGCATAGAGCAACAATTCAGGGTAAATGAACAACCCACCACCCGGATTCCAATAACAGAACAAAGGCCAGGAGTAGGCAAATGAATTAGAAATAACAAAAGTGTTGACCCACTTGAAAAAGGTAGAAGCAAAACACGACTCTCAAGCAGCAAGATATGATGATATGTTTCAATCCCAAGCAGCATTAATTCAAAGTCAATCTGCTTCTATTAAAGCACTGGAGAATCAAATTGGACAACTAACAAATGCTCAAAGTTACAGACCGCCAGGTAACCTTCCTAGCAACACTGAACCAAATCCGAGGAACATAGGGAATGAGCAGTGTCATGCCATCATGTTAAAAAGCGGTACTGAAATCAACAAAGATGTTGGAGCCAAAACAGATGCTGAGGAAGTTCCAAAAGAAACAAAGCAACAGATGGAGGAAAAAGAAGCAAAGGAAAAAGAACAGATCACTCCACCTCCACCTTTTTTCTCAGCATCTTCAGAAGAACAAATTGGACAAGCAGTTTTCTCGGTTCCTGAAGATCTTCAAAAAGCTGCATATCAACATTCCATTTAAAGAAGCGTTGGAACAAATGCCCAGCTATGCCAAATTCATGAAAGACATTCTTTCACAAAAGCGGAGATTGAGAGATTACGAGACAATAGCATTATCAGAAGAATGCATCGCTATCATTCAGAGGAAACTTCCCCCAAAGTTGAAAGATCCTGGCAGTTTCACTGTTCATTGCACCATAGGTGAACATGACTTTGGTAAGGCTTTGTGTGATTTTTGTGCGAGTGTTAATTTGATGCATTTTTCTATTTTCAGGAAATTGCAGATTGGAGAAACAATGCCCACCTCAGTCTCTCTACAACTTGCTGATAGAACGCTCGTATTTCCGAGAGGTGTAGTTGAAGATGTGCTGGTCAAGGTTGACAAATTTATTTTCGCAGCAGATTTTATTGTCCTTGATATGGAGGAAGACGCAGACGTGCCAATCATCCTCGGGAGACCATTCTTGGCTACAGGTCGAACCATTATTGATGTACAAAAAAGAGAATTAACCATGAGGGTACATGACCAAGAAGTAACATTCAATGTTTTCAAGGCCATGAATTCCCAGAAGATGAAAAGAAGGAGGAATGTTTCAGACTTGATGTGATACACAGTACCATTCAGAACTCTAATGCAATGCAAAGTTCTACTGACAAACTTAAAACATGTCAATTGCCTATGGAGCCTGAAGATAAAGCGTCTTTTGCACTAAAAAAGCCAATTCTTACACTACAAGCAACAGAAGAGAAAAAGTTCCACCTGCTCAACGATTGAAGGAATTTCACATACAACCTTTTGAGAATGCCAAATTGTACAAAGAAAAGGCCAAGAAGAAACATGATGAAAAGTTAGTGCGCATACAACTGGAACCAGGGCAGAAGGTACTGTTAAACAAATCAATGGTGTGAAATTCTTCCCATGGAAGCCAAAATCACGGTGGTCAGGTCCATTTGTGATCACCAAGGTTTACCAGACAGAGCCGTTGAATACATGATCTGACTCCAACAAAACTTTCAAGTTAAAAAACAAGCATGTTAAGCACTGCGGGGAGAATCATTTGAGCGACAAAAAGAAAGTGTCACACTTTCAGATCCAACCTAACGTTCGAGAAGTCACATCTAGCTGACGACTTAAACTTAGCGCTCGCAGGGAGGCAACCCATGCAATTTGTGTATATTTTATGATTTGGTGCGATTTCATTTTGTGTGTTTAGTTTTCGTAGGTTAATTCATTTCAGGATGGAAGAAGCTCTCGCAAATCTTCACAAGCAATTTCCTTCTCTCCCTAAAAAATTTCTGATGAAAGTTTACAAAGCTCGCTTGGAACGAATGAGACTACTGATGATCAAAGGTATTCCTACTGACGTTCGTTGGATTATTGAAGCACGGGGCCGATAGGCAGTGAATCTTCTGACTCTTTTATTTCACATCTGCCTGGTTTAGGAAGAAGCCCTATGCTAAAAAGAGAAGAGCCAAAAGAATGTGTGTTTTGTTATAAAGTGCTCATATGTTTTGCGATACTCGTTGTCGTTCTTTAGGAATGGTGGTCTGATAACCGCGAAGATAAGATTAATTTCATTAGGGATGGCTTGAGTAAGGAGTCTTTGGATGACATATCTAAAACTCTTAAGACGCATCCCAGTGGATATGTGTATCACGAAATTCATGTGTTATATGCACAATTTAAAAAGAAAGACAACAGTTAAGTCTCGGGAAACTAAATAAAAAAGACCATGTTTGCCAATTTATAAGAAAATTGGATGAGAAACTTGTCCCTGACGCATAGATGTCAATCAAGCTGTAAATTATTGTAAATATATATCTCTTTGTCTTGTCCTGATAATTGTAATTTGTTTTTGTTTTTCTTTTATTTTCTCCTAAGGATTGATGAGCGGAAAAATATATCAATATTTACCGCCCCTTTTACTTAATATTTGTTTAGTTTCTCGGTTTGATGAACGTTTTGATGTGTTTTAGTTTATTTACAGATAAAATAATATTGGGACTTAATGAAATCATTTAGGACGAAATAGGATCAAATAAGGGCAATATTGGACTTGATATTTTAATTTGGAGATTGGAAACTTGAAAGGGCGTTTGACGAAGTACAGAGTTTGGAAATTCCAGTTTTGCGCATCGTCGTATTTTGGGCATAAACTTTTTAATCCAATATCGGATTGAGCTGATTCAAGTGCCAGTTTAAAGAAGACTCAAAGATCTACAACTGTGAAAGAGAAAATATTTTCGAAATCTGATGATTTCATGACCGAAATTGATGAACCATCCAGAAGTGTGTGGAGTGTAATTATTAAAAGTCATTATCAATCATTTTCAAAGCAAAAATATTAATTAATTAATAATAATAAAAATTATCAAATCAACACCAAACAAGATAAGCAATTAGTGGAGCAATTATGGATTTGGTGGAGTAATTAGTGGATAAATTAATAAGGGATTTGGTGGAGAATTTGATGGATGATTTGATGGTGGCAAAATTTGCCTATAAATACCAAGCCATTTCATTTGTAAATTCATACTTTCTTCTAAGGAATTCCTAAGAATACTAAGAAGATTGTTTCTTGTTTGTTTATTTACAGCTTTCAGTAATTAATTCCGCTTTCACACTTTCTTTTCTTTACTTTTTCAGTTTTACTTTCCGCAATTTAATTACGCACAGTACTTTTCTTTCTTTAATTTTCAGTTTTTACTTTTTCAGTAATGAGGAGGTAACTCCCCTTGCTGGGGTAAAAGGTAAAACTTTTATTACTAATATTTAGATTAATCTCCCTTAATTATAATATATAAACTAGTTAAAACCTAACTTAACGAGGATACCGCCATTGGTCGGTTGGTAATTATTTAAATTGTTTTTAACCTGACTAAACTGGATACCGCCTGATTGGTCGGTTGGATTAATTATTAATTGACTTAATCTGGATACGCCTATTGGCTGGTGGTAATTATCATGCAAAGTTAATATATTATATTAAGGGAGATATCTAAAATAGAAATAATAAAGTGGATCCTTTTACCTCAAAATTTTCTTTTATGTAATTTTACTTTATTTACTTTTCAGCATTTACTTTTCAGCAATTTACTTTTCAGCAATTTACTTTCAGCATTTACTTTTCAGTATTTAATTTTAGTATTTTACTTTAAGTCTTTTCTTTTATTTAAGTTTTTACTACCCGTAAATATGTGTCGTAACTAAGCCAGTTATCTGGGGTTGTGATGAAATCCAATATCACCGGTTTATAAGGGGTTAAATTATAGTTTGGGGAAATATAAGGTTTATTATTGAGTCTAATCCTAATGCTTTTTATTAAACTGGCCATTAATAAAAATGAACTGGTAAATCTACAATGAACTAGGACATAGAGATTTTAGGTTTAAGACCTTAGACTTAATAGCCCACGATCTTCCTTGAAGATAGATAACCCTTTAATAGATTTCCTTACAGGATAGGAATATACCTGTCGGGCGGGGTAGCCATAATTGGAACTTAAACTTAATGAACCCGATATTTGGTTGACATAGACATATGGTTCAATTGGGTTAAACTGGGTATTTGGGTCTGACCATCGACAGAGGCTACACATAATTTAGTGTTCCGGTTAATAATCAATATATTACCCAACTTTAAGATAACCACTTCATCTTTAAAATGATATGGGAAGAAATCACAACCCTAGATAGTTTTTAATATTGAATTTTCTTAAAAACATATTTTCGACAATTTTATTTACTTACTTTAAATTTAGAATCGTCACCATTTCAAATCAATCAATCAAACAATCTGTTAGATATAGTAATCATTTGACCTCATAAAATTAATAGTTTGATATTAAGTCCTCGTGGGATCCTATTTTTATACTACTTGAACGATACGTGCGCTTGCGTTATACGTGTGTGTTACGCCGGTAAAGTTTTTGGCGCCGTTGCCGGGGACTATATATTTCTTGAGTTGTTAATTTTGAAACTATCAAATTTACTTATATCTAATTTCTTTCTTTTATTTTCTAATTTTTATTTCTTTTGTTTTCAGGTGATTAAAAAATGGAACACTACTGGGAGATTGAAAGATTACGAGCTTACAAGAAGATACACCCCACCATCTGGGAGCAACAGTTCGGTTTTCTGAGGCCTGTTGTCCAGCCCAACAATTATCACTGGATGCCACGAACCAAGCAATACCACATTGCTCAAAGAATGAGATGGGGAGATGTATGATATGTGATGGTAACCACCGAGCGATCAATGTATATACCGTTTAGGGTGGCAGAGCTATCAAGATCCTTATGGTATGATGAGCCATCACATTTCACAGAACCACATTTTCCTCTTATTCCCATCTACCTATGATTTCCATCAACAATCAGAACCATCAAAGATTCACATGCTCAAAGATTGGCTCGTAGAATGGGAAGCTCAATTAGATGCACAAATTCAGAGACAATCAGAAATCCTTCAAATGATGACAGATCAAATGAGACAATTCACAGAAAACCAGGACTACATACCTCAAGAACCAGTTTCAGATGACACTGATGAAGCCTTCGAGTACCAATCATTTCACAATGACACTTCCAGAGGAGAAGGCTGAGCAGTATCAACAACCAGAGGTATCATTCAGGAGCCCGAACCGGCAAAGTCTCATTTGACTTTTATTATTCAGATTCTGACGAGGATGAAGCTGATATATTTGTACCAACTGCACCAACAACGGCGGATCAAACTTTCAATCCTCAAAATGAAGATCTTGGAGCATGCTTTACCTTGATGTTTGAAGAAGATCTATCTGAACCATCCATTCCAGTCGTATCAGATGATGAAAACCTAAAGTCAGAAAACATCTTTGCATCCTCAGGTTGACAATTTTGAAGCATGTATTTCACAGATGACAGATGAAGAGCTGAATATAGAAATTTTAAAATACATCTGTGAAGAAAATTTGGAGCAAGAAACAGAGCGCAAATGAAGGAGCAAATGTCTGACCTTAATAAAGATCCAGAGCATTCAGGAGAAACATCGCTGTTTTGGGGAGTACAAATCAAGATATCGCCCAGAAGCTTGACAGAATGGAACTTCCATTCCAAGTCAAGCATCATACAAGACCTCCTGATTTCTTTCTTTCTTTGCAGGAACCACTGGAACAATAAGGAGCACAAAGGTGGCACGAGCACTGAATGAGACAAAACTCTTTGCCACTTTACCGTTGGAAGAGACCCTTCAAAAGCAACGCTCACGGGATTGTCTTTATTCGGACATCCAAAACGACACTGAAACCTCCTTAACAGATGAATTTCAGTCATGTCTGGCTGAAGACGAAAAATTAGCGCTAGCAGGGAGGCAACCATGCAATTTGTTGTAATTTTTGTTTTCATATTTTGTGTATACATGTTGTAGACTTTTTAATTTTGTGTGTTATTTTTGTAGGGAAAGGCACAAACGGAGCATTTTAAAACAGAAGGAATTGTGTTTGGCAATTAAAGAGGAGAAACAATTCATTAACGATGGCTGAGTAAAGAATTAAATCTTAAGACGCATCCTAATGGATTTATATACCAAACAAGTGGCGTATTGCATACACAATTCCGTTGCCTTAATTATTGCTTTGATCGCTTTTCTGTTGTAATTATCTTGTTTTCGTAGACAGGATCCAGACTTTTTGACCTTTCACGATTTCTTTGTTGTTTAGCTAACAATCGTCCTCTGGAAGATACTTGTGCTATTATTGTATTCACCCTTTTCAGGTACTATAAATTCAGCCGTCATTGCACTTTTGAAGGCATCCTGATTTGAAAAAGAAATACATAAAAAAAATGGAAGCCACTTCAAGAAGACGAGTTGAAAACATCTGTGTGTTTTGCGGTACTAGTGTTGGTACTAAGCCACAATACATAGAAGCAGCACATGAATTGGGTCGAGTCTAGCAGCAAGGAATATGCACTTAATATATGGCGGGAGGAAATCTTGGACTTATGGGGATCGTTTCAAAGGCTGTACAGGAAGGAGGCAGTCATGTTTTGGGAATCATCCCAAAACCCTTGGCAGAGGCGAATCTTATTGGATCATCAAACGGAGAGGAACTGATCGTGCCAGATATGTCTGAACGACTGGTAGAAATGATTAACCGTTCTGATGCTTTTATTGCTTTGCCAGGTGGCTTGGGCACATTGGAGGAATATTTATAGTACTATCTTGGGCGAACCTGAACATACACCAGAAAACCGCTTGGACTGCTCAATATTGATGGATTTTATGATTTTCTTTGTGTGTTGATGATGCTCGGAGAAATGGGTTCGTGTCGAAACCTATGAAAGAACTCCTCTTTACTGCCAGAACTGCTCCGGATCTAATTGACCAACTCATAGCCTATGAACCACAAGTTGACCCTATCATTTCAAAGATAAAATGGTCCGATGATGATCGTGGTAGAAGCGTCGAATAAATCTGGATCTTAACCTTTAATTTCCTGTAGAATTTCAACTAACCAGGTACGATTTTCTAAACTCTTCTTCTACTGTTTAAGACATTGGGGACAATGTCTCATTTAGGTTGGGGGTGAGATATAGTTAATAGTACTTGTTTGTATTGTGTTTTTATTTTTAGTCCAAAATTTTTCAAAAAATACAAAAAAAATGAAAAATTTTCAAAAAATTACAAAAATATTTTGTGTTTTTGTGTTTTAATTTGACTAAAAAAGTGAAATTGGTAAGAGATAGCCGAGTAAGGAGTTTCCATTCCTGAGACGTATCTCAAGCCTATTTCGAAACAAGTTAATTTTTGTTTATTTCATTTTGAATTATTTAGTTTGTGAATTCTCCATAAAATGGACTAAAATGAATCTTCATATGCTCAGTTGACAAATATTATCAACATATATAGTAACATACAAACATGAGCTAAAATTGAAAAGTTTGTAATATTCAGTGCTCTAGTTTAATTGGAGGAAGCTTCTCAAAAAGTAATGGAGTAAAAAAAAAAAAAATCTGAGATCCGAGTTATTAAGTCTGTAAGGGTTGTCTTAACACCTAGTGCCCTAAAGCCAACTGGTTTGGGAGTCACTGGCCCAAAGCTCGTTACATGGATCAAAGATGCTGAAAAAAATATATATATATCTTAAGTCTGGGTAATTAAGTCCGTAGGGGTGTCTTAACACCTGGTGCCCTAAAGCCAACTGGTTTGGGAGCCACCGACCCAACACTCGCTATATAGATGAAAGATATTGTATATAAATAAAAAAAATAGAAAAAAAATCAAAGAAAAAATCAGAAAAATCAGAAAAATTATTCCATTGCTGCAAAAAAGATGTGAAATCTGATAGAACTTTAGGACAAAAATATTACTCTCTTATCAACTACACTTATGACTGTTGTGGGCAAAAAATGAGTTGTTTAATATTTTGTTGGCTGTGTATATGGAGAATGGTAAAAATAACCGGAGAGTTTACTTATTTAGTAATTTAGAAAGAAACAAAACAACTAGTAACTTGGAGTAGAAGTTTCACCTGATTAGTCACTAACATCTATTCTCTTTTCGCTTGTCTTTTTGCTTTTGTGTGCATTAGTTTTAACTAACTTTTTACTTTTGTAAAAATGTTTGTGGGTATCATTGCTGTAAGCCCTCACGAGACTACAACTCGTCCACTAGGGACACCTAGGGGTTTAAAGGCTTGTTGCATACGCTAAATGCAATCGTGATCCCTACGAAAGTGGCTTAGTTAATTTTATTTTCATGTTATTTTATTTTATGTTTTGCTCGAGGACTATCAAAATGTTAGGTTTGGGGGTGTGATGAGCGGAAAATATATCAATATTTACCGCCCCTTTTACTTAATATTTTGTTTAGTTTTCTCGGGTTTGATGAACGTTTTGATGTGTTTTAGTTTATTTTGCAGATAAAATAATATTGGGACTTAATGAAATCATTAGGACGAAATATGGATCAAATAAGGGCAATTATTGGACTTGATATTTTAATTTTGGAGATTGGAAACTTGAAAGGGCGTTTTGACGAAGTGCAGTTTTGGAAATTCCAGTTTTGCGCATCTGTCGTATTTTGGGCATAACTTTTTACTCCAATATCGGATTGAGCTGATTCAAGTGCCAGAATAAAGAAGACTCAAAGATCTACAACTGTGAAAGAGAAAATATTTTCGAATTCTGATGATTTCATGACAGAAATTGATGAACCATCCAGAAGTGTGTGGAGTGTAATTATTAAAAGTCATTATCAATCATTTTCAAAGCAAAATATTAATTAATTAATAATTAATAAAAATTATCAAATCAACACCAAACAAGATAAGCAATTAGTGGAGCAATTATGGATTTGGTGGAGTAATTAGTGGAGAAATTAATAATGGATTTGGTGGAGAATTTGATGGATGATTTGATGGTGGCAAAATTTTGCCTATAAATACCAAGCCATTTCATTTGTAAAATTCATACTTTCTTCTAAGGAATTCCTTAAGAATACTAAGAAGATTGTATCTTGTTTGTTTATTTACAGCTTTCAGTAATTAATTTCCGCTTTCGCACTTTCTTTTCTTTACTTTTTCAGTTTTTACTTTCCGCAATTTACTTTTACGCACAGTACTTTTCTTTCTTTAATTTTCAGTTTTTACTTTTCAGTAATGAGGAGGTAACTCCCCTTGCTGGGGTAAAAGGTAAAACTTTTATTACTAATATTTAGATTAATCTCCCTTAATTATAATATATAAACTAGTTAAAACCTAACTTAACGAGGATACCGCCATATTGGTCGGTTGGTAATTATTTAAATTGGTTTTAACCTGACTAAACTGGATACCGCCTGATTGGTCGGTTGGTAATTAATTATTAATTTGACTTAATCTGGATACCGCCTATATGGCTGGTTGGTAATTATCATGCAAAGTTAATATATTATATTAAGGGAGATATCTAAAATAGAAATAATAAAAGTGGATCCTTTTACCTCAACATTTTCTTTTATTGTAATTTTACTTTATTTACTTTTCAGCAATTTACTTTTCAGCAATTTACTTTTCAGCAATTTACTTTCAGCATTTACTTTTCAGTATTTAACTCTTAGTATTTTACTTTAAGTCTTTTCTTTTATTTAAGTTTTTACTACCTGTAAATATGTGTCGTAACTAAGCCAGTTATCTGGGGTTGTGATGAAATCCAATATCACCGGTTTATAAGGGGTTAAATTATAGTTTGGGTAATATAAAAGTTTATTTATTGAGTCTTAATCCTAATGTTTTTATTAACTGGCCACTAATAAAATTGAACTGGTAAATCTAAAATGAACTAGACATAGGGATTTTAGGTTTAAGACCTTAGACTTAATAGCCCACGATCTTCCTTGAAGATAGATAACCCTTTAATAGATTTCCTTACAGGATAGGAATATACCTGTCGGGCGGGGGTAGCCATAATTGGAACTTAAACTTAATGAATCCAGATAATTTGGTTGACATAGACATATGGTTCAATTGGGTTAAACTGGGTATTTGTGTCTGACCATCGACAGAGGCTTACACATAATTTAGTGTTCCAGGTTAATAAATCAAATATTACCCAACTTTAAGATAACCACTTCATCTTTAAAATGATATTGGAATAAATCACAACCCTAGATAGTTTTTAATATTGAATTTTCTTAAAACATATTTTCGACAATTTTATTTACTTGCTTTTAAATTTAGAATCGTCACCATTTCAAATCAATCAATCAAACAATCTGTTAGATACTAGTAATCATTTGACCTCATAAAATTAATAGTTTTGATATTAAGTCCTCGTGGGATCGATATTTTTATACTACTTGAACGATACGTGCGCTTGCGTTGCGTATACGTGGTGTTTACGCGGTCAAGGATCCAGACCTTTTTGACTATCATGATTTATTTTACTGTTAACTAATAATTGTCATTTGACAGGTACTAGTGCTATTATTTTACTCAACCTTTTCAGTTGTATAAATTCAAATCATCATTGCACTTTTGAAGACATCCAGAGTAAAACATGGAAGCCACTTCAAGAAGACGAGTTTAAAACATCTGTGTGTTTGCGGGTACTAGTGTTGGTGTTAAGCCACAATACGTAGAAGCATCACAGGAATTGGGTCGAGTCTTAGCTGCAAGGAATATGCACCGAGTATATGGCGGAGGTAATCTTGGACTAATGGGGATCGTTTCAAAGGCTGTACAGGAAGGAGGCAGTCACGTTTTGGGAATCATCCCAAAACCTTTGGCGGAGGCAAATCTTATTGGACCATCAAACGGAGAAGAACTAATCGTGCCAGGTATGTCTGAACGACTGGTAGAAATGATTAATTGTGCTGATGCTTTTATTGCTTTGCCAGGTGGCTTGGGTACATTGGAGGAAATTTTTACAGTGTTATCTTGGGCGAACCTGAACATACACCAGAAACCGCTTGGACTGTACAACGTTGAAGGATTTTATGATTTTCTTTGTGTGTTTCTTGATGATGCCCGGAGAAATGGGTTTGTGTCAAAACCTTTAAAAGAACTCATCTTCACTACCAGAACTGCTCCAGATCTAATTAACCAAATCTTAGCCTATGAACCACAAATTGACCCTATCCTTTCAAAGATAAATTGGTCCGAGGACGATCGTGGTAAGAGGTGTCGGATTAATCTGGATCTTAACTTTTAACTTTTCGTGTAGAATTTCAGTTAACCATGTACTATCTTCTAAACTCTTCTTCTACTGTTTTAGACATTGGGGATAATGTCTCATTTATGTTTGGGGGAGGGAATTAGTTGATCAATATCTTGTTTTTAGTTGTTTGTTGTTTTTATTTTTATTCCAAAATTTTTCGAAAAATACAAAAAAAAAAATTGAAATTTTTTCAAAAATTACAAAAATATTTTGCGTTTTTGTTTTTATTTTGACTAAAAATGTGAAATTGGTGAGAGATAGCTATGTAAGGAGTTCCCATTCCTGAGACGTATCTCAAACCTATTTCGGAACAAGTTAATTTTTGTTTATTTCCTTTTGAATTATTTAATTTGTGAATTCTCCATAAAATTGACTAAAATGGATCTTCATATGCTCAGTAGACAGGTATTATCAACATGCATGGTAACATACGGACATGAGCTATAATCGAAAAGTTTGTAATATTTAGTACTCTAGTTTAATTGGAGAAAGCATCTCAAAAAGCAATGGAGTAAAAAAAAAAAACGTCGGAGATTCGAGTAATTAAGTCTGTAAGGGTGTTTTAACACCTAGTGCCCTAAAGCCAACTGGTTTGGGAGTCACTGACCCAAAGCTCGCTACATGGATCAAGGATGTTGCAAAAATATATATATCGAAGTCTGAGTATTTAAGTCCGTAGGGGTGTCTTAACACCTGGTGCCCTAAAGCCAACTTGTTTGGGAGCCACCGACCCAACACTCGCTACATAGATGGAAGATATTGTATATAAATAAAAAAAATCAAAAATCAAAGTGAAAATCAGAAAAATGAGAAAAATTATTCCATTGCTGCAAAAAGTCGTGAATTCTGATAAAACTTTAGGACAAAAATATTACTCTCTTATCAACTGCACTTATAACTGTTGTGTGGTAAAAATGAGTTGATTAATATTTTGTTGGCTATGCATATGGAGAATGGTAAATATAATCGGAGAATTTACTTATTCGGTAATTTAGAAAGAAAGAAAACAACTAGTAACTTAGAGTAGAAGTTTCACATGATTAGTCACTAACTTCTTTATTCTCTTTTCTCTTGTCTTTTTGCTTTTGTGTGCATTAGTTTTATTATCTTTTTACTTTTGTAAAACGTTTGTGGGTATCGTTGCTGTAAGCCCTCACGAGACTATAACTCATGCACTAGGGACACCTAGAGGTTTAAAGGCTTGCTGCATATGCTAAATGCAACCGTGATCCCTACGAAAGTGGCTTAGTTTAATTTTAATTGTTTCTTGTATTTTATTTTGTTGTTTTACTCGAGGACTAGCAAAATGTTAGGTTTGGGGGTGTGATGAGCGGAAAATATATCAATATTTACCGCCCATTTTACTTAATATTTTGTTTAGTTTCTCTGATTCGATGAACGTTTTGATGTGTTTTAGTTTATTTTGCAGATAAAATAATATTGGGACATAATGAAATCATTTAGGATGAAATGTAGGTCGAATAAGGGTAAAGATTGGACTTGACATATTAATTTTGGAGATTGGAAACTTGAAAGGGTGTTTTAACGAAGTGCAGTTTTGGAAATTCCAGTTTTACGCATTTGTCGTATTTTGGGCATAACATTTTACTCCAATATCGGATTGAGCTCATTCAAGTTTCAGATTAACCAAGACTCAACGATCTAAAACTTTTAAAGACAAAATAATTTCGAATTTGGAAGATTGCATGCCTGAAATTGATGAACCATCCAGAAGTGTGTTGTGTGTAATTATTAAAGTCATTTTCAAAGCAAAAATATAAATTAATAAATAAATAATAAAAATTATCAAATAACCACCAAACATGATAAGCAATTAGTGGAGCAATTAATAATATATTTTGTGGAGCAATTATTGGAGCAATTAATAATGGATTTGGTGGATGATTTGATGGAGGCAAAATTTTGCCTATAAATAATACCAAGCCATTTCATTTGTAAATTCATACTTTCTTCTAAGGAATTCCTTAAGAATACTAAGAAGATTGTATATTGTTTGTTTATTTACAACTTTTAGTAATTAATTTCCGCTTTCGCACTTTTCTTTTCTTTACTTTTCAGTTTTTACATTCCGCAATTTACTTTTACGCACAGTACTTTTCTTTCTTTAATTTTCAGTTTTTACTTTTCAGTAATGATGAGGTAACTACCCTTTGCTGGGGTAAAAGGTAAAACTTTTATTTCTAATATTTAGATTAATCTCCTTAATTATAATATATAAACTAGTTAAAACCTGACTTAACGAGGATACCGCCATATTGGTCGGTTGGTAATTATTTAAATTGGTTTTAACCTGACTAAACTGGATACCGCCTGATTG
Organism: Zanthoxylum bungeanum; assembly: GCA_019454045.1. Lineage (NCBI taxonomy): Eukaryota > Viridiplantae > Streptophyta > Magnoliopsida > Sapindales > Rutaceae > Zanthoxylum > Zanthoxylum bungeanum. The sequence continues at coordinate 278,861 of SKCR01031149.1, forward strand.
GTCGGTTGGTAATTAATTATTAATTTGACTTAATCTGGATACCGCCTATATGGCTGGTTGGTAATTATCATGCAAAGTTAATAAATTATATTAAGGGAGATATCTAAAATAGAAGTAATAAAAGTGGATCATTTTATCTCAACTTTTTCTTTTATTGTACTTTTACTTTATTTACTTTTCAGCAATTTACTTTCAGCATTTACTTTTCAGCAATTTACTTTCAGCAATTTACTTTCAGCATTTACTTTTCAGTAATTTATTTTCAGCATTTACTTTTCAGCATTTAATTTTCAGTATTTACTTTCAGCATTTACTTTCCGTCATTTACTTTTCAGCATTTTACTTTATGTCTTTTATTTTATTTAAGTATTTACTAGCCCTAGTTATGTGTCGTAACTAAGTTAGTTATCTGGGGTTGTGATGAATTCTAATATCACCGGTTTATAAGAGGTTATTTTATAGTTTGGGTAATTTAAAGGTTTACTTATTAAGTCTTAAGCTTAATGCGTCTTGTTAATTGGCCACTAATAAGATTGATCTGGTAAATCTAAAATAAACTTGGCAAAGGAATTTTAGGTTTCAGCCTTAGACTTAATAGCCCACGATCTTCTTTGAGGATAGATAACCCTATAATAGATTTCCTTACATGATAGACATATACATGTCGGGCGGGGGTAGCCATAATTGGAATTTAAACTTAATGAATCCGCGTAATTTGGTTGACATAGATATATGGTTCAATTGGGTTATAATGGGTATTTGCGTCTGACCATCAAAAGAGGCTTTCGCATAATTTCGTGTTCCAGGTTAGTAAACCGATTTATTACACAAACATGAAATAACCGCTTCATTTTTTAAAAGATATTAGAAAGATTCACAACCCTAGATAGTTTCTTATATTGAATTTTCTTAAACCTACTTTCGTGCAATTTTATTTACTTGTTTTTAAATTTAGAATCATCTTCATTTCAAATCAATCAAACAACCTGTTAGATACTAGTAATCATTTGAGCTCATAAAATTAATAGATTAGGTATTAAGTCCTCGTGGGATCGTACTTTTTATACTATTTGAACGATATGTGCGCTTGCGTTATACGTGTGTGATTACGCACCGGTCACTCCTCCAGTCCTCCCTCCAATCTACAAGCTTTTCTCGAACTCAGCAAGCTCTTACACACTCCAAAGATCCACCCAAGTGTGTGGTCTCCAAAGGTGCACACACCAAAGCCAAAACTCAACGGCAAGACTACGCCTTGAGTGCACAGGTATTTTGCCATTGGTACTAGCCTATGCAAATACCTCAAAACTTTTAACTCGAGGTTCCTATAGTCAATTAGACTTAAGGATCCTCAAAATCAGTGGTTTACTCTTAAAATTTAGAGTTGCTCACTTATATAAACCCAAGATATGAAAAGGTTTGGTGCAAAAATTTGTAAATAATGTTTTGGGTTTATATAGGTGCTCCAAAGACAATAAAATTAATTAAGAATCTGATGTGGGATAAAAGCTAATTTAATCTTAGCCATTGGATCTTAATTTAGTGGTTTAATGAGATTATAAAACCCTAATAAGAGTTTGGGCCGAATTGGAATTCCAAACAAATTCCAAATAAAAAAAATTTATTATTCATGTTTTATTTATTTATTCCAATTCCCAAAGTGCCCCTATCGTCATTCACAAATCTCTAAACCACTATGGAACCTCATAAATGATATGTTCAATAATTAAACACTTTGAACCATTTATGAATAATTCCTACAGCAATCATATATGAAGTTAAATTTATACTGTGCACTGTTAACCATTGATTTCGACTTTGTTGTGTGTGACCTTTTGGGTTCCCCTCAAGTTGGACATGAAATGAATCGTGATAATTTAATCGATCATAAATTATCCTCTGATTAGATGGTCGTTCGATTTCAATGACCAAGGTTGACATCTAGCAACATGCCAAGGCCCCAAAATGAGAAGGAAAGATATATACCCATTCTGTATGCGATTTACATATGATACGGTCCATCGCCTCACAATATCCCCACCGTTTGACCTTGGGTATGGAAAGTGTCTATCCATATAGTCAAAGGTATAATGTTGATAGTGTCATGAATCGTGCTAACCCAAGAATCTCACATGATTCTTCCGCTGCGGCCACAGTGCGAACTGGAATACTACTCTTATAAGAAAATATTATCCGAGAGAGTGGCGATTCTATGTTGTATCCTTACAAACTTCATGTGTTTCAACAAATGACCCAATCATACCCTTATGACCGGATCTTTTTAACCGGGGAAGGAGAATTTCAAAGTTATTTGATCCACCTATAAGATTGTAAAGACCTCAAGTCTAAGGACTAGTCATACAATCGATACATGAAAGTTCTCACAGATACATGGGATAAACACTCCATGTGAAAACTTTCGGCGGTCAGTTCGATGGATACGAGCAACTCATGCATCCATGTGATACACCAAGTGGACGGATCTCCGCTAGTAGCCTATGAGATCGGCTACCCCACTTAAGGGCGGATCATATCATCATGCTAGTCTCTCCGCTTTGTGAACGGAGATTAATGATGACTAGGAACGTTTGAGAGTAATGATTCTCATAAAGCGTGTAAGTCATCATCTTATTACTCCAAGGGATTTATTACAGTGTTTGATGACTCATATAATTTATGTAAGACACGTATAATAAAGATTGCCATTTTATTAATTAATGAAAATATTACAAATACATGTACATATAGCTCATCCACAAGTTGGGTACAGGGCATATCCCTAACAGTATGGTCCCAAAATACGTATAAATGCCCCAAGATCCATATATTAATGCTTCCTACAAATAAAACATAAAAGAATTACAAAATACATTAAATGATACAAAATCTAACAAAATAGTGAGCTAGGAATGCAGGAATAAATGGGTATAAACCATACTTATCAAGGGGGTCGTAGAAACAACTTTCGATGGAACCCTATTAAGTATGTATGGAGCAGTAAGTAAAGCGTAACCGCAAAGGTAATAAGGAAGATCTGTATAGCTCATCATTGATTGCACCATATCTAATAAAGTATAATTTCTAAGCTCAGACACACCATTGTATTGAGGTATTCCTAGTGGGCTATATTGGGAAATAATTCCATTTTACCTTAAATAATTTCTGAATTCATCACCCATGTATTCACCGTATTGATCTGATCGAAGGCATTTGATGAATTTACTGGTTTGTTTTTCAACTTCGTTTCAGAATATTTTGAGCTTGTCAAATATTTCTGACTTATACCTCATCAAATAAACATATCCATATTTAGACTTATCATCCGTGAAAGTCACGAAGTATGTTGAACCATCATGAGTTGCATGATTTAATGGACCACCCACATCGCTGTGTATTAGCTCCAATAAATCTCCAGCACGGTGTCCAAAATGGGGCCTTTGTCATATTTCCTTGGATACATGACGCACAAATCAGATAAGGATCTAAGGTAAAAATTTTAATCAAACTATCTCTTACTAATTTAGATAGACGTCTAACACCTATGTGGCCCAATCTGATATGCCATAATTCAATATGATTTATTCAGATTTCCTACTTGTATTTTCCTCTAAATTAAAGACATCTCTATATGTTTCCAAAATATAGTGACCGTTAGATAAAAGGCATTCACATTCTTTATCATATAAACATAAAGCTTCATCTTTAAAGTTTATTTTATATCACTTTTTATCTAATATTGACAGTGATGTTATTTGTCTGATAAGTGAAGGTACATAATAACAGTCATGTAAATTTAATTTACATCCATTGGGGAGATATAGAACAACCGTTCCTATGGGTTTGACATCTAATGTCTCGCCATTACCAACTCTAAGATGGATCTCCCCTTTATTCAACCTTCTTTTAACCCCCATGACATGCATGAAGTTTCAAATATGAGTAGGACTGCCAGTGTCTAACACCCATCCACTATTTGCATCTAAAGCTAATGAGATGTCAATAATAGGAAAAATACAAAGTGTACTTAAGGGTCCTGCTTTTCCTTTCAATTCTGGACAGTCCTTCTTCCAGTGTCCAGACTTATTGCATTGTAGACATTGATCACGAGCTACTTGTGGTTTTGCACATTTGCGCTTCTTGGAGTTCTTCTTTGATATCTTCTTCTTCCCATTTTGATTTTCTTTGACTTCCCAGAAGTGTTTGAAAAGCCAGCTCCATAATGGAAGTACAAAGTGGGGTTGTCTTTCCTCATATCATGCTCCGTTATGCGTAACATGTTATAAATTCTTCATAGTTGGCTTGCGTTGAGGCATATGGAAGTTTAATACAAAGCCAATATAAGTTCCAGGCAAAGAAGGCGAAATCAAATTATGGCCTATCCGTTCATTAATCACAATGCCCTGTCATTCTAGATATCAGATCTGGTCGATCATGTTCAAAACATGAATGCTGACAGCTCCTACATCCTTTAGTTCAGCATGAAACAATTCCTTAGACCTCTAATATATTTGGATATCTTGATTTTCGTCGAAAAACCTTTTGAGTGCTCGCATAATGCTCCAAGAATCTGGTACCTTTATGTACTGTCTCAGTAAATCTGGAACTATCGATCCTAAAATGTAAGATTTCACCTTCAGGTTATCATTCTTCCATTTTGTAAGAGTTTCTCACACTTCACGAGTGGAGTTAGGATCGATTTCAACATGCAATAGATTTGTAGTTACATATGTCAAATTTTCAAACTCCAAGACAAGGCGGATGTTCATTTGTCATTCGAAATAGTTCTCAACTCCTTTTAGCTTATTAGAATCCAAAAGTCTCATCAATGGATTTGCGGCAGCCATCTACAAGATAATATTTTAAACAATAGCAGAACATTTTTCATTTAAAAATAATAACACTAATTGATTATGAAATTTTAAATCTATTAGTGCATTCGCACTACTTTATGTAATTTCGTAATCTCCTTTAACTGAAAAATTGTTACGACCGGTAACCTCTTCGACTAGTAATCTCGACTATCATTTCATCTGAGATGAATATTCATTTTATAAATTATGTTTAACACATATGCACTCATGAAGTGACCTTGGGGGACAATCGATATTACTCGAAGTTCCGATACCGAATTGTACGATAATTCACTCCGTAGAACCTACGGTGTTTGGGCCGTAACTTTCTCATATGAACTCTGATTTCTATGAATTTTATATCATTGAAAATGTGAGATCACGATCTACAACTTTCGCGTTGAATGTTTTTCCAAATTCAAACCAGAAATAGTATAAAAATGCAAATCATAATTTCTGATGAATAGTAATGGCATTCTTGTAATTCTGCAAGTTTCTTGAAAATTCTACATTTGTCTTCTTTTTTTTAATTGCCAAGTATAAAAGAGATACACTATTCATGAATCCCAAAAATTAGAAAAGAAGAAGCAAAAATGTGGAAGAATGAGAGGGGAAGAAGAAGAAGAATGAGAAGAAGAAGAAATAAGAGAAAAAGAAGAAGAAAGAGAGAGGATAAAGCAAGGAAGAATGTAAAAAACAATAGAGGATTGTGGAAGATGAAGAAATCAAGTGGATTGAGGTAAGATTATGTTGACCCAAATCTTGAATTCTTGATTTTGATGGTATGAATGATATGGTCATGATAATAACATGTGTGGGGTTCCATTTAATGAGAATATAGGCATGAAGGTTGATTTGTTGTGTGTTATCCCAACTTTAAAAGAAACTCTAAGTGTTGAGCTAAGCATGGATTATGAAATTAGAAGATTAAAATTGGAATATGATGTGTGAAATTGATCTATGATGATGTTTTGTGTTGTGGTTGTTAGAATGAAGTGTAGTTGATGTTGTGCATTGGATGAACTTGAAGAAGCAAAAAAGAATCCTGGAATTCTGTTTCACGTCGCGACGCAAAAGGGATTTTCATGGCGACATGAAAGAAGAAAATGATGGCACCCTTCTGGACGCTGCGCGTCGCGATGGGCAAGGGTGTGCGTCGCGACGCATGGCACAACTTTTCCTAGAATCAGTTTTAAACCACCCCAGATCCATCCTAGCATGTTAGAGGTCGCCTTATAGGTCTCAAATCAGTTCGTATTCATATCTTCCATCAAGTCACAAGCATGATAAGCCTTGTAATTATGACGTGTAGATGTATTAGTAAGTTTAGTTAAGTTCCAAAATCTATCTTATGACTTGTAAACTTATTGAGTTTTCGATTATAGATTACCTTCAGGAACCATGAGTTTCTCCAACAAAATAAAGAAAGGCTAGCGGAACTCCTTCTAGGTGAGTGGACCTCTTTTCTCAGAACTGATTTTATTTAACAAATTTTGAATTCAGACTTACTTTTTAAAAGCATATAGGGCGCTAGACCGAAATTTTATTATAGATGTTTTAGATTCAGTGATGATTGAAAAATATTTTTTTCAGCAAGAGTTTTCAGTTATAAATGTTTTCAAACATGAGATTTCTGTTTTCAGGGCATGGGGGAAAAACCCACCCCAATATGTAACTTGATACAGTTTGGAATTGATGGACAGAGAACATGTGCACATATAGAGGACTGGGGGGACGACGATACGTAACGCCTCTAGACCCTAGTTTCAGAGCTTGGAGGGTAGCATAGTTCCGCACCCTCAGTTCTAGTTCAGTGGCTTGGGGGACGGCGATACGTAACACCCCGAAGACCACCAGTTTCAGGGAAAGTAGTGGCATGCTTTAGGGGACGGCGATACGTAACACCCCAAAGTCATTGATTTTCACTTCTGGCTCTAGTTAGGCGTATGAGGGACAACGATATGTAACGCCCCCAAACATCAAGGTTTTCAATTTACAGTTATCAGATTTTCAGAAATAGTTTCAGAAACCAGATTTTTGAAATAGTTTTCAGAAACCAAATTTTTGAAATAGTTTTCAGAAACCAGATGTAGACACTGCATTTTTGCATAAGCCCGATGATGAGCCTCGTATGAAGGCACTATCTGAAAAGTTGCGGAAGTTGCAGGAAGTAAATGTCGGAAGGAAAGAAAACCTCCAAAATTAACCCCTCATCGGATTCGGACTCACTAGCCCTCCTTGGATTTGCTCAGCCGTTGTTTCAAACCTCAGCCTCGGCCCAAAACCCCTGCAACCCGTGAAAGACCACACAATCCACCCACAGTCCCAAAACCTATCTCCCTCAAACCTAACTGGCCCATCTATCCTCAAACCACACGCCCAATGCTTATAAACCCTCATGCACGCCCAAGCCTTCCCAAATAAAAAATCTCATGCAAAACACATATGCAAAATCCCCTCAAATCACCTTCCAATTTAAAGAGATTATGAATCCCATCCTCACCAAATTTAGAGATTTTGTCCCCAAAATAATTTAAGAAAATATCTCCCAAATAAATTTGATTTGTTTCCTTGATTGAAGATCCCTTGAAAATATTATAAAAATGAGACTTGACCAAACCTTAGGGAGGCTAGACCTTGCATGTCAAACACAAAGGCTCTCTTTCTTCACCAACCAACAACAACCCTCAATTACGTAAACAACAACAAACAAACTACCTTAACTTCACCGAAAAAAATAAAAACCAACAACCAAATTACACACCAGCTGAAACAAACACAAACCAACAACCAAATTGCCCCTACAACCAAAACAAATAAAACCAGCAGCCAAATTGCCCCTACAACCGAAACAAATAAAACCAACAGCCCCCAAAGTCAACCTCCACCGACTAAAACAACCAATAAAACCAAGCCAAAATAGTACCCACGTGAAGAAAAAACAACAACAAACAAACCAGCCCTAAAGCCAGCAAATCACAGTGAAACACACACAAAACAGTGAAAACCAGCAGCACAAACAACCACCAAACAGCAGCCCTAAAACGTCTAAAATAGTCCCAAAAATAACCACCAAATAGCAGCCCTAAACCAGTGAAAATAGCAGCCCAAACTCACCAAAAACAGCAGCCAAAACAACCAAAACAGCAGCTCAAAAAACCAGCAAGACCGTGAACCAGAAGCATAAAAACAGCGAAGCAAAAGTAGCGAAACAGTGAGCAAAAATAGCGAACCAACAATCCTTTCGGCGACGACTTAACGTACCTCCAAAAAGCAACTTAAAAGGTAAGACCTGAGGGCACCCTTTACTATATTTATTTTGTTGTTCCGGATGCGGCATGCCCGTTTGGACGTGAAATACGTCCAGCCGGGTATGCGAGGTCCTACATCAAAGACGGCCAAATCCGTTGGTTACATTTTCTTTTTTCAGCATTCTGTTGTTTATCTTTTTATATTTATTTATTTGGTTACTTTATTATTTTTCTTTTATTTTTGTTTATGTCTATTTATTGTTATTTATTATTTCGCATTTTATTTTTTATTTATTTTTTTTATCCATTTAGTGTTATTTGTCTTTTCAATTTATTTACTCGCATCCATCGTTATTTTATCGCTTTGCTTTTAATTATGTTTATGTTTTGTTACATTATTTTATGTCTACTTTCATGTCCATTTACACCCAACGGTTTGAGATCTTCCCTTGCGAGGGGTGAGTGCGGCCTTAAATCATTTCCCAGTTCACGTAGGGTGGTGACTCCTTTATTCTCCGGTTTAGTCCCCCGTGGGCTACTGTGTACTCTCTACGGGTTGCGAGCCCAACAGTGTCGTGGTCCTCGAACATCATTGGCATAGCGGTAAACCCCACTTCACTCTTACAGATGGTGACTCCACTGGGGATAGAGAATCTGCCCCGAAATAATGCCTTGTAGTGTCTGTGGCTTTGGCTTTGGTTAACCAAGTCTCATATATTTTGCATACCCTTCTTACCGCGATGGTGTCATGTATCGTGAAGTCACTTTCACTTAAGGCGGCGGATCATTTTGTGGCGTCATTACTCGTTGGCACGTATCTTAGGGTATAAAAAAGGCGCGCTCACTTGGTCGCTAAATAACACACAACCTTGACTTTGGCCAACAAGCTGTATGAAACTTAACTAGGTAGATCTCTAAGATCAATTGGATCCCATCCAATTCCTAGATCCAGTAGGTGGACCACCAAGTCCTAAACATATATCCAATATATGCCAATATATCAAATATATTCCATAACCTTTTTCCTCTGAATCAACTAAGCCTTGGCTTTGGCTCAACAAGCTTAATGAAACCAGTTAAGCGTGACCCATTGAAAGTGGGAAAGCTTCGTAATCGAGGTCGATGAACAAAAAGTGACCTTGACTTTGGCCAACAAATCACAACTTGCCCAAGATGTACGATATGGAACAAAGCTTTCGTGATTCAAACACATCCGCGATGGACAAAGGTCTTGACTTTGGCCAACAAACCAATGCCAATCTTGGATCTTGAGAGAGAATCACTCAATGGAAGGAAAAACGCTTAATATAAAATGAGGATTTTTGTCGCGATTTGGCAACCAATTTATTATCTTTAATTAGGTCTCATCATACACCCTTAAGCATGCATTCTAAAAGCATAATAAGGCGCGAATAAAATAATAATGATATTCGGATGGATATATAACAAACTTTGTTCCTAGAACAAATCTTTCTATTTCCTCTCTCCCGGTAGCATTATTCATACTTCTACCCAATCACATAATACTTCTAAAGAAACCTCATTTACATTGAGGGGAATTGGTGAGAAGAGAAATACAAAGAGAATAGAGATAATAGGCTGGATTCGCAGGTCCAATTTAATAAATTCTAAATTTATTACAACATGCCCTCACCCTTCTAATATCCATTCGATATACATTATTCATTCATACATCCAAGTATTCACACAAAGCATGTTATTCAATCAATCTAATCCAATTAATTAATCTTTGAATTAATGACCATCCAATGTTCAAACAATGATTTGATTTGCGCGAGTCAAACTCGTTTAAGAATAAATACCAAAAGTACGTATTCTTGAATTTTATCGAACTACAATTTTAAATCCAATTTAAATTACATTCAATACTAATTCATATTTAATTCCAAATTAAATAATTACACTTTTAATAGTGCCTTTTAGACTTGGATTCCAAATCCAATCTTCATGGGTCTCAAAGGCCCAATTAGTATCCAATACTATTTAATTAAAGTCCAATGAGCTTTTAATTGATTCTTTAGGCGTGGGCTTTGGCTATTATAGATCAAACCCAAGATGCCAAGGCCCAATAAGGAATCACCCTTATGCCATAAAATCAATTTTGGCCCATTATGCCCAATTAAACTTTTAAAGGTCCAATTAACACATTTGGACTTTATGGAAAAGGTTTTAGGCCCAATTGGATCCAACCCAATTGTCCTAAACCAAACTTGGTCCAACCAAGCCCATTAAGCCCAATTACAATAATTAAATTAATACATCATTCCAAATTACATATTAATTTAATTAAAGTGCGATTAACATAATTAATCAATTAATCTAATGTTTCCAAAACACTATTTAATCCAATTTAATCATGCTCACCATATCCAATTCATGTCCAACATAAATTGAAGCAAAATCAATCTATTACATGTTTATCATGCTCACGGCAATTGTGCATAAAATAACACCCAATTTGATTTCAATCCAATTAAATCAACATACAAGATTTATTTCATGCTTTAAACATATCCAATTGTCTAAAATTCAAAAAATCACCATGATACACTATTATGGTAACATTCGGCCAAGCATGAAGAATTAGGGAAATTTTGATCCAACCAATTTTCTCAATTCTATTGATACAAAAATCCTATTTATCATCATCAAAGCTCAACCAAACAATCAATTTGAAGAAATTATGTTCTAAACAAAAAAACCCCAAATAAAGTCCATAAACCCTAAATTTCCAAATCAAACTTAGATCGCTTTGATACCATTGTAAGTATTCATAGAACATGCCAAGATCGTCTTAGAGTGATTCTTAAGTGAATTAATCAAAGGAGGTTGCGGAAAAAATCACCTTGATCGGTTGTAGGCTTTCAAAAATCCTTTGGATGTAGTAGCTTGGAGCTTGAAATCGAGTTCCAAACTCTCGGGTGAGTTTCCCTATCACCTCATTTGTCTCCTTAAGTGCTAGCTTGAACAAGAAAATGAAAGAAAATTTTCTCCTCCAAGGAGCTTCATGTTTGGCAATTGAGGTAGGGAGAGAGAGAGAGAGTTTTGTTTTGTATTTCATTTTGATTTCTAAAATCAATTACCAAAAAAACAAAAACAAAAGTTGGTAAATACTTTTCCAAAAGGCAAAGTGTGTGTTACAAGTTTCCACCAAAACCCATCAATCATTTCTATCACCAAAGGTGACTAATGATGCAAGTAAAGTGGGCCTCACTTAAATTCCAAATTTAAGTCGGACAATCCAACACGCAACTCGCTCGGGCCCGGGTTCGTTTAATTCCTAATTAAATGAATTGCCGTTGCGACTTAATTAAATCCAATTTAATTAAATAATAATGCCTCGCAATATTATTACTAAAGTCGCTTACGAATTAATTCGTTCGCTTGAATTAAAATCCAATTTTAATTCCGCGTTGAAATATAATTTCAATTAATATATCCGATATATTATTTTAGCCCAAATAAATAAATTAAATAGAAAAATCTAATTTCACTATTAAATTTATTTTACCGATTAATTCTAAATTAATCGCGTTATCTCTTCTCGATGAATTTAATCCCAGATAAATTTTCGACGCAATTAATCCTAGATTAATTCTTTCTCTGTTAATTAATCCCAGATTAATTCTTGCCGCAATTAATCCCAGATTAATTTTATCTCTCATAATTAATCCCAGATTAATTCTGTTCGAGTCAAATCTCATCGGTGAATCTTCGGGAAGCGACCCAAGAGATCTTTGGATATGTTGGCAGTAAATATGGTCATCGGACTATCCGAATACGTGCGTACCCGGTACCACGTTCCTACCTATTTACAAGACATGATTGGCTTTTAGCAAAGCACCGTGCCTACCCAATTCTCTAGAAATATTCTTCTGCGGAATATAAGATCTTTTTCAGGCGTAGTATACGTAGAATTGTGTATTACGATCCAGTATCAGATATCACATGCTAGGCCTAGGGTTGGAATTGTGTCTGCCCCGTACGAAGCATATATCGGATCTCTGGTAACTAGTCTCTATAATCGATGACTGCAGTACTTAAGAGAACCAGTTCCATATCCCTACGTGATCATCATCTCCATATGACTAAAGTGATACTTCCATCTTGACATCACACCCAATACACTGAGATTCTCAGTATACCCAGAAGAGACGTACACAGAACCTGTTAAAGCCCCGAATGACCAAAACCAAAGTATACGGATTGTCGCAAGTATTAGCGATGCAAGTCTCAGGTTAAGACCAAATACACCTACCCTGATTCGGATTCCCATAGACACATAGTCATACTACCAATTGGATTCTGAGGGGTCTATCCAGAGCGAAGCTGTTTCCGTACCATCGGTAAACAGAACCTCCTATTACACTTGCATGAGTATCCAATACCCAAATATATGAGAACTATGAGCTATGCTTCCATAACACGCACAAGTGTAATACTAGCCTATTCCGCATTATCGATGTCCAGTCTCGATAATACAACGACTATGGATATTTAATGATTAAACCTTACGTGGATTAATACTGTCTCAAATCTTATTAATCCGGTACTAATCATATGGACTTTTATCATTTATATATATCCCAGTAATCCAATTACAAATGATAAAAGAGCAATTTCCTTTGTCACATAGTTAATTTGTACAACAACACCATGTTCTGTACAAATAGTGATGCTATGGGTCATAATTGTCCAACAATCTCCCACTTGGCCTATAGCCAATCACTCAAGTGTCCTACACCTGAACTATGTACATGTCTCTCAAAATTCTGCTATGGGTCATAATTGTCAGCAAGTTTGCAATGTTATCATCTGATGCATTTTATTCGATCATCACATCGCCACGATGTATGATCTGACGAATCAGATGAAATTGTCAAAGTATATACTTGGATAGTTGATGAGACCGCGGTTCCTTAGCCTATGCTGTAGCCCAACTCAGTTGCTAACAGAACTACACCTAATCCAATTAGGATTATATAGATCCAAAATGCTTATTTTGCTGCCTCAGCTGCAGCAAAATAAGCATTTTTTAAATTTATTTAGCAACAGTATCTTGCTTGGAAGATTTCTAGCTCACTTTTCCATTATTCAAACTAAATATGTACCCTTATTGCGACTTAAAGTCATATTTGTCGGTTTGGAAACTTACAGCGGTGAACCTAGTTACCTCAAGTTCTCCTTTCCCTATATTCCCAGAAAGCATCCTTAGTTCATCCAAGATACTCAAGGATGTTCTTTACATCAATCCAGTGACCATCACTTGGATTGGCCTTATAGCGTCTACATATGCTCAAAGCATATGAGACATTAGGTCACATACATTTCAAAAAATGTATGAGCTCTGGGAGGGTTGTCAGTAGCTTTCTAGATCTATCCCAGTTTATCTTTATTCCTAGAATAAAGCCTGTTTCTCCCAAGTATTCCATGGAGAATTTTAATGAAAGCCAAGCTTTCACCAATTATATTATGGGAATGTTATTGCTAAGAAGCAATACGTCATCAACTTATAGGACATTCATTGTCAGTGCGCTCCCACTAACCTTCTTATATACACAAGAATTATATTCGCTTTGAATGAAATCATATACCATTATGATCTCATCAAAACGTTGGTTCCAAGAATGCTATGCTTGCTTCAATCCATAAATGGATCGATTTAACTTGCAAACCTTGTTTGCACGTTCCGGTACGACAAAACCAGTCAGGATGTTGCATACAAACATCCTCCAAAAGGTTTCCGTTAAGGAAAGTGGTTTTGGCATCTAGCTGTCATATTTCATAAATGAAATATGCAGTTATAGCAAGCATTATCCGAATGGATTTAATCATGGCAACATGTGAAAAATTTTCGTCTTAGTCGACACTATGTCTTTGACGATACCCTTTTTGTACAAGGCTAGCTATATACATTTGTATGTTGCCATCCATGTATGTCTTCCTTGAAGACTCATTTGTTACCAATAGGCACAATGTCTTCTGGTATGTCAACCAGTGTCCAAACATGGTTGGTTTACATGGAATCCATTTCGGACTTCATGGCACTTTGCCATATAGCAGAGTCGATACCTCGTATCACTTCCTCATACGTAGTTGGTTCAGTATCCTCAATAAGACTAATGTCTACATGAGATGAGATCAGAAACCCATACCTCCCAAGTTGTTTTCTGACTCTCTCCGACCTACGCGGTTCTTGTGTGTTCGAAGATTTTTGGTATAATTTCATCCCTGATGAACTGTTTGTGTTCCTTGAGGACTCGGTGCCTAGAATAGTATTACTCTGATTTTCTTCGAGTTTTACTTTTCCTCCCACTTACCACTGCATATAGGAATTCCTCTTAGGAAAACCGCATTGATAGCAACAATTACATTGTTCTCTTTGAGTTGTATAAGTACTATACTTTGGTTTCCTTAGGATAACCTACAAATAGGCACTTATCCGATTTGGGTTCTAGTTTGGTATCATCCAAACGTTAAGAGTATGCCCAACATTCCCAAATCTTCAGGAATGATAAACCCAGTTTCCTTCGTGTTCATATCTAATATGAAGTCTGTCTAACAGATTTTCATGGAACCTTATTCAAAATAAGTATTGCACTGTTTAATGCATATCCTCAGAAGGAAATTGGTAGCTCAGAGCGACTCATTATTAACCTTACCATGTCCAACAAAGTTTGGTTTCTCTGTTTGGACACGCCGTCAAATTGAGATGTTCCAGGAGGAGTCCAATGTGAAATAATACCATACTCTTTCATGTAATCGAGAAACTTATTGCTCAAGTATTTTCCACCACGGTCCAACCGTAATGTTTTAATACTTTAGCCAGTCTGTCTTTCTACTTCTTGTTGAAACTCATTGATTATATCAAAAGTTTCCGACTTGTGTTTCAGAAGATACACATAACCGTAACGCGATGCCACATCCGTAAAGATTATGATGTATTCATATCCACCTCTAGCCTAGCTAGACATGGGCCCACTTACGTCACCATGAACGAGGGCTAACAGCTTGGTGGCACGTATATCATTTACCGCTAAAAGGCGTTTTAGGCACTTTGCCTTGTAAACTAGATTCACAGATGTTATTTGAATTAGAATCAAATACGTCCTAGTATCCATTCTTCGAAAGTATGGATATACGAGTCTTGTTTAATGTGTCCCAGACAACAATGCCACTTTTAAGTCTCAACAGATTTATTCAGTTTGAGCTTTTTTTTGTCATATTATATGTTTGAGATTTGTTTATATTTAAAATATAAGTACTGTTATTCACATCTAATGTGTATATCTCAATATCATCTTTATAACAAAACACCTAGTGTTCATGAACATAAAGGTATACCCGCAACGTGTTACACCTATATATAGAGATAATGTTTCTAGTCAAACTAGATAAATTATAACAGTTTCATAATTTAAGTACATGCCCAAATGGCAGTTCCAAAACTTGGGTTACCATAGCCAAAACAACGACTCTCATCTCATTTCTGACTCGCAGTTCGATCTCATCTGAAGCCAGTCTCCTGCTAATCAGCAGATCCCGCACATCAGTACATATGTATGTACCACATCCAGTATCAAAATCCAATTTTAAAACTAGTAGTGGACACGTTTATTACAATAACAAATATTTCTGAAGTCAGAGCCTTGTTTGCCTTCACTTCCTTCATTTATGCCTTGTCCATACGGCAGTCACGCTTCCAATGACCCCGTTTTCCACAGTTTAGGCAGATATGTTGGGATATGTCATTTGTCTTCCTAGAAGACTGTGACGATTTTGCCTTTGCCCTTTTTCACACCCCTAGAAACCTTCGGGCAAGCCTAGGCCTTCTAAGATGTCGAAGTAAGATCGTCTTGCGCTTCTCACCCTTTTAGAAGCTCTGGCTATGTCTCCTTGAGCATAGCCATTAACTCTCCAAGATTTTTTCTTTTGGTTCAAGATGAACCCTCCCCTACATTCGGGCAGAGACTTAAAGATCAAATCTATGAAAGTCTCGGCCTCCTAGGTAATGCCCAGTTAACCTAGCTGTTCAATGTCAGCAATCATCTGCGACACCTAGTGCTCGACAGATGTACCCTCTGATATACGTGAGCGAAAGAGCTTTTATTAAGATCTAAGGTTAGATCTATAAAGATCCTTTAATTTCATCATCATAGTATAAGGATCTAATCCTTAGTTCTGATGACGAAATTAAGGAGTCTTTGCGGCAAGCATATCAGATTGAGCACTAAAGTTATCATCACGATGAGTCTTCCAAAGCTGATGCTCTACTATTTGCTCAACTCCGGGCTTAAGCCGCCGAGAGGTCGCTCTATCAAATAGAGTAACTTCTCAACTCTCAGGACTATCCTAAGATTTAATTCCCAATATGAAAATTAAAGTCGTAAAAGACATTTTTCACATAGGATTATGTCATTAGACGCTATTCTTTCATTTATAATGATTGCTATAGTCCAACTATCCAATCAACGATTTCGGGTACAATCAAATGTAATGATTATTATAGTCTAACTATATAACCAACTATAAATGATCGATTAAATTCAAATATATTGATTACTATAATCCAATTATATAACCAACTATAAAAGAAGTAGTTTGAATACAGTCCAACTGTTCAATTAAAACAACAATTGAATATTAGTCCAACTAATATATTTATAAATATTAATGACGAAAAATGAAATGAGCGCGTATTGGAAAGTATCTAAATGAAATTACAAATTTAATACTTGCCTCTCCACTATTTTTTGGCGAGCTTCTAACCCTCTGTGGAGTACTCGAGAAACCTAGTTTCCTAGTGGGCTAGAATCCCGTTAAATAACACACAACCTTGTCTTTGGCCAACAAGCTGTATGAAACTTAACTAGGTAGATCTCTAAGATCAATTGGATCCCATCCAATTCCTAGATCCACTAGGTGGACCTCCAAGTCCTAAACATATATCCAATATATGCCAATATATCCAATATATTCCCTAACTTTTTTCCTCTGAATCAACTAAGCCTTGGCTTTGGCTCAACAAGCTTAATGAAACCAGTTAAACGTGACCCATTGATAGTGGGAAAGCTTCGTAATCGAGGTCGATGAACAAGAAGTGACCTTGACTTTGGCCAACAAATCACAACTTGCCCAAGACGTACGATATGAAACAAACTTTCGTGATTCAAACACATCCGCGATGGACAAAGGTCTTGACTTTGGCCAACAAACCAATGCCAATCTTGGATCTTGAGAGAGAATCACTTAATGGAAGGAAAAATACTTAATATAAAATGAGGGTTTTTGTCGCGATTTGGCAACCAATTTATTATCTTTAATTAGGTTTCATCATCATACACCTTAAGCATGCATTCTAAAAGCATAATAAGGCGAGAATAAAATAATAATGATATTCGGATGGATATATAACAAACTTTGTTCCTAGAATAAATCTCTCATTTCCTCTCTCCCCTAGCATTATTCATACTTCTACTACCATTACATAATACTTCTAAAGAAACCTCATTTACATTGAGGGGAATTGGTGAGAAGAGAAATACAAAGAGAATAGAGATAATAGGCTGGACTCACAGGTCCAATTTAATAAATTCTAAATTTATTACAATAATTTCCAAAATTGCCTCACCCTTCTAATATCCATCCGATATACATTATTCATTCATACATCCAAGTATTCACACAAAGCATGTTATTCAATCAATCTAATCCAATTAATTAATCTTTGAATTAATGACCATCCAATGTTCAAACAACGATTTGATTCGCGCGAGTCAAACTCGTGTAAGAATAAATACTCAAAGTATGTATTCTTGAATTATATCGAACTACAATTTTAAATCCAATTTAAATTATATTCAATACTAATTCATATTTAATTCCAAATTAAATAATTACACTTTTAATAGTGCCTTTTAGACTTGGATTCCAAATCCAATCTTCATGGGTCTCAAAGGCCCAATTAGTATCAAATACTATTTAATTAAAGTCCAATGGGCTTTTAATTAATTCTTTAGGCGTGGGCTTTGGCCATTATGGATCAAACCCAAGATGCAATGCCCAATAAGGAATCACCCTTATGCCATAAAATCAATTTTTGGCCCATTAGGCCCAATTAAATTTTAAAGGCCCAATTACACATTTGGACTTTATGGAATGGTTTTAGGCCCAATTGGATCCAACCCAATTCATAAACCAAACTTGGCCCAACCAAGCCCATTAAGCCCAATTACAACAATCAAATTAATACATCATTCCAAATTACATATTAATTTAATTAAAGTACAATTAACATAATTAATAATTAATCTAATGTTTCCAAAACACTAATTAATCCAATTTAATCATGCTCACCATATCCAATTCATGTCCAACATAAATTGAAGCAAAATAAATCTATTACATGCTTATCATGCTCAAGGAAATTGTGCATAAAATAACACCCAATTTGATTTCAATCCAATTAAATCAACATACAAGATTTATTTCATGCTTTAAAAATACCCAATTGTCTAAAATTCAAAAAATCACCATGATACACTATTAGGGTAGCATTCGGCCAAGCATGAAGAATTAGGGAAATTATGATCCAACCAATTTTCTTAATTCTATTGATACATAAATCCTATTTATCATCATCAAAGCTCAACCAAACAACCAATTTGAAGAAATTATGTTCTAAACACAAAAACCCCAAATAAAGTCCATAAACCCTAAATTTCCAAATCAAACTTAGATCGCTCTGATACCATTGTAAGTGTTCCTAGAACATGCCAAGATCTTCTAAGAGTGATTCGTGTGCGAATTAATCAAAGGGAGTTACGGAAAAAATCACCTTGATCGGTTGTAGGCTTTCAAAAATCATTTGGATGTAGTAGCTCGGAGCTTGAAATCGAGTTCAAACTCTCGGGTGTGCCATATCACCTCATTTGTCTCCTTAAGTGCTAGCTTGAACAAGAAAATGAAAGAAATTTTTCTCCTCAAGAAGCTTCATGTTCGGCAATGGAGGTAGGGAGAGAGAGAGAGAGTTTTGTTTTGTATTTCATTTTGATTTCTAAAATCAATTACCAAAAAAACAAAAACAAAAGTTGGTAAATACTTTTCCAAAAGGCAAACTGTGTGTTACAAGTTTCCAACAAAACCCATCAATCATTTCTATCACCAAAAGTGACTAATGATGTAAGTAAAGTGGGCCCCACTTAAATTTCAAATTTAAGTCGGACAATCCAACACGCAACTTCGCTAGGGCCCGGGTTCGTTTAATTCCGAATTAAACGAATTTCCGTTGCGACTTAATTAAATCCAATTTAATTAAATAATAATGTCTCGCAATATTGTTACTAAAGTCGCTTACGAATTAATTCTAAATTAATTCGTTCGCTTGAATTAAAATCTAATTTTAATTCCGGGTGTTGAAATCTAATTTCAATTAATTATCCGATATATATTTTAGCCCAAATAAATAAATAAAATAGAAAAATCCAATTTCACTATTAAATTTATTTTACCGATTAATTCCAAATTAATCGCGTTCTCTCTTCTCGACGAATTTAATCCCTGATAAATTCTCGACGCAATTAATCCCAGATTAATTCTTTCTCAGTTAATTAATCTCAGATTAATTCTTGCCGTAAATAATCCAAGATTAATTTTCTCTCTCATAATTAATACCAGATTAATTCTGTTCGAGTCAAATCTCATCGGTGAATCTTCGGGAATCGACCCAAGAGATCCATGGATATGTTGGTAGTAAATATGATCATCGGACTATCCGAACAAGTGCGTACCCGGTACCACGTTCCTACCGATTTATAAGACATGGTTGGCTTCTAGCAAAGCACCGTGCTTACCCAATTCTCCAGAAATATTCTTCTGCAGAATACAAGATCTTTGTCAGGCGTAGTATACGTAGTATTGCGTATTACGATCCAGTATCGGATATCACATGTTAGGCCTATGGCTGGAATTGTGTCTGCCCCATACGAAGCATATATCCTGGATCTCTGGTAACTAGTCTCTATAATCGGATAATCATGACCTAGTCATATTATCCCGATGACTGCAGTACTTAAGAGAACCAGCTCTGTATCCCTGCGTGATCATCATCTCCATATGACTGAAGTGATACTTCCATCTTGACATCACACCCAATACACTACGATTCTCAGTATACCCAGAAGAGGCGTACACAGAACATGTTAAAGCCCCGAACGACCAAAACCAAAGTATACTGATTGTCGCAAGTATTAGCGATGCAAGTATCAGGTTAAAGACCAAATACACCTACCCTGATTCGAATTCCCATAGACATATAGTCATACTACCAATGGGATTCTGATGGCTCTATCCAGAGCAAAGTTGTTTCCGTACCATCGGTAAACAGAACCTCTTATTACACTTGCATGAGTATCCAATACCCAAATATAAGAGAACTATACTGTTACGCTTCCATAACACGCACAAGTGAAATACTAGCCTATTATGTATTATTGATGTCCAATCTCGATAATACTACGACTAGGGATAATTAATGATTAAACCTTACGTGGATTAATATTGTCTCATATCTTATTAATCTGGTACTAATCATATGAACTTTTATCATTTATATATATCCCGGTAATCCAATTACAATGATAAAAGAGTAATTTCCTTTGTCACATAGTTAATTTGTACAACAACACCATGTTCTGTACAAATAGTGATGCTATGGGTCATAATTGTCCAACAGATTTTGTGTATCCCACATTGGTGCATAAAATAAGTCATACCTATGACAGAAATGGACTTACCACGAGTGTGGGAGGAATAAGGTCGGAAGGATATATGTTGTTTTGATAACCTCATGCATCTCAAGCATCGCATGCATACACGCATCATGCTAACTCCTTGTTTTAACAGCCATCATATATATCCATTGGGTTAGAGAAGAAGGAAGACTTGTCAAGTAGAGTATAGGCTGCATGAATGTGTCAGGCAGTGAAGATTCCCGCGTGGATCAATTGGAGACCAGCATCACCAAAATTATTGAGCAACTACAAGCTTTGACCAATGCTATGGCCAATCTGACGGTACCCCGCACAGTGGGAACATAAAACAATGAGAATGGAAGGCGTGAGGAGCCCCAGAATAGGGTGAGCGATGAAATCCATGTTTTTGATGTTGACATGGCTGAGTATGCCGCGGGAAGTATAGCCGGGTCTAAGGCAGAGTTACAGAAACTCCGAGAACAAGTAGAGTCAGTTACCCGCAAGATGAAGGGAAAACATGAAGATCTGTTGGAGTATGATGCGATGACTTTCGAAGAACAGCTGCCTCCCTAGTTTAAGATGTCTGACATGGCCAAGTTCAACGGAAATGGAGATCCTAGGGTCCATCTCCGAAAATATGTTTCAGTGATGAGTTCAATGGGTTTGTCGAAGCGTCAGGTGCAGAAGATGTTCGGGATGTCACTGGAAGGGGCGCCTGTAGTATGGTATCCTGGCCTGGAGAGAAAAGTCAGGGATGACTGGAGGGCATTAGCGGAGGCCTTTCTGAACCAATATGTCACAAATTTGGAGATAGACTTATCGCTCTGTGACCTAGAAAACACCAAATAGAAGCTAGAGGAGAGCTTCAAAGATTATGTGGATCGCTGGAGAGGCCAGCTCTTGAAAATACAGACACGACCCTCGGAGAAGGACCAAATCAAGATTACCATTAAGGGCACCATGCCCTCCATTTATAACAAGCTGAGGAGGATGAACTCTATGATTAACGACTTTCGACAGTTAAGAGAAACTGTCATGGATATCGAGGAAGAAGAAGCCGAGAACAGAAAGTTTTATGGCCAGAATAGAAAGACCATTGTGGGCCTTCAGAGACCAAGCCCGCTCCTACTGAGGTCACCGCCATTGGAAACAGACGATTCTCTAATCTGGGTAGACCTTTGTCAAAGATGTTTGAAAAGCTGGAGAGGCAATGACTCCTAAAACCTTTAGAACCTAGACCAATTCCAAACCCTGTGCCACACTACTTCAACCTAAATCTATCATGTCACTTCCGTCAGTAGAAAGGCCACGAAAATGACAACTGCACCCGCCTCAAGCATGAGATCCAAAACCTCATTGACACCAATAAGATACCCGACCCGGAAAAAGAACAACCCAACACACACAGAAACCCCATACCCAACTACCACTCCGTTCCACAACCCACCAACATGATCAACTCCGACCTGCTCGAAAGCTTTGTCCTCCAAACTCTCAACCACCAAGCTTCATGTATGGGGATTTGGGACAACAGTAGTGAAAATGAAACATATGAAAGGAGAAATTTCTGGGAAAACTTCTCGAGCAGTAACAAAGAGGAGGTTACAGAAGAGGAAAATAAATAGGAAGAAGAACTACTGCAGTACCAAAAATATGGAAGAGGAGGAGACTGCAAATTATGAATATGTTTATTTTTCTAACTTATTTAATTGAAATCCTGCATTTATTAATCATAAAGACATTGATTTTGCTTACTTTTTCGAATCTTTTCCTGTTAGTCTGCATCATAAAACGCATGACATGAGCATATTTGACATTAACTCAACAAAGACAAATGCATTTAATCTTGGTACATATGAAAACCCCAAGGAAATTTCAATTGCAACTGAGGTTACCTCTGATGAGCGGAAAAGAATTAGAGAGAATATTAATAAAATATGCAAAAGTATTTGCCTAGTACTATGAAGACATGTCTGGAATAGACAGGGGTATTACCCAGCACACGATACCAACTTATCCAAACATGAGGCCAGAAGCTCCGAAGAATTAGGCCAGAGTGGGCTGAAAGGGTTAGGGAAGAAGTCAAGAAATAGATAGATATGGGGTTCTTAGAGGTGGTGCAGTACCCCGAGCAGTTAGCCAACATTGTGCCGATACTGAAGAAGGACAAAAAGAAAGAAAACGAAAAAAAAAAGGAAAAAAAGGGAAAAAAAGGGGAAAAAGGAGAAAACATAGAGGAAAAAACAGAAAAAAAGAAAAAAGAGAAGAGGCATAAAGAAAATACTCGCTAAGATGACAGAAAGTTATAAAGATTAGGCTGACGAACTGCCGTATGCCATGTGAGAGTATAGAACTTCGCTGAGAACGGCAACGAGAGCCACTAATCAACGAATGGCCACTACATTATTCCATGACTTCATTGAGGTCTGCGTGGATGACATGATGGTTAAGTCAGAGATGAAGGCCGGGCAAACCCTTGGTGTTGTATTTGGCCATGAAACCCGAAGCGCTGGGGGCGATGATGATACAAACAGATGAGACAGGGGTAGAACAGTCACACCCTATGCTTTGGAAATAGAGATACAGTCAATACAGGTACTAGCAGAGGCAGGATTGTCTGAGCACGAACGGGCCTTGCAGAGGTTCGAACAACTAGCATTACTGGACGAGAAAATGATAAAGGCCATGTACCACATGCAGCTATACCAGAAAAGGTTGGTCATGGTGTTCAACAAGAAGGTGCGTCCCACCAATATCAGAGAAGTTGATCTAGGGCTCATGCAGTCGAAGCCACTGATAATGGGAGAGTTCACACCCAATTAGGAAGGGCTCTACCTAGTCGAAAGGGTGATGGGGAATGAAGCATGAGACTGTCAGATTCGGAAGGGCCCTATCTAGTCGAAAGGGTGATGGGGAATGAAGCATGATACTGTCAGATTCGGAAGGGAACAAGTTCACCGAGCCCATCAACATGGATAGGCTGAAACAATACTTTGCATAAAAAAAAAGAGAAAAAAAAGGAAAAGAAAAAGAAAAGCTCGTTGGGTTGAAAATCCGCAAAGGACAGCCCAAGCAAAATATAGAGCTTGAGTGAGCAAGAAAAATGGTTAATTGTAAAATCTGTTAGCAACAGAGGTACCCTCGCAATGCAGTTTTTTTCCTACACATGTACTAAGAAGTAATGCAAACGCCTTTGTTGAAATAAATGTTCAAGATGTTCATAGATTGCATAAATCCCAGCTAACCGGGAAAGATTAGAGTCAAGTAATTACAAATCACATCTAACTCTGACTCATACTGGTGGACTCCAACCCTAGTGACTGCAACAGTATCTGCCCTCCCGAGCTCATCCTTTGAGAATACCTACAACCATAGAAAAACCTGGAGTGGGGGGGTTAGATAATTGTACGACCTAAGTGAGTGGACAAGAAACTGAAAACTGATATAAAAGTTTTTGGTTCTAAAACCCAAGTTCCTGAAATATCTTTTTTCAAAAGTTATTTAAGGGATAATGGGATTCTCACCCAATATAGCCCACCAGGAACTCCTCAACACAATGGTGTGTATGAACGGAGAAATCATACTTTATTGGATATGATGCGATCGATGATGAGCTATAAAGATCTTCCATTTTACCTTTGGGGTTATGCTTTACTTACTACTGCCCACACACTTAATAGACTTCCATCAAAAGTTATTTCTATGACCACATATAAGATATGGTTCGGTAGAAATTCTAATCTTAGATTTTTAAAGATTCGGAGTTGTCATGCATACGTTAAAGTTATCCAGCGGGATAAATTAGCAACCAGATGGAATAAATATACGTTCGTTGGATATCCTGAAAATTCTTTGGGATATCAATTCTACGATTATGAGCAAAAAAATGTATGTGTTGCTCGTTTTGCCACTTTTCTTGAAAAGGAATTTCCGAGAGAAAGTGAGAATTGTAGAAAGATTGAACTGATGAGTTTGATCCCAACATAGAAGAACCTGATATGGAACCAGAGATCTAACTTGGTAAATGATCTACAACACAGGTTCTACGTAGGTCGAATATAATATCAAGGCCACCAGAGAGACTATTATTAACGTCCAATGCGAGCCTTGATGTTCTCCTCTTGGAGGAAATGGATCCAACTACGTATAAACAGACGATATTGGATATCAATTCGGGAAAATGGCAAGAATCCATGAAGTCCGAGATGGATTCTATGCATGAAAATCAAGTATGAGACTTGGTTGAACTTCCTGAAGGAGTTAAACCTGTTGGTTGTAAATGGGTTTATAAAAGGAAGGGAGGGCCCGATATAAAGATGGAAACCTTTAAGGCCCGACTAGTAGTGAAAGATTACACTCAACGTCCTGAGATTGACTATGAGGAAACTTTTTTACCAGTAGCCATGCTAAAATCCATTAGGATTCTTTTAGCCATTGCTGCATATCACGATTATGAGATATGATAGATGGATGTGAAAATAGCTTTCCTAAATGGATTCCTCGAGGAGGATATCTATATGGAACAACCAGAGGGTTTCGTATCCAGTGAGACTTCAAACTTGATTTGTAAGCTCAAGAAGTCTATTTATGGACTTAAACAGACATCGTGAAGTTAGAATCGTCATTTTGATGAGATAATTAGATTATCTGGATTCGTCAAGAATGAGAAAAAATCATGTGTTTATAAGAAAGTTAGTGGGAGCGTGATAGTATTCCTTGTATTGTATGTAGATGATATCCTTATCATTGGTAATGATATAAGATTGATGCAAAATGTGAAAGCCTACCTTAGCAAGAACTTATTTATGAAAAACATGGGTGAAGCTTCCTATATATTTGGTATAAGGCTCTACCAAGATAGAGTTAGGAAGCTTATAGGGTTGTTGTAATCCACGTATATAGATAAAATATTAGAAAGGTACGGTTTTACAAACTGCAAGGCCGTAAATGTACCTTTTCAATACGCATACATATTTCGAAGAAAATGGCGCCTCAGACTGAGGAAAAGAGAGTTGGAATGTCTAACTTGTCATATGTTTCTTGTATTTGAAGCATTATGTATGCTATGCTATGTACGAGACCTGACATCAGTTTCGGCGTCAATATGACTAGCCGATATCAATCTGATCTAGGTAATAATCATTGGACAGTCGTGAAACATATCCTGAAATATCTTAAGGGTATTAAGGATAAGTTTCTCATATATGGAGAAGATGACCTTCAAGTTAAGGGTTATACAGACTCTGACTTCCAGGGAGATCCGGGTGATAGAAATTTCACATCCAGATACATATTTACCCTTAATGGCGATGCGGTTAGTTGGAGATTTTCAAAGCAATGCTCAACAGCTGATTCCACCACTGAGGCGAAATTTATAGTGGCTTCGAAAGCTGCTAAAGAAGTTGTTTGGATTAGAAATTTTATCACAAAACTTGAAATTGTGCCTAGTATTGAAGATGTGATCTCATTGTACTGTGATAATAGTAGAGCCATTGCGCAAGCTAATGGGCCGAGAGCGCATTCCAAGTTTAAACACGTGGAAATAAAATATCGTATGATTAGAGAAATCATTGAACGAAGAGATATAGTGGTCTTAATGGTTCAATGACAAGACAAGATAGGAAACCTGCTTACTAAGGCATTACCTCCTAAGTTATTCCATAAACATGTGGAGGAGATGAGACTTCGGTATAATCCGGATTGGCACTAAGAAAGTGGGACTTTTTGGAATTGGTGCTTGGAGTTTCAATCCGAATAATGTATTGTACGTTATATTTTATTTTTTTATTAATAAAATAATTATATTTTCATTTCAACATTGTTAATGATAATGTCATTATGCATATATAAATATGCTAAGAATGACATCGACCTTAGAATAGTCATGTAGTAATACTGGACACTGGGTGGTCTGACATTGGGATATTATTACAATTATAAACTATTCTTAAAGTAAAATATTTCTAGTCGTTGGTTTTGGAATACGGCCCTATAACTTAGAAGACTAGCACATGTTGTACATTGGAATCGAAGTTCCAATGGTTTAACCTGATGTACCATGAGCAATGGAAGATCGTATAGAAATGTGGATATTTGTTGGAGCGAATACTGAATGACTCACATGTGATTCGTAATAGTTGGAAGTGTTGGGGTTTTAGGCGGCAATTCCGGGTAAACGCAGCGGAACACGGAAAATCAAAATTTTCCGATTTCAATAATTTTTCTTGAGTAGTTAAAAAAAACTAATTTATTTCAATTACTCAATACTTAAAAACTGAAATTTTACCCAAAAAATCAGATTTATCATTAATTACCGTTTAGCCCCTAAACTTTGTATTTTAATCATTTTAGTCCTAAATTGTCAAATACAATTTAATTGATTTCAAATAAATCTCAAAATGATTTATACATGTCTTATATATGAAAATACAAATTGCAATTCAAGAAAAACAGTTTTTCTACATATTGCCGAGAGGTCCTAAATTTTCAAGAATTTACGATTTGGTCCTTTTATTTCAAAACATGTCAAGATAAAATCCAATAATTCCCAAATTTAATATACATCATATATACATCATTAATTAACACATATATGAAAAGCCTCAAATTTGGAGTGGGTTATGAATCCTAATTTTACAAATCTCACAAATTGACAAATTAACATCAAATTAATTAAATTCAACACTTTAATTCAATTTTTACCACACCAAACAAGTCTCACCATCATGAAATAACTCAAAAATAATTCTAGGTCATTTATGAGTGACTAAGTAACTCTAGAATGGCAACTCACCATCAAATGGCAAAAAGAATACAAATAAACTAATTTCATGCATTCTTTATACACATACATGCTTCCATCTTTCTATCAAGTTCCAAACCATCAAAATATATATACAAAAGAGTAGAGAAAAATCTAAGCTACACATATTGAAGCCTAGAGTCATAAAAATATTTTTCATGAAGAAGAAAGTAAGAAAAACTTACAAAATTCTCAAGTTTCCAAGCTTTCTTTTCTTTCTTTCTCTTTTCCTCTCAACTCATTTTGTATTTTAATTTTAGGTCCTTGGATTATGAAACAAAAATGAAAAAGAAGGATTATATAATTTCCTTGTAGTGGCCGAAACTTGGAAGAATAATAGCCAAGTAATATTTTCTATTTTTGTTTCAATAAAGAATAATTTGGAAAACGATTTAATGAAAAAATTATGATAATTATCCATTAACCATTTAATGTATATCACAACTTGTACCAATTAAATCAAGCCATTTTATCCAATAAAATTTGGCCCAAAAATCCAATAAAAATTACCATTTGCTTATTTTAATTAAAGTAATAAGATATTTGTAATTTAATTAATTTAATCATTTAAAAATTAAATAATTAAATACAAACATCTAAAATATATGTATTATATTTACATTAAATAATCAAAATACATATATTAATTATAAATATCAAATATCACAATTTGACATTTTTCAAATGGCCGAAAGATCCCAAACGCATGTGTTATCGTTTAACCGTTAAACGACTTATAAATAATCAGTATTATTTATAAAAGTTTCCCTAGTGCTCTACGAGTATATTTCATTAGTGAGTTCCGTCACGAAATCCAATTTCGTGTCCATAATCTACCCACCCGTAAATTATGACGAACACGGATAAAATCTCTGAACCATACAAGTCGAGGTCACTACATACGTATAATCCTTCGGTCACAGGTATCCAGATTATCCCAGAGATATATATATAAACGTCAAATCTCTATAGGTATAATCTCGTCGACGATTTTATTAGCAATCTCTTAATAACACTTAGAACTCATTTCTATAGTGCACCACAGGCCCATGGATTTAACAGATTGCTAATTCCATAATGGATACCTATGCTCTGTACACAGAACTGACGGATCCTATCTTGATACACACAGAATATCCTGAGGATCAGTCCACACCCAACGAACAGCAGGAGGTCTGATCTAAATAGATCGGTGACATGACTGCCATCAAAGTGTGGAGGATACCTCATACATCCACAGTGGTACCTCAAGTCTGAGGATCACTATGCTCACTCAACCCGAGAAGATTCTTATTGACGTTGGTGTACCATCTATTAAGAATCTTTGGTGAGTCATTCAGTGTTTATCCGATATAAATACATATGTGTCTATACGAGTCTCATGGTTGGAATCCAACATTCCAATATACAACACGTACCGGTCTCAGCGGGTTTACTTACTAACCAAGTAATTGTAAACCTTGACCAGGTACAGTTAAAGAATGATATGGTTATGATACTGCTCAATGTCAGTTGCGACACTTTTGCAACTGTATCATAACCAATCAATCTTTGGTCATTTACATCTTCACCATATAATAAAAGAATTCATATTATAGAAACTGTTTATTTTATTCACTAATAAAATATTTACAAGAGCATTTATAGGGAAATACATAAGAAATTGGCACTCATAGCACCAACCCCAACAGGAAGTACACACCACCGTCAGTAGGAATCTCATAGAGTCGAGTAGTATATGCAATCCTTTGACTATAGGATAACATTTGTTTTATATGTGATCCTCCACACTTTGATGAATATATGTCAGAGACCATTCATGGTCTGACCGCTAGATATTTTTTGGGTGTGAACCGATGCACTCATTAATCAAATGCATATAGGATCTGTCAGCCCGTATGTGTACCATAAGGGGTTAAGTTATTCAGATGATTAGTCACAATTCTTAAGACTTTGGCCAAAGCCGATCACCTTGGGTGGATCGCATATATCAGAAATGGTATACTGAAAATTTGTAAAGAATCATGGACATGTCGACAATATGAGATGACCTCGATTTTTATAGTTTAGAAAGGTCGTTCGTGCTCTTCGTGAATTCGGAGGTGGCCAAATTACGTACAAGTAAGCTAGGCTTATATGATGAACGTGTCTGGACTTAGAGAGACCCATAATATGAATTGTACTCGTTGAGCACTTGGGTAGCCGATAATTTTTTATAATAAATAATTTTGATATTATAATTATCATTTAAAATAATTAAGTGTTATTGGATAACATTAATTATTTACTTTGACCAAATTACATTAATTGGATTAATCCAAAATCACAAAAGGGTTTGTTGTAATTTTATAAATATCTCTACCATTGGAGGATATTTTTATAATTATAAATGTGTAATAATAGGTGTATTTGGCTTGATTTAATTGGATTAAATCAAAGTGGTAGACATTGAACTTATCAATTGATTAAACTTTATCTTGATTTAATTGGATTAAATCAAAGTGGTAGACAATGGTGATTAGTCACAACTAATTGTACATATTTGGACAAATTGGATTAAGCTCACATAAAAATTGATTAGAACTTTTATTAATTAAAAATTACATAAGTTTTGGTAAAAAAATGCAGGCTTGAGCAAGAATTTTAAAAAAGGCAAAGTAAACTAAAATAAGTATTAAGCAAAATAAAGAAATATTACCCTAAGTAAATTTTTTGTGGGAGAAGATTTGGAAGTTCTCTACAACAACAAGGAGAAGAAGATTGGATCTTCATATCAAGCTTTCTAACTTTGGAAGTTCTCTACAACAACAAGGAGAAGAAGATTGAATCTTCGAATCAAGCTTGCTAGCTTGCTAGCTTTGGAAGTTCTTTATAACATTTCAACAAGGAGAAGAAGATTGGATCTTGGAATCAAGCTTGCTATGTAAGTTTGATCTTCTCTAAAGCTATGTTTTCATTAGTGAGTTGTTATCATTAATGAAACATATAGTGGTGTATTATGTATTGGATACATAATAACATAGTTTGATGTTGAAATTAGGCTAATAAATTATTTATGTATGCTTTGGAAGTATAAACACAATATGCTTGTAATTAGTTCAAAATGTTCATGTTGCATATGAAACATAAAATTAGAGTTTGAACTCTAGATGATAGCTTGGAGCTATGGCTAATATGCTTGTAATTGGTTCAAAATATTCATGTTGAACATGGAACATAAAAGTACAGTTTTGAACTTTAGATGATAGCTTGGAACTATGGCTATCATTCTAAGCCACTTGACCACCTTTGAGTGACATAAAATTATTCATGAGTAACTTTATTGTGGGGTTATATTTTACTTTATGTTTTGATTCAAAGAAATGCATATATGTATTTAGAATAGGGATGGAAAAATCCGGATCCAGACCCGGGTCCAGATCTGGAAGCATTTTCATTGTCCCGGACCCAGACGGGATCCGGATACCCATTTTTTATTATATTAAATTATATTTATATTTATATTTTATCAATTTTATTAGTTTTATTTCAATACTTTATATTTTTTAATTATATTCTATTATAATTTTTTTATATATGCATATTTTTTATATTATTTTATTATATTTTAATTTATTATATTTAATTATTATTATTTTTTTCCGGACCCGTGCAATCCCGGGTCCGAATTCGGATTCGCATGATCCTAATTTTTAAGACCCGAGTCCGAATATTTTAATCATGGACCCGGGTCTATCCGGACTCGGATCGCCCGGGTCCATGCGGATCCTGACCGGGTCCGGGTCTGCCTGCCATCCCTAATTTAGAATACATGTGTGTTTATTGTATAACATGTGTTGATGTTAGTGTTGATGTTAAAATTTGATTTTAGGTGTATTGAAAAGTTTAGAGAAAATTGGGAGTTTTCTGAATTGGATTCAATGCAAATTTACTTTATGCCAATATTTTACACTGGCAGCGTCGCGACACTCACCTCTAATAGTTTCGGGCATCGTGACGCTCACCCTTGCATGTCGCGACGCCGAGCATTTGCAGATTGGGCATTGTGACTCCCAAGCCTACCCATCGCGACATGCCGAGAGCTGTTGTCTATTAGCGTTAAAATTTCATTTTCTCAGTTCCGGAGTTTCCGGACTCCTATTCGGCCTCGGTTTTTTCCTACGGACTCGTAACAGAATATAGTATTTCATAAAAAATTTAAAAATATACTCATATTTGATATCCATGAGTTAGAGCTACTTCCTATGTGCATGGAATCGATCCGACCCTATGGGTTCCATAACTGCCCCAACAATTATACCCTAATATAAAGCGGCCATGAAAACTTGCTAATATGTCTGGACGAGCTCATATGGGAATATTTTTACATTCTCACTCAATTTGTGACTAGTTACACTATCTAGTTCTTGAGTAGGCATAGTCCACTTGAACTTAAGAAAATTTGGGAGATTGATTATGCATGCAAAATTATCCTAATACAAATGGCCATAGGTTTTACTAATGACCTTAGATAATCTTGATATGGTGTTATGTTACATGTGAGCCTGTTGCACTCGACATTTTAAAGGCGGGTATGTGAGCCTGTTACATGTTGGTTGGGGATATCAGCCAGTTTGTGTGGAATAGGCACAATCACTTGTGGGGATCAATGGGCGTGCCTTTTTGGAGAAAGACAAAGACAACTGGGGCACAGGAAAACATGTCGGTGGGTGTACCGAATGGTAGCGGGAGACACCATGCTGTTTAAGGGAAACTACAGCCATGTTGGGGGTTTTGAGGTCAAGGCGTGTATTGCGTCTCAATTAGAGACTCACAAAAGTTCAAAGCTATGTTATTAATACGGTGTAACATCACCGAACTAGGAGATGTTACCGGCAGGGGTTAGTAGTACTAATCCCCATAAGCCTCTGACTATTTAACCATAATAGAAACTAATATACTTTTCTTTATATGACTATATTTCATGTGGGATCGTAGCCCAACTCAAGAACAAAGAAACAAACTCAATATTAATTACTGTATTTAATAATAATCGTTTTACAATGACTACATACGACCATGACTTATACAAGACTCACACTTGACTATAACTGGACTCTCACTATGTCTCTGACTCATACTGGTGGACTCCATCCCTAGTGACTGCATCATTATCCGTCCTCCCGAGCTTGTTCTCCGAGAAACCTGCAAAACATGAAGACTGGAGTGAGGGTTAGATCGTTATACGATCTAAGTGAGTGGACTAAAAATAAAAAACTGTTATAATAACATTTGGTTCTAAAATCGAAAGCCCATAAAATAGCTTTATAAGAATACAGGTTTCTTTTTTAAAACTCTGAACTTCTTTATAAAATTCTCTTATAAAACTGTTGTTTCGGAAAACTTTCTTTTCTAAAAGCTCTTTTGAAAACTGTAACTGAAAACTGAAATCTCTTTTTGAAAACTGTGTCTCTGTCTGAAAAACTTGACGTATGAGGGTGTTACATATCGTCGTCCCCTCATACGCCTAACTGTAGCTAGTAGTGCAAATCCATGACTTTGGGGCGTTAAGTATCGCCGTCCCCCAAAGCATGCCACTACTGTCTCTGAAACTAGTGCGCTTGGGGCGTTACGTATCGCAGTCCCCCAAGCCACAAACTAGAACTGGGGGTGCGGATCTATGCTACCACACAAGCTCTGAACTAGAGCCCAGGTACATGAACCTATGCCATCATCTTGGCTCTGAAACTAGGATCTAGGAGCGTTACATATCGTCATCCCCCTAGTCCTCTACATGTGCATATGTCTCTGTCCATCAATTCCAAGCTGTATCAAGTTGCATACTGGGGTGAGTTTTTCCCTTATGCCCCGAAAAACATAAAAATTATATTGAAAAGCATTTATTTTCTAAATTACTATATTCTAAAAAACAACTGTAAATAAATAATGGCTGACGCCCTAAGTGCTTGAAAAATAAGTCTGAATTCAAAAACTTAATAAAACCAGTTTGAGAAAAAGGTCCACTCATTGTTTTAGGATCTGGCTTGTACTGGATCCATTACCGAAGAGAGTTGTGATACTTGAGGATAATCTGGGATCAAGAACTTGATTAGTATATATATAGTAAATAAACCTTAATATCTAACTAAGCTTCATGATACATCAATAGGTTTTACATATGAGGCTTGTCACGATCATATTTTGATGTAAAATATGTATATGAATTGTCACGTGATCTCAAGGGTGGTCTCTAACGCGCTAGGGTGAAACTGGGGGTTTATAAATGATTTTTGGGAGATTATGTGTCTCGCGTCGCGACGCGCAACACCCAAACTCCATTCATCATTTTCTTCTTGCGTCGCGACGCGCAGTTCCTTTTGCGTCGCGACGCAACCTGGGTTTCCAAGATTCTAATTTCCTTCTCCAAATTCATCCAAAGCTCAAAACATCCAACTCCATTCCATATCAATGTTTCCATACTACAACCCAATATATAAAACATTATCTTACACTCCATTTAACATACATCAATCTTCCAATTTATCAATAATTCAATTCTTTATATATTAAACCACTTACTAATCTCAAAACTACTTAACCCATTTTATCACTTTAATTTCATATCCTTAACTAGCCCCAAGCTTAGGAGTTTTAAATCAAATCTCAAACAAATTATACTATTAAAATAATTTTCAATCATGCTTCTATCATCCTTGAATCATTAAAATCCACAAATCTAAAATTCTGGGTTAAATGCCTTTACCTTATTTATTGTTGTTTCCTTCACCTTCCATGCCTCCTAAGATTTCCAAGCCCTTCTCTATTTCTTTTCTTCCTCCTTTTCTTTTCTTCTTCTTCTTCTTATTCTTCTCTTCTTCTTCTTTTTTCCTTTATTCTTCCTCCATCTCTTTTCTTCTCACGTATTTTCCTTTCCTTTGTTCCCCCAAATTTGTGATTTGTGAATAGAAATTCCTTTATATAGTGGGGTGCCTTAGATATTTGGAAATTTATGGAAAAGCTTAGAGAAATCTAGAAAGTTTGAGATTTTTACATTTGACCCGGAAATCACTATTTATCCAAATTTTGACTCATGTTTTTTACCAGCTTCTGGTCCGAATTTGGGAAAATGTTCAACGTGGAAGTTGTATTTCTCGATCTCTGCTTTCCGACGATATAAAGTTCATAAATATCAGAGATCGTATGAAAACGTTATACCCCAAATACCATTGGTGGTCCAAATGAAACACGGTACAGTCTCGTCCCGGGAGTTCAAGAAATTTACTAATTATCCCCAAAGT
This sequence comes from Zanthoxylum bungeanum, assembly GCA_019454045.1. Classification (NCBI taxonomy): domain Eukaryota; kingdom Viridiplantae; phylum Streptophyta; class Magnoliopsida; order Sapindales; family Rutaceae; genus Zanthoxylum; species Zanthoxylum bungeanum. The sequence goes on from SKCR01031149.1 coordinate 313,814, forward strand.
CATTCCACGAGTATATTTGAGTCCCAACATAATTTATTTTACATGCCTTCATCCCGTATGTAACAGTATCACTGTAGGCAGTAGTAAAAACTACTGGTCGTTACAAATTCTCCCCTCTTAAATAGGATTCGTCCTCGAATCCTTTCTGGTGTCTAACTCGCGGTCTTCCTAGTTTCGAGAATGTCTAGAGATTCTACTATACTTATCTTCTTATCTCTAACCTTTACTAGCTACTTGATTTTTCCTATTTTCTTTCTTCTAAGTTCTCGTTTCGTAAGTCTTCTGCTGAGTATCCTCGACTATTTCTTTCTGAACCTTTTGTTGTACTCAATATATCTTATCTGAAAAAAAATGTCTCTTGTTTTAGACCTTTACTTATGCTCCACAATTTCTTAACTTGATCAGATTCTTAGTAACTGGTATCTTGACTCTCACCGAAGATTCTAATATCTTCATATCTGTACTCAATATTTCTCTATTCCACTTGTCCAACTTGATCTTAATATTCTTTCTCATCACTTAGCTATCAACTTTCTATACTCTTCTTGTGACCTTCAACTGTTTATAAGCTTCTCTCTATAAGTTCCAAAATTTATGCTTCCCTAAGGGACTTGGGGTTTTTCTAACTTACTAATATTGTTTTATTAACACCACTTGTACCTAAGGTGTACTACCGGACAACTTCTTAGTGGTACCTCTCGGTTTGGTCTGTTTTAAGCTTATATCCTTTTGTACTTTGCTTACAAAAGTTGTTACTCACATTTTTGTCATTATTTAGTAGTTCGAGAATTCATTTCTATGACAATAACAACTTTGCACTAACTTATTTCTTCATTTTTGTACTATGATATGAACCTACCAAACCACCCATACCCACGGTTAAACCACCCTAAACCGTAGTGGCTTGGTCATATTAGACTAAGACTGGGTACCTTATATGATTATTCAACCAAAAATTTTCCTTGTTATTACTTACTATTACCTTTTTCTTATTAAGTACTCTTTCCTATTATCTATTGAGAACTTTCTTGGTCTATGTCTCTGCCTATTTACCTAGTGAATATCTTGTTTCTTTATGTACTTATGACCTCCTCATATCTTGGTTTCTTGAAATATCGATTATTACTTTACTACTACCTTATTTTGGATACTGTGCTAACTTAACAACTTCCTTTCTGACCCTTAATAGCTTTACTTTGTTTCATCCTTGAACTACATCTGAAGATCTGATCTCTTTGATCTTTCTTTACTATTCTTTTTACATCAAATTGTCTTTTATGCTCGATTACATGCTAGAATATCTTCTCTTTATTGCCTTATCTAATATCTTCCCTTTAAATCTCTGACTTAGACTATTTCTTCCTATCTTTTTTATCTTGTTTTCATCAGTTATCACTATACTTATACTTGCTATTGGAGTATCTTAAGATTACGCTTCATGTCTATCTTTGTTACCGATGTAGATCGAGGGTTGGGAGGGTGGGGAACTAGTCTTGAGGCCCTTCTATTACCTTGTTTCGGTGACACATACCTTTGCCTAAGACTCTCGTGTATACATGTCTGGTGTCTTTTCCTACACTGGGTCTTATTGCAAAAACTTATCTGACTTGCCTTTTCTTACTTTACTCCCGGTCATTTTCATCAATCACTTCAATTCCATACAAAGTCTTTCTAGAAGTATACTTCCTAATAAGTTCCTTATACTGTCACTTTATCCTTTCTGTTGCTTAATTTCATGCGGTTACTATATTCTTTCTTTGGATACTACTATAATCTTTTTGCTATCTTCCTAAGGGACTCATTCTGCTACGAATGTTTCTTTCTTATCTTAGTTCCTCAACTCATTACTCTTTAACTCTCTTGAAAACTCTATTTACTTCGACTACTAAGGACATCTTCTACTAAATCTGTAATCCATACTCTACTCTCTACCTAAAATCCTTTCTTCCTAATAACATGAGATTCTTTATAAGTTGTTCACTATATTCTTACGAATCGTTCTCCATGATCTTTTGTACTTCTAATATTTTTACTTTCTTGAGGGTTCTTTATTTCTATGAGGGTTTTCGCACTTAGCTCAACTTATTGTAGCGTTGAACCTTCCATTCTCATGTTTCTTGTTAATGATTCTTTGGATTCATCGATCTAGTTGTCGAACCATCACATGATTTGTCATATCTATCAGTTGCTCTCCTTTACTGGTTCTTTCCTTTACTAGACTCTAGGGTCCCACAGCTATCATCGATTCATTACTATATTATTTCCTTGTTATATCATATTCGCGCCCAAATACACTAAATTTCTTTATTACTCCTCACATTTCTCATACCATTTCATATATCCTATTTCCTTACTTTACTCCTTGCTACTAAAACTAATGGTGGGTCATTCCTCTATTTGTTTCTTTAGATCTCAACTTTCTGTTCTTTGCTATAAACCTTGATTTGATCCCTTTTATTTTATTGTCCATACTGGTACTCTTATCACTTCTTAAGTATCTCCAACTTCATAGGTCTATTCTTATATTCTTCTACATATCTTTACTGAATCGGCTTATCTGTGGGTTCTATGACATTTTATCTATTGGTGAACTTCTACTGGTCTAGCAAGCCTTAATCTAACTTACCTTAATCTTTGAGCTACCCTGGGTTTCTTCTTTATATTCTCGAAGCTTCATTGACCCTTCTTCTAGGTGGTATGTATTTTAAGGTTCTTTCGTTTCTTGAAATGGACTCCCGTTGGGTTTTCTTACGATCGCTTAGACTCATGCTGATAGAAACTGCTTATATCTCATTGGTTCTCTTCTTTATGCCTCGGGGAGCTTCTTCATCCTTGTTCTAGTATTTTTTGTCATGATGGAGTCTATTGCTAATGTAGAATAGGTCTGAGATAGACTCTGTCATGATGACTTCATTAACTTGTATCTTGTAGGAGTAAGGATCTGGATAGGTTGAGGCCTTATCTATTGGATCTCTTAGCTAGGGTAACTAACTGTTGTTTCTGTCACCATTCATCATGTTTGCTTTCAGGTCTGAGTTCGGGAAATCTAAAATCTTTTTATCCTTATAGCATCTCTCATCTATTGGAAGCCTTGACGAAATTCATAATTTCTCACTTCTTCTGCTTTATAGTTGTTCTCGGTTATTCGGGGAACTCATTATCTATTCGAGACGCTCGAGAATTATTTGGTTATCTTTTGGAAGAATTTCTGGGAAAGAATGGAATCTCACTTGGGGAAAAGAAATTTTGCTTAGACCTACTCGGCATTTCATTCTAGTCTAGTCTTGCTATAATCTCTTTTTTTTACTACTAGTTCTGGTATTATCCTTTATTACTTAACTTCATGTCTCTGATTCTTGATATTGTCGATTTTGGTATTTTCTTGCTTCTATTCCTTTATCTCTATTTACTTCCTTATCGATCTGATTTTATATCTTGATCTCTTCTTATATTTGGTTACTTTTACCCCCTTACATTTCTCATTTCTTTTCTTCTAGCTTATTCTCTTTATCCTCTACCTTTGTATCTTTTCTATTTCTATCTCTGATCACTTTAACATCTAGGTACATTTCTTATTCTTTCCTTTCTATTTTTCTCTTTCTCTTCCTATATTTCTAGGTGGATGCTCATGGGACTTTACTACCTATAGGAAGTACTTGGAGACTATTAAATCGGCTTGAAGGAATGTTGTGAGGAGGGAAGAGATCTTACATCTTCTAGGTTTTCTATTACTCATTCGGACCTTTCTATTTTCTTTCTATTATCCAGGGTAGATATCTTTAAAATTTCACTAGCTTATTCCATCTCTTTACTATTCTTTATCTCTGACTTCTTATACTTTCATGCATCCTTCTTTACTTTCTCATAGCTTTCCTTCCTCACTCTCTTGATAGCTTTTCTTGGAATCCTATTATCTGGTTCCTTAGCTAATTTATTATTCGGGTATTGGTTCGGTATAAATTCAAGAGGATTTCTTAACTTATATCTAAATATAATTATTCTCATAAGGAATGCTATTCGAATGATCTAGGAAAACTTGCTAACCTGCCTATGGAACTTGAGGACGTACTTGATGATCGAATACTGGAGAGGTAGTGCCTCATATACGGGTATATCGGACAAACTGTGTATACAAGACACCAGCACTCTGCCCACTGCAGTCACTGACTCTCTAGACCATGCTCCGATACCATCTTTGTAACATCCCCGATCTGGGAGATGTTACCAGCAGGGGATATCAGTACTAATCCCCAAAAGCCTCTGACTATTTAACCATAATAGAAACTAATATATTTTTCTTTATATGACTATATTCGTTTGGGACCTTAGCCCAACTCAAGAACAAAAAAACAAACTCAATATTAATTACTGTGTTTAATAATAACCGTTTTACAATGACTACCACGACCATGACTTATACAAGACTTACATTTGACTATAACTAGACTATCACTATGTCTCTGACTCATACCGGTGGACTCCATCCCTAGTGAATGCATCAGTATCCGTCCTCCGAGCTTATCCTCCGAGAAACCTGCAAAACATAAAGACAGAAGTGTGGGTTAGATCGTTATATGATCTAAGTAAGTGGACTAAAAATGAAAAACTGTCATAATAACATTTGGTTCTAAAACCGAAAGTTCATAAAATAACTTTATAAGAATATCGGTTTCTGTTTTAAAACTCTGAACTTCTTTCTAAAATTCTCTTATAAAACTGTTGTTTCAGAAAACTTTCTTTTCTAAAAGCTCTTTTGAAAACTATAACTGAAAACTGAAATCTCTTTTTGAAAACTGTCTCTGTCAGAAAAACTTGACGTATTAGGGCGTTACATATCGTCGTCCCCCCATACGCCTAACTATATCCAGCAGTGCAAATCCATGACTTTAGGGCGTTACGTATCGCCGTCCCTCAAAGCATGCCACTACTGTCTCTGAAACTGGTGCTTGACCGGTGCGTAATCACACGCGTATAACGCAAGCGCACGTAATGTTCAAGTAGTATAAAAAGTATCGATCCCACGAGGACTTAATACCTAATCTATTAATTTTATGAGGTCAAATGATTACTAGTATCTAACAGGTTGATTGATTGATTTGAAATGGTGATGATTCTAAATTTAAAAATAAGTAAATAAAAATTGCACGAAAGTAGGTTTAAGAAAATTCAATATTAAGAAACTATTTAGGGTTGTGAATCTTCCAATATCATTTTAAAGATGAAGTGGTTATTTCATGTTTGTGTAATATATCAGTTTACTAACCTGGAACACTAAATTATGCGAAAGCCTCTGTCGATGGTCAGACGCAAATACCCAATATAACCCAATTGAACCATATGTCTATGTCAACCAAATTACCTGGATTCATTAAGTTTAAGTTACAATTATGGCTACCCCGCCCGACAAGTATATGTCTATCATGTAAGGAAATCTATTAAAGGGTTATCTATCCTCAAGGAAGATCGTGGGCTATTAAGTCTAAGGCTGAAACCTAAAATTCCTTTGTCAAGTTTATTTTAGATTTACCAGATCAATCTTATTAGTGGCCAATTAACAAGACGCATTAAGCTTAAGACTTAATAAGTAAACCTTTTAATTACCCAAACTATAAAATAACTCCTTATAAACTAGTGATATTAGAATTCATCACAACCCTAGATAACTAACTTAGTTACGACACACAATTAGGGCTAGTAAAAAATAAAAGACATAAAAAAAATGATGTAAAGTAAATTGTTGAAAAGTAAATGACGGAAAGTAAATGCTGAAATTAAATACTGAAAATTAAATGCTGAAAAGTAAATACTGAAAGTAAATTACTGAAAAGTAAATGCTGAAAAGTAAATTGCTGAAAGAAAGTAAATTGCTGAAAGTAAATTGCTGAAAAGTAAATGCTAAAAGTAAATTGCTGAAAGTAAATAAAGTAAAAGTACAATAAAAGAAAATGCTGAGGTAAAATGATCCACTTTTATTACTTCTTTTTTAGATATCTCCCTTAATATAATATATTAACTTTGCATGATAATTACCAACCAGCCATATAGGCGGTATCCAGATTAAGTCAAATTAATAATTAATTACCAACCAACCAATCAGGCTGTATCCAGTTTAGTCAGGTTAAAACCAATTTAAATAATTACCAATCGACCAATATGGCGGTATCCTCGTTAAGTCAGGTTTTAACTAGTTTATATATTATAATTAAGGGAGATTAATCTAAATATTAGTAATAAAAGTTTTACCTTTTACCCCAATAAAGGGGAGTTACCTCCTCATTACTAAAAAGTAAAAACTGAAAATTAAAGAAAGAAAAGTATTGTGCGTAAAAGTAAATTGCGGAAAGTAAAAACTGAAAAGTAAAGAAAAGAAAGTGCGAAAGCGGAAATTAATTACTGAAAGCTGTAAATAAACAAACAAGATACAATCTTCTTAGTATTCTTAAGGAATTCCTTAGAAGAAAGTATGAATTTACAAATGAAATGGCTTGGTATTTATAGGAATTGCCTCCATCAAATCATCCATCAAATGCTCCACCTAATCCATTATTAATTGCTCCACTAATTGCTCCACCAAATCCATTATTAATTGCTTCACTAATTGCTATCATGTTTGGTGGTGATTGATAATTTTTATTATTTATTTATTAATTTATTTTTTGCTTTGAAAATGACTTTAATAATTACACACAACACACTTCTTGATATTTCATCAATTTCGGTCATGAAATATTCTGAATTCGAAAATAGTTCAAGCTTTAAAATTGTAGATATCTGAGTCTTCTTTAATCTGCAACTTGAATCGGCTCAATCGGATATCGGATGAGAAAGTTATGGTCAAAATACCAAACTTGCGCAAAATTGGAATTTCCAAAACTGCACTTCGTTAAAACGCCCTTTCAAGTTTCCAATCTCCAAAATTAATATGTCAAGTCCAATATTTGCCCTTATTTGACCCATATTTCGTCCTAAATGATTTCATTGAGTCCCAATATTATTTTATCGGCAAAATAAACTAAAATATATCAAAACGTTCATCAAACCTGAGAAACTAAATAAAATATTAAGTAAAACAGGCGGTAAATAATGATATATTTTCCGCTCATCAGTGCTCTTGGGGCGTTACGTATCGTCGTCCCCCAATCCACAAACTAGAACTGGGGGTGCGGATCTATGCTACCACCCAAGCTATGAACTATAGTCCAGGTACACGAACCTATGCCGTCATCTTGGCTCTAAAACTAGGATCTAGGGGCGTTACGTATCGCCATCCCCCTAGTCCTCTACAGGTGCACATGTCTCTCTCCGTCAATTCCAAGCTGTATCAAGTTGCATACTGGGGTGAGTTTTTCCCTCATGCCCCGAAAAACATAAAAATTATACTGAAAAGCATTTATTTTCTAAATTACTATATTCTGAAAAACAACTGTAAGTAAATAATGGCTAACGCCCTAAATGCTGGAAAAATAAGTCTGAATTCAAAAACTTAATAAAATAAGTTTGAGAAAAAGGTCCACTCACTGTTTTAGGATATGGCTTATACTGGATCCATTACCGAAGAGAGTTGCGATACCTGAGGATAATCTGGGATCAGGAACTTGATTAGTATATATATAGTAAATAAACCTTAATGTCTAACTAAGCTTCATGATACATCAATAGGTTTTACATACGAGGCTTGTCACGATCATATTTTGATGTAAAATATGTATATGAATTGACACGAGATCCCAAGAGTGGTCTCTAACGCGCTAGGGTGAAACTGGGGGTTTATAACTGATTTTTGGGAGATTATGTGTCTCGCTTCGCGACGCGCAACACCCAAACTGCATTCATCATTTTCTTCTTGCGTCGCGACGCGACCTGGGTTTCCAGGATTCTAATTTCCTTCTCGAAATTCATCCAAAGCTCAAAACATCCAACTTCATTCCATATCAATGTTTCCATACTACAACCCAATATATAAAACCTTATCTTACACTCCATTTAACATACATCAATCTTCCAATTTATCAATAATTCAATTCTTTATACACTAAACCACTTACTAATCCCAAAACTACTTAACCAATTTTATCACTTTAATTTCATATCCTTAACTAGCCCCAAGCTTAGGATTTTAAATCAAATCTCAAACAAATTATACTATTAAAACAATTTTCAATCATGCTTCTATCTTCCTTGAATCATTAAAATCCACAAATCTAAAATTTTGGGTTAAATGCCCTTACCTTATTTATTGTTGTTTCCTTCACCTTCATGCCTCCTAAGGTTGCCAAGCCCTTCTCTATTTCTTTTCTTCCTCCTTTTCTTCTCTTCTTCTCTTCTTCTTCTTCTTCTTCTTCCCTTTCTTCTTCTTCCCTCTCTTTTCTTCTCACGTATTTTCCTTTCCTTTGTTTCCCCCAAATTTATGATTTGTGAATAGTACTTCCTTTATATAGTGGGGTGCCTTAGATATTTGGAAATTTGTGGAAAAGTGTAGAGAAATTTAGAAAGTTTGAGATTTTTGCATTGACCCCGAAATCACTATTCATCCGAATTTGGACTCGCATTTTTGACCAGCTTCTGGTTCGAATTTGGGAAAATATTCAACGCGGAAGTTGTAGGTCTCGATCTCAGCTTTCCAATGATATACAATTCATAAAAATTGGAGATTGTATGAAAACATTACGCCCCAAATACCATGGGCGGTCCAAAGGAAACACGGTACAGTCTCGTCCCGGGACTTCAAGAAATTTACCGATTTTCCCCAAAGTCGTTCCACGAGCATATTTGAGTCCCAACATAATTTATTTTTTATATGTCTTCGTCCCGTACGTAACAGTATCACTGTAAGCAGTAGTAAAAACTACTGGTCGTTACATGCGGTGATTAAGTGCAAATCACTATTTGAGTGATTCTATCTGGTCGATTTTGACCGCTTTAAATTGACACCGATTTTCAAGTGATTTTCGATTTTCTAAAAATCATTCGATTTCATTTTTAATCTATTTTTTTAAAATTGGATTGATGATTTTGTGTGAAAATAGAATGATTCCGTTAGAAATGGTGAAAAAGAGTGAGAATATATTTTAATTTAAAAGAATTTTTACCGAAATAATAATACCAATATCCTTAATTTATTAAATTTTCTTAAATATGGATAATTTTTACTAATTGTATCAAAATAGTATCTATTCATATTTGACTTAATTAAAGACTTTTAAATTCTTTAGCATTTTTCATCATAAATAAATGAATTTTTGTGAATTTTTGTTTACAGGATCTTAAGAGATGAGTTTTGCATTTTTAATTTTCAATCATATGAAATGTCACTTTACCCTTCTCGATTAATTCTTGACTATTTCCGATTAATACCGATTTTCGATTAAACTACCAAGGTTTTAAATTGTCTTTGTTCCTAAAAACTGTAATAAACACCCCCCAAAGATTGGCTAAATTTGCTTTGAGTAAGCAAGATTGTTTTTTTTTCGAAGAGATCCTAGAAATTGCATCTTCTTTGTTTGTTTAATGAAGTTTTTCTTTTTCTTTTTTAAAAAAATATCAATAATTGAAAAATAAGATGATATTACTACTCGTAAAAGTTGTCATTTGCATTGGGTTAAATACTCAAGGATAGGGATTGTTTTATTTTTATTGAAGAGATCCTACAAATGTTGCCAACATTTTCTTTCATGAGATTGTTCGTCTATATGGTATTCCCAAGATTATAACGTCAGATAGATATGTCAATTTTAGCAGTCACTTTTGGTGGCGATTATGGGAGAGGTTTCAAACTAAATTATAGTATAACAGTAACTTTCATCCTCAAAATGATGTACATACGGTAAACCAAACATTAGATAATATGATGCACGGTGTTTGCAGAGAAAGAAAATGACATTGGATACTATGTTGCCTCATGTTGAGTTTACTTACAGCAACATGGTTAATAGATCTACTAGTAAGACGCCGTTTACGGTTGTCTATACTTATCCCCACACCATGCTTTGGACTTTGTTATATTTCCTACACTACCTGGTCTTAGTCGTGCCATAGACAATTGGCTGAGCGAGTGTAATAAGTTCATACTGCGATTCGTACGAATTTAGAGATTGCAAATGTCATGCATAATACTGACGCGGATAGACATGCACAAGGTTCGATTACCGTTGAAATTGTAACCGAACCTTATAATGCTGAAATGCAACCGAACGTTACAGTTTCAGCCAAGGCTAAAATCGCATCTGCAACCTTTAACCGGACCGAACGGTACGGTTCTGTCCATTTAAAAGTTGAATCATAATTTTTTTTATAAAATAAAATAATAAGAAATTTTATAAAATAATAAAAAATTAAAGATTTAATAAATCATACATTGATGATCGATGGAAATATAGAAAATTGAAAATTTATTTATTTATTTAGTCAACCTTTACGGTTGATACGATCACGGTTTAAACCATACCAATTGTTGGAGTTAATACTTGGAGCGTCAATCCGAATAATGTATTGTACATTATATTTTAAAATAACTACATTTTCATTTCAACCATGTTAATGGTAATTTATGTCATAATGCATATTAGATTGATTTATAAATATGCTGAGAATTACATCGACCTTAGAAGAGTCATGTAGTAATACTGGAATCTGGGTGGTCCGACATTGGGATTATATAACTATTATAAAATATTCTTAAAGTAAAAATTTATAGTCGTTGGTTTTGGAATACGGTCGAATTCATATAACCTAGAAGACTATCACATGTTGTATAATGAGATTGGAGTTCAAATGGTTTAACCTAATGTATCATGAACAAAGAAAGCTCATATATACATGTGGGTATTCGTTGGAGCGAATACTGAATAACTCATAGTGATTCCTAATTGTTGGAAGTACACAACAGCGTCAATAGGAATCACCTCGAGTCGAGTAACATATGTGATACTTTGACTATAAGATAATATTGATTTTGTGAGTGTTCCTCCACACTTTGATGCCATATATATCAAAGAACTTTCATGGTCTGACCGCTAGATGTTCGTTGGGTGTGGGCCGATGCACTCGTTAATCAAGTACGTATCAAGATAGGATCTGTCGTCCCGTATGTGTACCATAAGGGGTTTAGGTATCCATGTGAGTAAGTCACGATTCTTAAGACTTTAGCCAAAGTCGATCACCTAGGGTGGATCGAATGTATCAGAAATAGTGTTCTGATTAGTTGTAAAGAATCATGGGCATGTCGATAACATGAGATGTGCGTCTTGAAAACTTGACGGTGTAATCTATATTTCCTAAGCATAACTCTGATAGCCTAGTACGAAGGGATTTAAACATATGTGATGGCCTCGACTTGTATAGCTTAGAAAGTTCGTGCGTGTTCTTCGCGAATTCGGAGGTAGCCGAATTACGTACATCTGAGCTAAGCTTATATGACCAACGTGTCTGGACTTAGAGAGTCCCACAATATGAAGTGTACTTGTTGAGCACTATGATAGCCAATAATGTTTGATAATAAATAATATTTGATATTATAATTATCAATTAAAATAATTAAGTGTTATTGGATAACATTAATTATTAACTTTGATCCAATTGGATTAATTGGATTAATCCAAAATCACACAATGGCTTTGTTGTAATTTCATAAATATCTCTACTGTTGGAGGATATTTTTGGTAATTATAAAATATGTAATAATAGGTGTATTTGGCCTGATTTAATTGGACTAAATCAAAGTGGTAGACAATTAACTAATCAATTGGTTAAACTTTTGTCTAGATTTAATTAGATTAAATCAAAGTGGTAGACAATGAACTAATCCATTGGTTAAACTTTGTCTAGATTTAATTGAATTAAATCAAGTGGTAGACAAAGGTGATTAATCACACCTATTGATTTATATTTGGACAAATTGGATAAAGTCGACCTAAAAGTTGATTAGAGCTTTTATTAATTAAAAATTGCATAAGCTTCACTATAAAAGGCAAGCTTGAGAAAGTTTTTAAGCAAGCAAGCATTAAGGCAAAGTATAAGAATAATTAGCCTAAATAAGTGTTTAGAGAAGTTTTGGAAGTTCTCTACATTTTTCAACAAGGAGAATAAGATTAGATCTTTGATTCAAGCTTACTATGTAAGTTTCATCTTCTCTAATAAGCTATATTTTGTTTTTGTATTTGATACATAATACTATAGCTTGAAGTTGAAATTACGATAATAAATTTGTGTATGGATTCTTTGGAATCATAAACACAATATGCTTGTAATTGGGTTAAATATGTTCACGTTCGACATCGTACATAAAATTAGAGTTTGGAACTCTAGATGAAAGCTTGGAGCTATGACTACCACTCTAGAATCATTTGACCACTTTTGAGTGACCAATAATTATTCATGAGTCACTTCATTATGGGATTCTAATTTGGTTTGTATTTTTAGATTCAAAATTTTTGAATGTGCGTACTTTGAATCAATTTATATATTTTATAAAAATATTTGATATTTTGAAAAACATGATTTTTATTCTATAATATGTGTTGATGTTGGTTTTGATGTTAAAAAATTTATTTTGGGTGTTTGAATTAGGGAAGGTTGAAAATAAATTGGGTTGAAAATCCCAATTCATCAACTCTCTATTTCCAGAGAGCTGACGAAAGAACTTAAACAAATTAAAAAAAATTTGAATTTCTATTTTGCACTACGAGCACAGTACCGCAGGCGTCGTGTACTCACGTGCCGAATTTTATTTATGTTCTTTTTTGAGTGTCTGGACTCTGATTCAGGCCCGATTTTTTCCTATACACTCGTTATGGAATATAGTATTCCATTAAATTATTTAAAATACACTCATGCTTGATATCCATGGGTTAGACCCACTTTCACTACGTGGGGCACCGATCCAACCCTAGGGGACACCCAAATTACCCAACACCAACCACCGAAATTGGTGATTGATTTTTAAGCCAACATTAACCGAATCGGACAGGTCCAGCGGGGTTTTGATCAACGGTTTGGTTACGATCGGTCAACGATTCGGTTACGGTTTCAAACCGTAACCGTGTGTATGCCTAGACACAGATAAACATTACGAGATAAAGGAGTTTGTGGAAGGAGATTTAGTGATGGCATATCTTCATAATGGTCGTCTTTCAAGTGTTTGAGAGAAATTGGATATGCACAAGTATGGTTTTTTTTTTGTGAGATAGATGATTAATGATAATGCCTATGTGACTCGAACATCTCTAATACCTTCAACATCTCTGGTTTATTTGACTATTGCAAGGATGAAGTTATCTATCTAGAAAACTCGATAGCTAAACCTATTCTATTTGGGAAGGCCTAATGTAACAGAGTCTCGTCCGAACGAGAATTCAAACCATTCGAACAAGTAGACTTGAGGCTGCTCGTTCTTAAACTGTTCATCTAGGTTCGAACGAACGTCAAACAAATTTTTTTTTTTTTTGTGTTTTTTTTTGTGTTTTAATTTAATAAAGCCATGTGTTTTATGACGGCCAAGTTAAGTTATTAGACTTAGTTTATGATCCTAATTAACTAGGCCACTACTATGGTACCAAAGGGTATTAAATACCCTTTGGTACAAACATACTATTTTGACCATTGAACATACAACTTAAACATTTAACCAAGCAAACTTTATCAATAAACATTAAACTAGTTTCATATTTTCAAAAGTTTCATGTTTGTTGATAGAGTTTGCATGTTTAATGGTTTAAGTTGCATGTTTAATGGCAGGGTATCTGATACCCTTGGGGTAATGTAGATGTGCCCAATTACCTATGAAAGAGTTCTTAAATCCTCATTGTTATTTTAGACTTTTAATTAATAAACTCAATTTTTTTTCCAAAAACTTCAGATTTTTCTTTTATCTTTACGTTTCCATTTTATCAGAAGTTATATGTTTTAGCTTGTCAAAAATCTTATCTTATGTTCAAAAAATTAGGATAAAAATTTATATCCTGACCAATGTCACATATGAAGAAGTGCATTAAAAATTGTTGTGTATTAAGTGGTTATTTATATTATTGTTTCATTGCCCCATGGTAATATATAACATGATCTGTTGGTTCCAGGATTTTGATGGTGCCAATGAAGCAAAAAGACTCAAAGATAAAAAGCTCAAAGACATAAAAACTTTGGTAAAGATGATCAATTTTAGCGACATGGTTTCGATGGAGTCAAAACGTCTAAATATTAACGAATTAAGTTTGATAAGGCTAAAAAAATAAAAAGATGATGATGAAACCAAAATATTGATGAAGAGCAAAATTGAGCTAGAAGATTATCAAGAGAGCAAAGATGATAAAGAGCCAAAAAGATGATGAAAAACCTAAGCAAATAGCCAAGCAAGATGAATATAAAAATGACGATTAAGAGCTAAAATTGATTGTAAGTGAGGTTATTCAAATGTTTTAAAGCTCTTAGGAATTGCGCATTTTCATCTACAGCATTTAGGGTCAAGTATATAAAAGTATTAAAATCATTTTAATCTTATTTTATGTACTGAAACCAAGCATACTGGACTCTGAAATTGACAAATCGGTCACCATATACCGGCATACCGGTGAATGAAAGAACAAAGTGGTCTTGGGCATTTGCTTCAAACGGCATGTCGAACGTTAGCCGAATGTTAAGTCTCTGGATGATTTCGTTTGAACTGCATGAAAAACGTGCCATAAACAAACCTCGTTCAAACGCAACTCGAACAAAAGTTTCCATTCTTTGTAACCGGTATACTAGTGACCATATCGGTGAAGCCAAAGGCTTTGAATATATTCTGGAATCCGAACAATTCAAACCAGTATCCATACTGGTCAGTATTTTATTCGTATGCATAATGGCATATCGATGAGTCAGACCGGCATACTGATGAGTCAAATCAGCATACTGATGAGTCAGATCGGCATACCGATCCATGCACTGTATGACGAGAATTTTAGTTTTCTTCATATATATTGAAGAAAAAATTTCATTTTTTATGAGGGGATTATAAGGGAAAATATTTAAAGAAAAACTATATTTTCTGACATCTTTTACATACTCTTGAATGCATCAAATAAAATTAAAGAGAAATTCAAATCTTCAACATCTCTTACTCTCTTAATTGAAAAGCTCATTGTTTACATCTTCACATTTAATTAGTGAACTTAATTTCATTTGGGTGACACACTCGCATTCAAATCTTTATAATCTTTTGTGAGTTTCCAAATAGTTATAGAGAGTTTTTCAAATCTTCTACATCTTATACTCTCTGCATTTGAAAAATCCTATAGTTCATCTTCAAATTTATATTAGTGAGCTTTGATATATTTGGGCTGAAATACTCACATTTTAATCTTCTTTGTAATATTTTATGAGTACCCAAATTCTTGTAAAATTTTAATTATCAAACACTTATTTTATGAGATAGTAGTGATCGCTCTTAAGGAGAGAATTATTGTAGAGGTTTATGAAGCATTGAAAGAAAATCCTAATGATTTGGGAGTGAGTCCGGAAAACTCTCGTTGTAAAGTGTGTGAAAATTCGAGTTTACCTTAAGGTTCTGACCCTATGCGGAATTAAACACAATAATCAAGACAAGTCCTTATTACTGCAACTATGAGATTCTAACAGGCAATAACAATGTCAACCAACAACAATAAAATCCACAATATCAATTCAATGTAAAATATAAATTGCGAAAAATAAAACAATCACACAAAATCAACACAATAATTTTGATGACGAAGTGAAAAACTCATGCGAGTAAAAAACCACTCCGGGTATCTCAGGTACCAGCCCAATTCACTATGTAGAGAAAAACTTACAGTGATGGTCAAGACCTATGGTGGCAACTCCACCGACTCAAGTACCTCTAGACTACAAGAACTCAAGAAACTCCTTAAGCCCGTATCCAACGGTTTTCTTCAGAACCTTTGAAGTCTTTGAGTGAATCAAATCCTTACGCACGCCAGAACTCCGACTACCAATCTTCCTCCTTGAGAACTCTGAAGGATTAGGAATTTTGGGTTTAGTTGTGTTGAAGGTTTATCAAAGAATGATTCTCACCATTAACAAAGAAGACAAGAGGATGAAGAAGTCTTCAATGGTGGAATCAATAAGGTTGAAAGCTTTGAGAGATTTTGGCTCAAGGAAAATATGTTTCAACTAGTGGGGATGGTGGCTACATGTTCTATTTATAGGCAAGGTGTAAAACTAGGGTTTTTCAAAGTGAAAAGGCACAAAAACGCATCCAGATCGCAGTCGCGTTCGAACGGTTACTCGAACGCACCACGAACGAATGCTCTTTGGAATGATCATGTTCGAACCCTACAACGAACGTGACACTAACGCCTTTCGTTCGAACGCTGAAGCGAATGCGCCACTAACGAAATTGCTCCAGCTCTGCCAAAAACCAGTCCAATTGCACCAAATTCTTCAAGACTAGTTACAACTCAATTGAACTTCTTTTGTCACGGGCTTTGCCAATAAAAATAGAACTAACAATCTCCCAATTTGGCATTCCATGACAAAACACTACCTAATACAAAGACTACGGTAATAGACCCTAAAAGAAAATAGTCAACCATCAACCATCAACCATCAGAACAATGATGTATTACATTAGGACTCGATCTAATACCTAACCAAGTAGTCTTGAAATCAATGCCACCTCAGCAACAAAACCTGCTTACCTGAAACATCCACAAACAACAATATACCGTGAAAAATATTGGGATTATCAAGTATAACATAAAGCAGGTATAAATCTCATGCATGTACAAGAAGTAGATATCATTCTCCCCCTTAATCTTAACTCTCCTTAAAAATAGAGATGATATCAAATGGATAATCTATGCTACTACTCCCTACTCCCCCTTAAACTACTCTCTCACTTTTTGTCACGAAATGAAAAATGAAGAAGGCACCAGGATGAACAATAGGAGGTAACACATACAAGAGAGCACACAAATAAAATTTACTCCCTCTCACTAACAGGCCTACTCAGTTAGCTTAAAATCATATGGGAAGTAAACACTCAAGGGTATGCAAAGCAAATGGTATGCAATGACATGAAGCACACACAAGCACAAAATGAGGTAAAAAAAATTTTAACAAAAGAAATGACTGAAACATCACTTCAAGCAAATACAATCATACCCAGTCAGTATTCAGTTGTTTATGACATGAAATAATATGCATCATTTTAAGTTTGGCTAAATACAACACTTATGCATATGACATAAACACCAAAGCATAACAAGCACTTGCGTGAAAAATAAGTACACAATGAATCAAGGCTTAAGACCTTATTTTATGAGCTGGACACAGCCAAATAAATCTATCTCTTAACAAACCAAGTCCACAAAATAGATGTTCAAACCCAGCACCACTAGGACCTGAAATTAGGCAACATTGGTTGCATGCTATGATATTTTCCTATAACAATCATGAGCTCATAAATAATAACTATTTCGAGTGAAGGGTTTTTGCCCTTATCTTTTGAATTTGGCCCATTGGCTCTTTTACACTTGAGTCTCATGTAAAATTCCTTTTTTAAAAATTTTATTTTTGTTTACTTTTACAAGGGGATAGCAAGGTCATCTAGTCAAAGGTCACACTATTTAATGACCAAGGTATGGTAGAAATTAGATTGCCAGTCCAAAAACTCATACATGCGACAAAGCCTTGACATAATAAAATCGTGTATATGAAGTGCAAGCACAAGATATACAGAGGGTTTTTATCACACACAAATATGCATATAGAGCATCAATAAAAATAGAAGCATATTATACATGCATAACCATATATCCTACATACCAGGATCACATGCACATGCTATTCATGCTCTAACAAGCCATAAAAAAAATTTGGTCCTTTTTAATTATATTTTTTTTGTATTTTTCAGATTGTAACACAAAGAAATAAAGACACAAAATGGCTTGACAATATCCAATGGTACGTAGAGTTGTATCCCGAGTGCAGATCATACTACCGACCATTCAGAATCGGCTATGAAATTTATGTTTGGGTTTCTATCATATATACCAAGGGACATATATCAAAACAAGACACACACTCCCATATGCAGTGAAAGAAAAGAATTAAACGTGTAAAAACTTAAAACACACGCGCGCACACATGTATAGGGAGAACAAATGTAACTTCTAGGAAGAGTTACACCGAAGTGCACTCTCATCATGCCTGTCAGGATCAAGGCATTCTGAAGTATATGGGAAGACATCTTGCTTCCTCACCCAAATTTTCTTAGGAATCTCTTCCACTTGAGAATTCCTAGTCAACATATCAAGTTTCTCACTAAAGAATTGAGCTTGTTTGGTTAGTGCAGAAACTTATGACACTAGATTTGAGGAATCAAATCTAGGTGACACACTATTAGGCATTTTCTTATGTTTGTGCAGCATAAAGCACTTAGGCCTAATATGTCCTGCCTTGCCACAGTGATGGCACACAGGCACAAACCTCGGATGAGAGCGAGGTTTACCCACAACACCTCTAGATCGAGGTTGGGTCAAAGGAGGAGGAACAAAAGGAGGAATCACATGACTACGCATAACAGGCTTCTTACCTAAGTCATGTTTAGGAGGGTTACACACAGCTCTAAACAATGACGTCTTGTTGCAGTTAGGCTCAAAACTAATACCTAACATACGGTCCACTTTCTTATTCCCACTAGAAAATACAGACAACTGGGTTCTAGCATCTTCAAGTTCAGCCTCTAAAGTTTTGACCCTATCAACTAGGCCTATGTTCCTCTCCTCCAGGTCATCTACCATCAAGAGGCTTTGCTCAAATTTGGCTTGAGCTTCATTCTTTTCTAGCTCAACTAGTTTTAGCCTCTTATCGACCTCTATATTAGTCTTCTTAATAGCTAAACTCTTATTAAACAATTCAATATAAGCTACCTGAAGACTTTCCTCATCAACAGACTCATCGAGAGAGACTTCTGAATCAACATCATTAACTTCATTCTCTCTCTCATCAGGCACACTAGCAGTAAAGGCCATATAATTGCTCTTGTCTTTAGAAGACTCATCAGAAGTATAGCCACCTTCTGAATCACTAAGAGAGGTTGCCATGGCTTTTTTGCCTTTAGCCCTAAGGTATGTAGGACACTCAGATCTAACGTGCCCATATCATTCACATTCATGGCACTGGATATTACAGGGTCTACTACCCATATCCTCTCTAGGCTCACTCCTGCTATGCCTACTCTCTCTTGGCCTATCCTCCATATCCCTGTCACTATTATGGCCAATCTTCTTTAGCTTAAGAAATTTCCTAAACTTCTTTGCAAACAAGGCCAAATCATGATCCGTGAGGGTATCCTCATCACTAGATGAACCATGAACAACTTCATTCGCGATCTTCATCGCTATATTTTTGGGCTTTTGATATCCAGGAAGTTTCTTCTCGTAAACCTGCAGTTTTCCTATAAGGTCTTCTAACTTAAGCTAATCGAGGTCATTGCTTTCCTCGATGGCGGTGATCTTGGGTAGGAATTTATCAGGTAGGGATCTAAGGATTTTCCTAACTATCATACTGGTAGGAATAGTCTCACATAGGTTAAAGCTTGAGTTACGGATATCGTTAATCTTAACGTAGAACTCATCAAAGGTCTCGTCATCTTTCATCTGGGCGACCTCAAACCTAGTAGCTAAATCCTTGAGTCTATTATTTTTGACAAATAATGTGCCCTCATACACAGTCTGCAGGATGTCCCAAGCATCCTTGGCTATCTCACACATTGAGATTCTCCTAAATTCACCAGAACAAACAGCACCATGTATGGCATTAATTGTCTTGCTATTCCTATTACTATCATCAAATTCGTCCTTGGTCCAGGTCAATTTATCTTTAGGGGAAGAGACCTCATCAACTATAAATACGGGAGGTTTCCACCCGTGTTCTACTGTCATCCAGACCCTCTCATCTAAGGACTTAAGGAACGCTCTCATGCGAACCTTCCAATGTAAATATTATGTGCCATTAAAAAATGGCGGACAATTTAAGGGTTGACTACGTTCCATGGCTAATGGGTCAAGGATCGAGTTCAGACTCTGATACCAATTGAAAATTCAAGTTTACCTTAAGTTTCTGACACTGTGCGGAATTAAACACAATAATCAAGACAAGTCATGATTACTGTAACTATGAGATTCTAACAGGCAATAACAATGTCAACCAACAACAATAAAATCCACAATATCAATTAGATGCAAAATATAAATTACGGAAAATAAAACAATCACATAAAATCAACAAAATAATTTTGGTGACGAAGTGGAAAACTCGTGCGAGTAAAAAACCAATTCGGGTATCTCGGCTACCAGCCCAATTCACTATTAGAGAAAAACTTACAGCGATGGTCAAGACCTATGATGGCAACTCCACCGACTCAAGTACCTCTAGAGTGCAAGAACTCAAGAAACTCCTTAAGCTCGTATCCAACAGTTTTCTTCAGAACCTCTGAAGTCTCTGAGTGAATCAAATCCTTACGCACGCCGGAACTCCGACTACCGATCTTCCTCCTTGAGAGCTCTGAAGGATTATGAATTTTGGGTTTGGTTGTGCTGAAGGTTTATCAAAGAAACTAGGTAGGGTGTAAAACTAGGGTTTTTCAAAGTGAAAAGGCACAAAAACGCGTCCAGATCGTAGTCGCGTTCGAACAGTTACTCGAACGCACCACGAACGCGTGCCTACTGGAAAGACTCGTTCGAACGCCACTCGAACGCACCACGAACGGATGCTCTCTGGAATGATCTTGTTCGAACCCTACAACGAACGTGACACTAACGCCTTTCGTTCGAATGCTGAAGCGAACGCGCCACTAACAAAATTGCTCCAGCTCTGCCAAAAACCAGTCCAATTGTACCAAATTCTTCAAGACTAGTTACAACTCAATTGAACTTATTTTGTCACGGGCATTGCCAATAAAAATGGAACTAACAGTGTGGATTCATTTTACACAGTGGATAACTTCAAGCGTGTCTTTGAGTAATGGACGTAGGCAAGGAGTTGGCTGAACCACTATAAATCCAATGACAATTTATTTATCCATATCTCACTTATTTATTGCAAGTTTTATATTATTTTTCTATATCATATATTAAACTTGTCATTGTTAAAATTAATATTGATAATCTCTTTTGGACAATTAAAGTAAAATCAGTATTTTATTTATTGTTCATTATTGAATTTATTAATTGTGAAAATTGAAGTCTAAGCATAATCGGTAAAATTACTAAGTAGTTTAATATTGAAAATATTTTTTATTCCGCATTATTTTTGAAATACCCAATTAACTTTCTTCTTCTTGGGTATAAATTATTTAAGTGGTCGTAGGAAATTTCATGATTATGCGTAAGTGACATAAATTAGGATACTATGTACCCTTATATTACTGTTAATTATTTTTCATAACCTGATTTTAAACTGGTTGGATTGAATTCATGGATGCCTATGAATTTGGGTCCTTCTTTTTGCCCCATTTCCTTTCATAACTAATCGCTTTTAATTGAATCTTGTAATAATTCTTTGGTATCAATATTATTATGGTGATGTAGCATCAATCAATAAGTATATATATAATATATATCATATATATGGAATTGTATTAAATATAATTCTCATTTATTTAGATGTTTTTTATTATTTTAGCTTGCGTGGAAAAATATTATTAGATTGTTACATAGGTGACGTTATATCACTGTTATATAATATAATTTTACCCTGCTCTTGATGATGCACATGATGATTACTCTAGATGCATGCATGTTATATCAAGTGATATTATCATGGGATCATATTGGTTATGCATGGTAGGGTTACAAATAAGAGAATCCGAATACCCATATCATTTTTATAGAGACTAGCTTTCACTTGTCTTAAATGAAATGAGAACAAAGTACATACGCTAAGAGAACCGGACCCAAAAATTAATAAATATATGAATTCTTTATTCAATCACGCCATCATAAGGAATCGAATCCAAAATCTACTATATACATTAGAGATGTTTTAACCAAATGAATTACCAGCCATTGACGTATAACACAATGTCACATCAATTTGTATGCAATCGCTTGAATAAAGTGTGTAGAATTGTTTGTAATAGTTGAACTATTTGGTATCCAAAATCTTGTAGTTCTGTTGATGAAAACTTCTTATATTGATATAATGTTTAGGGTTGAAACCACCATATATACGAGAAGAAATTTAATTACCAGACATAAAACAACAAAAACAGAAAAAGTGTTTCTCCCCAATTAAATGAAAGAATTAATGTGAAACTGTAGAAGAGTCGAAGCAAAATAATTAAAGAGAAGTCTTAGCCTGCTTCTCAAGTGAAGCATGCCAGATCATGAGTAACAAACAAGTAATATATTAATAGAGGTGCTCTGTACCTCATTTTCCTCCGTCCGGATTCTATAGTTTTCTCTGAAAATTTGTGTAGTTCTAGTTCTTGTGTGTTTTATTTTTTAAAACTTTCTTGTAATTTCTTTTATTTCAGTAATAAAATTATGTGTTTTTATTAAAATATGAATAGCTAATATCTTTTTTGCTGGGAAAATGAAGAAACTTTCAATAAAAATTTAGATTAATCTCATTTATACTATAATATATAAATTGTAATCTAATGATTGATATTTAATTTAATTCTCGATTAATTATTGACAAACCTTGTTATCGCATACATGGCTAATTTTATTTATTTGGCATAATTGAGTACCTAACTGGACTTGTTATAGACAAAAGTTATCACCGCCATCATGGCTGGTTTTATATGTTTTGGCATAATTAATTCCTGAAATAAATTAATTGGGTAATAATTAGGGATGGCAAATTCCGGATCCGGATCCGCAAGTGACTCCACGGACCCAGGTCCGGATATGGACCCGGTTAAGCACTTCCGGGTCCGGACCCGGGTATACCCGGAATGGACCCGGGTATACCCCGATCCGGACCCGGGATCCGCAACTGCCCACTTTTTCTTTTTTTTTTCTTTTTTTTTGCTCCAATTCCACTATTCAATATCAATAAATACTATGTAATATGTATAAATAATTCAGAACAAGTTTGAATTGGAAATTACAACACATAAAAATAGTTATTGATAAAAATTGGCTGAAGATGGTGTAAAAATAATTTTTACAACATATCTACTTGCTGGAAATTACAACACATAAAAATTGGCTCGGCACTCTGACCGGCGTAAACACACACGTATAACGCAAGCGCACGTATCGTTCAAGTAGTATAAAAAATATCGATCCCACGAGGACTTAATATCAAAACTATTATTTTATGAGGTCAAATGATTACTAGTATCTAACAGGTTGTTTATTTGATTTGAAATGGTGACGATTCTAAATTTAAAAACAAGTAAATAAAATTGTTCGAAATTAGGTTTTAAGAAAATTCAATATTAAAAACTATCTAGGGTTGTGATTTCTTCCAATATCATTTTAAAGATGAAGTGGTTATCTTAAAGTTGGGTAATATATTGATTTATTAACCTGGAACACTAAATTATGTGTAAGCCTCTGTCGATGGTCAGACACAAATACCCAGTTTAACCAATTGAACCATATGTCTATGTCAACCAAATTATCTGGATTCATTAAGTTTAAGTTCCAATTATGGCTACCCCCGCCCGACATGTATATTCCTATCCTGTAAGGAAATCTATTAAAGGGTTATCTATCCTCAAGGAAGATCGTGGGCTATTGAGTCTAAGGCTGAAACCTAAAATCCCTATGTCTAGTTCATTTTAGATTTACTAGATCAATTTTATTAATGGCCAGTTAATGAAAAAGCATTAAGTTTAAGACTCAATAAATAAATCTTTATATTACCCAAGCTACAATCTAACCCTTATAAAACGGTGATATTGGATTTCATCACAACCCCAGATAACTAATTAGTTACAACACATAACTAGGGCTAGTAAAAACTTGAAAATAAAAGACATAAAGTAAAAATGCGGTAAAGTAAATACTGAAAAGTAAATTACAATAAAATAAAATGCCAAGGTAAAAGGAATTACTTTTACTACTACTAATTTAGATATCTCCCATAATATAATATATAAACTTGTGATAACATTACCAACCAGCCATATAGGCGGTAACCTGATTAAGTCAAATTAAGTCCAACTGGCCATTAAGGCGGTAAAAAGATTTGTCCATGAACCTGCCATATAGGCGGTAAGAAAGTTTAATTACCAACCGACCAATCTGGCGGTATCCTTGATTAGTCAGTCGGTTAAAACCAGATTAAAATGAATTACCAACCGACCAATATAGCGGTATCCTTTTAAGTCAATATTTTAAATAGTGAATATATTATATTTAAGGAGATTAATCTAAATAGCAATAGTAAAAGAATTACCTTTCACCCTAGCTGGGGAAGTTACCTCCTCATTACTGAAAAGTAAAAACTGAAAAATTAAAGAAAGAAAAGTACTATGCGTAAAAGTAAATTGCGGAAAGTAAAAACTGAAAAGTAAAAAGAAAAGAAAGTGCGAAACTGAAAATTAATTACTGAAAACTAAAAATAAACAAACTAGATACAATCTTCTTATTTATTCATTAAGAATTTCAAAGAAAAAGTATGAATTTTACAAATGAAATGGCTTGGTATTTATAGGCAAAGTTTTGCCACCATCAAATCATCAATCAATTTCTCCACCAAATCCATTATTAATTTCTCCACTAATTACTCCACCAAATCCATAATTGCTCCACTAATTTCTTATCTTGTTGGTGGTGATTTGATAATTTTTATTAATTATTTATTAATTAATATTTTGCTTTGAAAATGATTGATAATGACTTTTAATAATTACACTCCACACACTTCTGGATGGTTCATCAATTTCGGTCATGAAATCATAAGAATTTGAAAATATGTTCTCTTTCAAAGTTGTAGATCTTTGAGTCTTCTTTAATTTGGAACTTGAATAAGCTCAATCCGATATCTGAGTAAATAGTTATGCCCAAAATACGACAGATGCGCAAAACTGGAATTTCCAAAACTGCACTTCGTCAAAAACGCCCTTTCAAGTTTCCAATCTCCAAAATTAATATATCAAGTCCAATAATTGCCCTTATTTGATCCACATTTCGTCCTAAATGATTTCATTGAGTCCCGATATTATTTTATCTGCAAAATAAAATAAAACATATCAAAACGTTCATCAAACCCGAGAAACTAAACAAAATATTAAGTAAAAGGGGCGGTAAATATTGATATATTTTCCGCTCATCACACCCCCAAACCTAACATTTTGCTAGTCCTCGAGCAAAACAACAAAATAAAATACAAGAAACAATTAAAATTAAACTAAGCCACTTTCGTAGGGATCACGGTTGCATTTAGCGTATGCAACAAGCCTTTAAACCCCTAGGTGTCCCTAGTGGACGAGTTGTAGTTCGTGAGGGTTTACAGCAATGATACCCACAAACATTTTACAAAAGTAAAAAGGTAGTAAAACTAATGCACACAAAAGCAAAAAGACAAGCGAAAAGAGAATAAAGATGTTAGTGACTAATCAGGTGAAACTTTTACTCCAAGTTACTAGTTGTTTTGTTTCATTCTAAATTACCGAATAGGTAAATTCTCCGATTATTTTTACCATTCTCCATATACACAGCCAACAAAATATTAATCAACTCATTTTTGCCCACAACAGTCATAAGTGCAGTTGATAAGAGAGTAATATTTTTGTCATAAAGTTTTATCCGAATTCACACCTTTTTTGCAGCAATGGAATAATTTTTCTGATTTTTCTGATTTTTTCTTTGATTTTTCTCTATTTTTTATTTATATACAATATCTTCCATCTATGTAACGAGCGTTGGGTCGGTGGCTCCCAAACCAGTTGGCTTTAGGGCACCAGGTGTTAAGACACCCCTACGGACTTAATTACTCAGACTTCAGATATATATATTTTTGCAGCATCTTTGATCCATGTAGCGAGCTTTGGGCCAATGACTCCCAAACCAGTTGGTTTTAGGGCACTACGCTAGATTAAAACACCCTTACAGACTTAATAACTCGAATCTCAGACGTTTTTTTTTTTTTTTTTTTTTTTTTTTTTTTTTAATCCATTACTTTTTGAGATGCTTCCTCCAATTAAACTAGAGCACTGAATATTACAAACTTTTCAATTTTAGCTCACGATCGTATGTTACTATGCATATTGATAATATTTGTCAACTGAGCATATAAAGATTCATTTTAGTCAGTTTTATGGAGAATTCACAAATTAAATAATTTAAAATGAAATAAACAAAAATTAACTTGTTTCAAAATAGGTTTGAGATACGTATCAGGAGTGGAAACTCCTTACTCAGCTATCTTTTACCAATTTCACCTTTTTAGTCAAAAATAAAAAACACAAAAACGTAAAATATTTTTGTAATTTTTGAAAAATTTCTAATTTTTTTGTATTTTTCGAAAAATTTTGGACTAAAAATAAAAATAACATACAAACTAAAAACAAGGTACTAATCAACTAATTCCTCCCCCAAACCTAAATGAGACATTGTCCCCAATGTCTTAAACAGTAGAAGAAGAGTTTAGAAGATAATACCTGGTTAGCAGAAATTCTACAGGAAATTAAAGGTTAAGATCCAGATTAACCCGACGCCTCTTACCACGATCGTCCCAGACCAATTTATCTTTGAAATGATAGGGTCAACTTGTGGTTCATAGGGTATGAGTTGGTCTATTAGATCCGGAGCAGTTCTGGCAGTGAAGAGGAGTTCTTTCATAGGTTTTGACACGAACCCATTTCTCCGAGCATCATCAAGAAACACACAAAGAAAATCATAAAATCCATCAACGTTAAGCAGTCCAAGCGGTTTTTCTGGTGTATGTTCAGGTTCGCCCAAGATAGAACTATAAAAATTTCCTCCAATGTGCCCAACCACCTGGCAAAGCGATAAAAGCATCAGCACGGTTAATCATTTCTACCAGTCGTTCAGACATACCTTGCACGATCAGTTCCTCTCCGTTTGATGAACCAATAAGATTTGCCTCTGCCAAGGGTTTTGGGATGATTCCCAAAACATGACTGCCTCCTTCCTTCCTGTACAGCCTTTGAAACGATCCCCATAAGTCCAAGATTTCCTCTGCCATATATTAAGTGCATATTCCTTGCAGCTAAGACTCGACCCAATTCCTGTGCTGCTTCTATGTATTGTGGCTTAGTACCAACACTACTA
This sequence comes from Zanthoxylum bungeanum, assembly GCA_019454045.1. NCBI lineage: Eukaryota > Viridiplantae > Streptophyta > Magnoliopsida > Sapindales > Rutaceae > Zanthoxylum > Zanthoxylum bungeanum. Next base: position 341,047 of record SKCR01031149.1, read on the forward strand.
CCGCAAAACACGCAGATGTTTTCAACTCGTCTTATTGAAGTGGCTTCCATATTTTTTTTGTATTTCTTTTTCAACTCTGGATGCCTTCAAAATTGCAATGACGGGCTGAATTTATAGTACATGAAAAAGGGTGAGTATAATAGCACTAGTATCTTCCAAAGGACGATTAGTAACAAAATAGTAAAATAGATCGTGATATGGTCAAAAAGGTCTGGATCCTATCTAAGAAAATAAAAGAAAACAACAAAACAAATCACAATTATTAAGAAAAGACAAAGAGATATATATTTACAAGAAAAGTAACGGCTTGATTGACGTCTATGCGTCAGGGACAAGCTTCCCATCCATTTTCTTATAAATTGGCAAACAGGGTCTTTTTGAGTCAGATTCCCGAGACTTAATTGTTGTCTTTCTTTTTGGAATTGTGTATGTAATTTGCGAATGGCAATGTGAACATATCCACTGGGATGCGTCTCAAGAGTTGAAGATATTTCATCTAAAGACTCCTTACTCAAGCCATCCCTAATTAATTTAATTTTGTCTTCGCGATTATCAGACACCATTCCTAAAGAACGACAACGAGTGTTGCAATTAAATCGTGCACATTTAAAATAAACACCCATTTGCTTAGCTCTTCGTTTCTTTGCATAGGTGCTTCTTCCAAAACCAGGCAGATGTGAAATAAAAGAGTCAGAAGACTCACCTGCCAATCGAACTCGTGCTTCAATTACCCAACGAATATCATTAGGAACACCGTGAATTGTCAGTAACCTCATCCGTTCCAAGCGAGCTTTGTAAACTTTCATCAGAGATTTTTGAGGGAGAGAAGGAAATTGCTTGCGAAGATTTGCGAGAGCATCTTCCATTTTGAAATGACTAATCCTGCAAAAATTAAACACACAAAAATAAAACACACCAAATCACAATATATACACAAATTGCATGGGTTGCCTCCCTGCTAGCGCTAAGTTTAAAGTCGTCAGCTAGACGTGACTGCTCGATCGTTTATGCTGGATCTGAAAGTGTAACACTTCTTTTGTCGCTCAAATGATTCTCCCCAGTAGTGCTTGACACGCTTATTTTTAACCTTGAAAGTTTTGTTAGCATCAGGATCATGTATCTCAACGGCTCTATTTGGTAAAACTTTGGTGATCACAAATGGCGGTGATTTTGGCTTCCATGGGAAGAATTTCACCCTTGATTTGTTTAACAGTACCTTCTGCTCTGGTTCCAGTTGTATGCGCACTAACTTCTCATCATGTCTTTTCTTGCCCTTTTCTTTGTACAATTTGGCATCCTCAAAATGCTGATTGTGAAATTCCTCCAATTCGTTGAGCTGGTGGAAATTTTTCTCTTCTGTTGCTTGTAGTGCAAGAATTGGCTCATTCAGTACAAAAGACACTTTATCTTTAAGCTCCACAGGCAATTGACATGTTTTAAGTTTGTCAGTAGAACTTTGTCTTTCATCAGAGTTCTGAATGGTACTGTGTATCAACATCGAGTTTGAAACATTCCTCCTTCTTTTCATCATCTGGGAAATTCATGGCCTTGAAAACATTGAATGTTACTTCTTGGTCCTGTACCCTCATGGTTATTCTCCTTTTTGTACATCAATAATGGTTCGACCTCTAGCCAAGAATGGTCTTCCAAGGATGATTGGCACGTCTGCGTCTTCCTCCATATCAAGGACAATAAAATCTGCTGGGAAAATGATTTGTCAACTTTGACCAGCACATCCTCAACTACGCCTCTTGGAAATACAAGCGTTCTATCAGCAAGTTGCAGTGAGACTGAAGTTGGCATTGTTTCTCCAATCTGTAATTTCCTGAAAATAGAGAAAGACATCAGTTAAACACTCGCACCTAAATCACACAAAGCCTTACCAAAGTTATGTTCTCCTATGACGCAAGGAACATTGAAACTGCCAGGATCTTTCAACTTTGGGGGAAGTTTCCTCTGAATGATGGCACTGCATTCTTCTGTTAATGCTACTGTCTCGTAATCTCCCAATCTCCTTTTTGTGAAAGAATATCTTTCATGAATTTGGCATAGGTGGGCATTTGTTCCAACGCTTCTGCAAATGGAATGTTCATTGCAGCTTTTTGAAGATCTCCAGGAACCGAGAAAACTGCTTGTCCAATTTGTTCTTCTGAAGACGTTGAGGAAAAGGTGGAGGTGGAGTGATCTTTCTTTTTCCTTTGCTTCTTTTTCCTCCATCTGTTGCTTTGTTTCTTTTGGAACTTCCTCAGCAGCTGTTTTGACTCCAACATCTTTGTTAATTTCAGTACCCACGCGCTTTTAACATGATGGCATGACATTGCTCCTTCCCCATGTTCCTTGGATTTGGCTCTGTGTTGCTAGGAAGGGTACCTGGCGGTCTGTAACTCTGAGCATTGGCTAGTTGTCCGATTTGATTCTCAATGTTTGATAGAGGCTGAATGGATTTGAAATATAGTGTCATATCTTGCTGCTTGAGAGTCGTGTTTTGCTTCCATCTTTTTCAAGTATGTCAACACTTCTGTTATTCCTGATTCATTTGCCTGCTCCTGGCCTTTGTTCTGTTGCTTGAGAATCGTGTTTTTTGCTTCCATCTTTTTCAAGTATGTTCACACTTCTGTGTTGTAGGTGTTGGAATATGGATTGTTCCCTTGTCTGTTGAAATTGTTGACATAATTCTCTCTTCATGTGGTTTGGTTCTGGTGCTCCTCCATATATGGTGAACTTGTGGATCCAGTGATGTTCACAACTTGCGTGCTAAGTGTTTCTAGACATTTGCATATTTGATCCAGCCTGGTATTCACTGCTGTGTTTGCTCCAACTTCATAAATTCTCATTCAATTCTTTGGATCATGCTCCTTTCTTTGGGCCACAAGGAATTATTGTTGGCCATTTCTTCGATTAGGTCCCAGGCTTGATCTTCTCCTTTTGCCATCAAGGCTCCTCCAGCAGCAGCATCGATTGTGGTTCTCATTATTCCAGAAAGTCCATTGTAGAAGGTCTGAACTTGTAGCCACTTTGGAATCTCATGGTGAGGACATTTCCGGAGTAAATCTTTGTACCTTTCCCAAGCTTCGCAGAGGGATTCTGAATCTTGTTGTACAAAGGATGTGATGTCATTCCTCAATTTTCCGGTTCTGGCTGGTGGAAAGTACTTTGCAAGAAATTTGGTGGCTAAAGTGTTCCAAGTTGTGATAGAACCTGCTGGTAGTGAATGTAGCCCAGCTTTAGCTCTGTCCTTCAGGGAATATGGAAAAACTCGCAGTCTCATTGCTTCTTCTGATGCTCTGTTGTAGTTAAAAGTGCCGCAAACTTCCAGGAAGTTGCTGATGTGGGCATTAGGATCTTCAGTTGCATTTCCCCCAAACTGTATTGATTGCTCAGTTGAATTTCATGTATTGATTGCTGAATCATCTGAATGCATGTTTTGATGTCACACGCATTTGCTGGTAAGGGAGGAAGTACAATACAGGAAATGAGTCTGTCAACCACCGGAATGGTTCTGTCTCGAATGGGAATTGGTGGTTGCAACATTCAAAGGTTCAGTTCCAGTTGCTTCTGTTGACTAAGCTTCTTGGCCTTCTCGCCTTTCCCTCTCATTGTCTGATGGTTCTTTCAATTTCTGGGTCAAGCGGTCGGAGTTCAAAGCTTCTGGTTCGTCTCATGAAGTTTCTGAGAACCTGAAACACAAGAAAACAAAAACAATAAGTAAAAAGAAATTATACAAGTAACGTAATCTAACCCCTAACCACTAATAGTAAAAGATAAATAAGTCCCCGGCAACGGCGCCAAAAACTTGACCGGCGTAAACACACACGTATAACGCAAGCGCACGTATCGTTCAAGTAGTATAAAAAATATCGATCCCACGAGGAATTAATATCAAAACTATTAATTTTATGAGGTCAAATGATTATTAGTATCTAACAGGTTGTTTGATTGATTTGAAATGGTGACGATTCTAAATTTAAAAACAAGTAAATAAAATTGTTCGAAAGTAGGTTTTAAGAAAATTCAATATTAAAAACTATCTAGGGTTGTGATTTCTTCCAATATCATTTTAAAGATGAAGTGGTTATCTTAAAGTTGGGTAATATATTGATTTATTAACCTGGAACACTAAATTATGTGTAAGCCTCTGTCGATGGTCAGACACAAATACCCAGTTTAACCCAATTGAACCATATGTCTATGTCAACCAAATTATCTGGATTCATTAAGTTTAAGTTCCAATTATGGTTACCCCCGCCCGACAGGTATATTCCTATCCTGTAAGGAAATCTATTAAAGGGTTATCTATCCTCAAGGAAGATCGTGGACTATTGAGTCTAAGGCTGAAACCTAAAATCCCTATGTCTAGTTCATTTTAGATTTACTAGATCAATTTTATTAATGGCCAGTTAATGAAAAAACATTAAGTTTAAGACTCAATAAATAAATCTTTATATACCCAAGCTATAATCTAACCTTTTATAAAACGGTGATTTGGATTTCATCACAATCCCAGATAACTAATTTAGTTACAACACACATAACTAGGGCTAGTAAAAACTTGAAAATAAAAGACATAAAGTAAAAATGCAGCAAAGTAAATACTGAAAAGTAAATTACAATAAAATAAAATGCTAAGGTAAAAGGAATACTTTTACTACTACTAATTTAGATATCTCCCATAATATAAATATATAAACTTGTGATAACATTACCAACCAGCCATATAGGCGGTACCTGATTAAGTCAAATAAGTCCAATTAAGTCCAACTGGCCATTAAGGCGGTAAAAAGATTTGTCCATGAACCTGCCATATAGGCGATAAGAAAGTTTAATTACCAACCGACCAATCTGGCGGTATCCTTGATTAGTCAGGTTAAACCAGATTAAAATGAATTACCAACCGACCAATATAGCGGTATCCTTTTTAAGTCAATATTTTAAATAGTGAATATATTATATTTAAGGGAGATTAATCTAAATAGCAATAGTAAAAGAATTACCTTTCACCCTAGCTGGGGAAATTACCTCCTCTTACTGAAAAGTAAAAACTGAAAAATTAAAGAAAGAAAAGTACTGTGCGTAAAAGTAAATTGCGGAAAGTAAAAACTGAAAAGTAAAGAAAAGAAAGTGCGAAACTGAAAATTAATTACTGAAAACTAAAAATAAACAAACTAGATACAATATCTTATTTATTCATTCAGAATTTCAAAGAAGAAAGTATGAATTTTACAAATGAAATGGCTTGGTATTTATAGGCAAAGTTTTGCCACCATCAAATCATCAATCAATTTCTCCACCAAATCCATTATTAATTTCTCCACTAATTACTCCACCACCAAATCCATAATTGCTCCACTAATTTCTTATCTTGTTTGGTGGTGATTTGATAATTTTTATTAATTATTTATTAATTAATATTTTGCTTTGAAAATGATTGATAATGACTTTTAATAATTACACTCCACACACTTCTTCTGGATGGTTCATCAATTTCGGTCATGAAATAATCAGAATTTGAAATATGTTCTCTTTCAAAGTTGTAGATCTTTGATCTTCTTTAATCTGGAACTTGAATCAGCTCAATCCAATATCTGAGTAAATAGTTATGCCCAAAATACGACAGATGCACAAAACTGGAATTTCCAAAACTGCACTTCGTCAAAAACGCCCTTTCAAGTTTCCAATCTCCAAAATTAATATATCAAGTCCAATAATTGCCCTTATTTGATCCACATTTCGTCCTAAATGATTTCATTGAGTCCCGATATTATTTTATCTGCAAAATAAAATAAAACATATCAAAACGTTCATCAAACCCGAGAAACTAAACAAAATATTAAGTAAAAGGGACGGTAAATATTGATATATTTTCCGCTCATCACACTCGACAGTGAATCAGTTTTTTTTTTGTTTTTTGACAGTGAATCAGTTTTTTTTTTTTTTTTTTTACCGGGTCCCGGGTACCCAGGTCCTGAATTATTCGGACCCGCATCCGGACCCGGAATGATGGGCGGGTCCACTAAAACAAGACCCGGATCCGCAATTTTTTAAAGCGAATCCGGGTCTAACCGGACCCGGATCTTCCGGGTCATGCGGACCCGGGCTGGGTCCGGGTCTGCCTGCCATCACTAGTAATAATGACAATTTATATATTATAAAAAGTGAGATTTCTAAATTTGAAATATTAAAAGTGGATCCTCTAACCCTAGTAATTTATTTTATTGTTGCAATTTAAATTAAAATTTTCCAATCACTTCAAACAATCCAACCTTTTTTTATTTTTCACTCAAATTATTACTTTATCCCTATTAAATCTATTCTTTGTAGATCGACCCCGATCTTACCGGGTTATTTAATTTATTACTTCGATACTTTTATACTTGAAAGTAAGAGAACCACTTTGTGAGTGTGTCAGGTAATATTTGGATCGTAATATATCAGTAATTGGTTAGAAATTATTTTTACTTTTTTCGATCGATATTCGGTTGATAAGTCGATCGATAATTTCGATGAATAATTCAACATTTTCTTATAGTTTCGCTTGCTCTAAGCACAACATTTCATTTCTATAAAATAAACGATATAACAGAGAAAACGGTCAAGGTCGAAGATTATACAAAGAGGGGGAAATTAACAAAACCCTCTCAATGTTTGGTAAAAATTAAAATAAACTCTTCACATCTTTTAAAAGCAACCAGATAGAGAATGTATAAAAATCAGAATGAGTGACTTTTTGGGTCTGCTATGCTAACTCAACAAGGAAGGTGGAGTACCTGTTGTCAGCCCAGGGATGATAACAGTTGGAAAATATTTTTGATAAAATTTTAAAGTATGACGGAAGCAACCCCGTATAAAAGGGTTTTATTTAATTTTAAAATATAGAGGGTGTAGCTTAATTTCAACAAATATTATGGTGTTTTGTTCATTTTCCTTATAAAAGAGAGAGGAATAGTCTCTTTTAAATATTATTTTAAGTGAATTATCTTATATTATTTGTCTTTTATAACTTTCTAATTACTAGTTTTATTTTTTATGTTAAAACAATAACTGAATAAGTTTACTATCAAATTGTGTGAAAATTACTATATAATAGTGGTATTACGTCACCTAATCATGATTTTACTATCGCACACAAGCGTACGTATCGCTCAAGTAATACAGTGATATAAATCGGATATCGTACCCACATAAATTTATTATTTCTCTTATTAATATTAAAACTAACCTATTTAACTTAAACTAAACTATTTGTTAAGAAAATGAGTGAATAATCTCAAATTAACTGAAAGTAAATAAAGACTAATAACAACTTGGAGATAAACTTTATATGCGAGAAGAACCTAGGGTTGTAACTTCACCTAAGCACGCAAACAATGGGTTCAGATACTACTCATCTAATTGGGTTGTTGTTATAAATTATTAACATAGAACACTAAACTATCTATAAGCCTCTTTCGATGGTCAGGTAAATATATTCGGATTAAACAAATTAAGTATAAGTCTATGTTAATTAATTTAAACCAAATTCATTAAGGTTGGGTTCTAATATTGGCTACGCATGCCCTGCAAGTATATTTCTATCCTGTAGAGAAATTTATTCAAAAGAATTAGATCACGCGCTATTATTCTCACGGCTAACCCAAATTTCCTCTGTCGAGTTTCTAAGGATTTTCCAAGACTATTTTATTGTTGATCAGATAAATAAAATATGTATCAAAGTACATAGAATAATAAATAATAAATAACAAACCCAAAAGATAAAAAATATACAACTTAATTATATATGGTGCTTAAGATACATTATAACCTTAAATGAATGATTTAGCTACTCATGATAATCAATAAAAACGAGCTAATCATTATTAAAAAAACAAGAACTCAAAAATGATAAACTAGAGAGAGATATAGAGAACTCTCGTTTGTAGTCTTCGCTTTCGATCTCCAACACCAGTTAAAGCACTCGTCCTTGCCTCGTGCAAAGCGTTCTTTTATGCTTTGGGACTCTCAAATTATGTCATGAGGCTTCATCTCCTAGGTTTCAAGACAAACTTGTATTTGTATAAGAGGTCTGGGGAGCCTTTCCTTCTTAAAACTTGAATTCTCGATAAACTAGAGGCTAATATTTCGTGTCGCGAAGCGCGTTCACCATTCGGCGCGTCACGAAGTGCCCAGCTCAACTTCGCGACTCTCCAAGCTTTGCAACTCTCTGCCTCAATTTTGTGAAGAGGCGCATCTCAACGCACTTACAGCATCGAGACACGCATTGTGACACTGAAAAATGTCCCAAATGTGCTCCAATTTTTTCGTTTCACTCGTTGAATCTGGGTATACCGTAATATGATTTTTACTTGCTAAATACACCGTAAACACATCAAAGCGCTCATACAACTCGAAAATACACACAAAACATTACGATAAATGGGAGGGAAATATATGTATATTAACCGCTCATCTCACCCCAAACTTAACATTTTGCTAGTCCTCGAGCAAAACAAATAAAAATAAAATAAACAAACCTAAAATAAACAAACTTAAAATAAATTAACCTAAGCCATTTTCGCATGGATCACGATTGCATTTAGTGTATGCAACAAGCCTTTAACCCCTAAGCAGCCTTAGTGGATGAGTTGTAGTCTTGTGAGAGCTTACAGCAATGACACCAACAAACATCATTTAACATACACACACAATCATACAAAAATATAAAAATAAACAAAACAGTCCCAGAAGTTGTACATAACAATGTTCTCAATGAATGCCTATGAATGAAATCAAAGAACCTTCAAAGTACCCAACGCAACTCATATCCAAGTTCTTGAATAAATCATATAAGTCAAACTCATTGTGTGTGTGAAATGATTCGATCACAAATTGATTCTTAACTAAGTCAACTCAGTGATTTCGCCTCAAAAATTGGCATCTGATGGGCCAAACCAACGTAGATATCTCAAAAGTGTTGTGTATTTTCCTATTGAGCTCGATATGATATGATTTTTTTTAATCTTATCTTTCACTCACCTACCTTTTAAGGTAGCATTTCTCATCATGGTGGTCCTAACCCTCGCTTATGTGTATCTTTATGCTTATTAGTTTTAGGTGGTTTATTTATTTTTTTTAAATATTTCTTCTTTTCAACTCTTTTCATCTTTTTTTCCAAAAGATTTTTCATTTTTCTTCTCTAGCCATACCATATATCATAAATAATTACAAATAGAGACAGATATCGAAGCAAACAGTCATTTATCGTCAAATAATTTCCTCAACTGGTCACTTTGTCGACTACCTAGGCTCTTATTGCTAGAAACCTACTTGTAAATGCTTACGAGTCTAACCTAAATCACATACTCAAGACATCAGATAAAAGTAAATTAGGCACTTATCATTTCTAAGATTTCACCATAAAGCAAACAAACTCATCATTAGACTATGCTTCACAACCTATGACATAAAAAATTTTGATTTTTTTTAAATAGCAGAAACTAACACTAACATGCACACACCCCCAAACTTAAAACTTACATTGGCCTCAATGTAATACAAGCCTCAAGAGAAAAAAGTGAGGAACAAAACTACCGTGCATGGAGTTGATAAATCTTATGCTGGTCAAAATTTAGCTGCGCGGACTGTGTGGGTTGTGCTAGTACCTGCATAAATACAAATGCAAACTATTACACACATAAATAGCATACAATACAATAAAATAAAACTAAAGTAAAGAAAATAAAAAATAAATAAATGTGTGGGTTGCCTCTCCGCTAGCTCTAGTCTTCAGCCAAACATTCTCTGAAGATCTTCGTTTAAGGAGGTTTCAATGTGGCTTTAGACGTCCTAGACAGGACAGTGTCATGGGTATTAATCTTCAAGTGCCTCTTCCACAAATAGATAGGACAATGTCATAGGTATTAATCTTCAAGTGCCTCTTCCACAAATGAGATGGAAAATATAAATATTTTCCACTTTATGCTCTCGCCTCCTTCTTCAACATTTTAGCTCTATGGGCTCTTGAATGGAAAGATAGACTGTCAAGAGGTCTTGTAGGATGCTTGACTTGGAATGGTTGTGCCATTATGTCAAGCTTATGGGCAGTATCATTGATACTAACTTTCTTATGATGTGATGTGTCTCATTGAGTCATGAGATTTTCAATAGGCTCACACAGATGCTCTTGCTTAACTCTTTGTTACACCACTTACTCTTAGATGTACCTTAGAATTTCTTTGTCTAGCTCTTCATCAAACATATTGATAAGTGTGGTTTATACCCACTTATTCTGACATCTTTATCCTATTATTTTATTATGTTTCGAGTAATTTAATGACATTTATAGTTTATTTTATGTATTAATTGTAGGAAGCATTAAAACATTAAGAATGGAGTGAATACGCGTGTTTTGGGAACTTTCGGATGCAAGAACACGTGGGGCCAAGAAAATGAGTTACAAAAGTTGACCAAAGTGTAGGCATTGCATTTTCGCATGTGAAACCCGATGATGAGTCTCAATTGGAGGCACTACCTTTTTAGCTAAGGATATTGCGGGAAACGGAGGTCGGAAGGAGAAATTCGGAAAAGTATGTCATCAAGTTCATTCCACAAGTTCACTGTCTTCGTTGGTGCTGCGTTCGTTCCTCCGTTCGAACCTCGTGCAGATTGCGGACGTTCGTGCCGCGTGCGAGTAGGCGTTCGAACGGAGCCGGTAATTCTGGTTTTGCTGCTAGCCTCACACCTCAGCCCATTTAGCCCCCCAAAGCCCATAAAACACATCCCAAATTAAATAAATAAATATTAAACATTAAATAATATTTAAATCATTTACCAATTAAATAAAACATAAAATAAAATCATGCCTAATATAAATGAATTAAATATACTACATACTAAAACTAAAATAAGATTTGCCTAATTAAAATCAATCCTAACCAATTAAAACCAATCAAATATTTGACTTCCTAATTCAATAAGATATACACCAATTTAAATTAGTTGACTTCCTAAAATAAAATATTTTGTCCCCCCTCAATCTTGTGTATACCTTTCTCATCTCTCCTAATTTGGAAAGAGGATCTCTTCCTTGTGAGACAAGGTGAAACCTTAGACATCTTCTATATAAACAACCCCTAACCAAAGCCATCCTCTCCTTGACACAACCTAATCACGCCCAAGGCATAGAATTCACACCCAAACTCTCTCGAAATCTCTCTAGACTCTCTCTACACACCCGAGACTAAACAAAAGAAAAACACACTTGACATATACACAAAAAGAGAACAAAAGAGCCCCAACCATCTCTCTCCATAGCCAAAAACCACCTCCGCAACCCCCCCCCCCCCCCACACATCACCGAAACAGCCACCTACACAGCAGCCCTCCACCACCGAAAATTACCACAAAAAAAACCACACTGTATTACACGCCCAAACAGCAGCAAAATCACCTTAACAGCAGCCCAAATCCTTAAAAAACAGTAACATAAAAACTGCATAGATAATCTTAAAAATAATCACATAATTGCACTAAGAACCCACACAAACTTGGAATAGTTTATTGAAAACGTTAAAATAGGTGGCCCGTGCAGTGAGCAGCAAGACAGAAGCCGAATAGGAGCAGAACGGAGTTCGAATCGCAAGCAAAACAGCAAAGCAGTGAGCTAGGACGCTAAACCAGTGAACCAGAAAAGTTGCGGAGCTGTACCCCTTCCGATCTTCGTGGAACGCGAGTCCGAGAGACGGCTTAAAAGGTTAGACCTGAGGGTATCTTTCACACTTGTTTTCTTTTTCCGCATTATTTATTAAGTATTACTTGTATGATTGTCATGTTGGAATGCATGTTGTGGTCTTTGAGTAGATAAACATGCATGAATTATGAAATGTAATATGTTGTGGGTATTGGATGAATGAGAGATGTGTCAACTCTCGCGGTATATCGGATGGAAACCCGGACATAAATTTCATAGCCGATTCCGAATGGACAGTAATATGATCTGTACTCGGGCCATAACTCCACGTACCGCTTGGGTAAACGGCACCATCTTTCTTTTGTTGTGTTGCTTTTGTTTATTTAGTTCTCTTTACTTGAATTCAATATGTTGTTTAGTTATGCATGATTCAACCAAGCGCATGGGCTTAGTGAGTTAGTCCAAAGGTCCTCCATTTGGGAGACAAAGAGCCGAAAAGGCCACCTTTGTGACACTACTTCGCCGCGCCGGTTGATGTATGTTCGGTTGGATGCGAGATACGTTCAATCGGGCATACTTAATTTGATATTATTATCTTTTATGTATGGTTCAATCAAGCGCATGGGCTTAGTAAGTGGAATGAAAGATCCCTTATGGGGAGGGGTTAAAACCCGTTACCACAATGCTTTGCCGCGCCGGTTGATGTGTGTTCAGATTGGATGTAAGATGTGTTCAATCGGGCATACTTGGTTGATATGATTGGTTCTATTCTTGTATGTGTGATGTGACGCGCATGGGCTTAGTATGTTGGTCTAAAGGTCCTCTCTTTGAGAGATCAAGAGCCCCCAAAAGGTCACCTTTACGGCAGTACTTCACCGCGCCCTTTTATTTTGTGTTTTATATTGCATCCCATTTCATGCATCAGGTCTGCTCCCGTTCGAACGCGTTTACGAACGCAACTCGAACGCGCATGTATTTTGCCTTGTCGTGCATCAGGTCTTGCTTACGTTCGAACGCGTTCACGAACGCCATACGAACGTAGGCATTCTGTTTCATTTCCGTTCGAACGCGTTAACAAACGCTATACGAACGTGAGCATTCTGTTTCACTTCCGTTCGAACGCGTTATCAAACGCCATACGAACGCGAACATTCTATTTACCGTTCGAACGTGTTTACGAACGCTACACGAACGCACACGCACTTTCTTAGTTTCATAATGCATCAGGTCTGGTTCCGTTCGAACGCGTTCTCGGACGCTACACGAACGCGAACCTTCTGTTTACCGTTCGAATGCGTTTACGAACGCTACACGAATGCGCACCCACTGTCTTAGTTTCATAATGCATCAGGTCTGGTTCCGTTCGAACGCGTTCTCGGACGCTACACGAACGCGAACCTTCTGTTTACCGTTCGAACGCGTTTATGAACGCTACACGAACGCGCACCCACTGAATCGAGTCATCTTCATTAGATTTCATGCATAGTTTTCCTAGTAGCTATCCCCACATGTATGAATACAACTATGTTAATGAATTACAATTCATATGCTTGTGTCGTGATAACATTTGAGTATTATTTCTTGTGGTATATCGGATGGAAACTCAGACGTAAATTCCGTAGCCGATTCCGAATGGACGGAAGTGCGGTCTGTACTTGGGATACAATTCCACGTACCACTTGGAAAAGTGCCCATATGTATGTTTGTATGGTTAATATGTGTGCTTGTGTTTTCTTGAGTGTAATATGCAAATAAAGTTGTATGTTCGTTGCTATTTTGATATATGTTAAGCATGCAATTTTAAACGTGAGATATATGTGAAATGTGTACATAAGTTTTATCTTGAATATGAGAATTTAGAAGCATGATACTCTTGGAAATAAGTGTTACTTAAGCTTGATTAAATTATTACATAAATCCTTTCATTACAAGTGACATAAGTAAGGGACCATTCCGAACCCAACGGTTTGAGGTCTTCCCTTGCGAGGGGTGAGTGCGGCCTTAAATCTTTGTCCCGGTTCACACCGGGTGGCGACTCCATATTATTTAGTATTTCCCATCTAGTGCCGCGAGCCTAGAACGGCGTCGCCCAGGTCCTGTTGTCCACACAAAGGAATTGTCAATTAAAGAAAGAAGGAAGAAGTGGCGTGAGAGAAGGCATGTGTGGGCCCTAACTTGGTGTTTGATTTTACAAAAGAAGTAAAGAAGAAATAGGGAAACTCACGTGAAAGAAAGAGAAGCCACCAATGTTGACCAAATCAAAAGCTTTGACGTGGCCCCTAATCTTCCAATATTGTCTAAAGTGACCTGGAGAAGCAAATAAAAGAGCAAGCGCCACAACGCCAACAATTAGGCACCGCGGCGCCTACCTTAGGCAAAACCCATACATTTTCCCGAGAGAATGGCATTGTGGCGCCAATTCACAGAGCCGCGGCGCTGCGGGGGAAAGTCTGCGCGTTCCAGAAAAGTGAAATTAGGGTTTTTAAGATACCCAATGACACCAGGGCTCTATTATAAATACATGACTTTGTCCAAGACTCAAGGGGAGGCTAATACATCGGAGGCTAATACACAGCACAAAACACCAGAAACACATATTTTTAGAGATCCAAGAAGGAGGATTGAAGAGCAACAATAGGAGACAAAGACGTTGACATCCGAAGAGGAAGAGATTCAATTCGGGTTTTATCATCTTATTTCTTTCTTAGAACTCTAATGATTTCCATTAGATTCGTGACTTTATTCTTACTGTTTTTATCTATTGTCATGAATTAGACTCCTTAATTCTGGAGAATGATGTAACTGATGCTTGAACCTTTATTTTAATTATCGATTTTGTTATGAAGTTTTATTGAGTTATTTATATTCTTTTCAGTTTAATGCTTCTTGAATGCTGGCCACAATTTGAGATGATGAATGTTTAGAATTTATCACTCGGGAGAGGGAATTTTGAATAGATCTAGAGAATATAACCTAGGATTTTATAGAGTTCGAGAGAATCTGTAGTTCCTTTGAAGTCGTTAACATAGAATCACAAAGCGTAATGAGTTGTTAACTACTAGATTTTTATAGAGATATCGAAGTCTATAGTTGATGATATTTTCACTCGGCACTCGAGAGAGGGAGTGGATATTTTAGGAATCTTGACTTATGAACAATATAAATGAACAAGGATTAATTGGCATGACAAATACATAGGAGACAACTAGGTGAAATCAGGATCCAGAATCTCTATTGTATTAGTTCCTCCTATCAAATTGTTTTTATATTTATTTATTTAAATCCTTATTATTTGTCGTCTAAATAATGTTAGGATTATCAATTGTAGTACTTAGTGCGAGTTAACGCAATCCCTGTGGGTTCGACACTCTAAACTCATTTATACTAAAACTTGACACCGTACACTTGCGGTACGATATAAAATATCACAATAAGTTTTTGGCGTCGTTGTCGGGGATTGTTTGTTTAATTCACATTAATATTACTACCAAGTAATTTTAGCTTTAATTTAGATTTTTATCTTTAGTTTATTTTTAGTTTATTTTTGTTTTGTATTTATCTTTTGTTTTTATTTTATTTATTGATATTTTTTTCTTTTTCTATTGGTGCTTCAGTGAATGCGAAAATCCACAAGTCTCGACTCGCTTCTATTTGATCCTGAAATAGAAAGAACAGCGAGGAGACTAAGAAAAGAAAGGAAAATTGAACAAGAAGCAATGACGGCTGAAAATAGAGAGATCAACCCACGTCAGGTGGCAATTAGAGATCACTTCAAGCCTGTCATTGATGATACCTATTCTGGAATTGCCCATCAACCAATCAACGCCAACAATTTTGAGCTAAAACCTGCATTGATCAACATGGTATAAAGAAATCAGTTTGGGGGTTCAGCTGTAGAGGATCCCAACTTACACTTAAGGATGTTCCTGGAGATCGCAGATACCATAAAGATAAATGACGATAGTAAAGAGGCTATCAGGCTACGCTTATTCTCATTCTCTTTACGGGATAAAGTGTGGGATTGGCTTCAATCAATACAGACGGGGAGTATCATGACATGGCAGGATATGGCCACAAAATTTCTGGAGAGATTCTTTCCACCAGCTAAATCAGCTCAACTGAGGGCAGAAATCAGTATATTTAAGCAGCTAGAGATTGAGACTCTATATGAAGCATATGAGCGCTTTAAGGATATACTACGAAGATGCCCACAACATGGTTATGCAGATTGGGTCCAGATTCAGTTGTTCTATAATGGGTTGAATAGTTCAAATAAGATTGTGGTTGATGCAGCAGTTGAGGGAGCTCTATTCAAGAAATCAGCTGAGGACGCCTATAATTTGTTAGAAGAAATGGCCATTAACCATTTTCAATGGCCAAGTGAACGTGCTACGGTGACCAAAGTGGCTGGAATATATGAAGTGGACACTCTTGTGGCACTTACAGCTCAGATTTCCACCTTATCTACTCAAGTAGTAGCCCTGACAAATCCACGAATACCATCTATTGAATCAGCGACAACTACAAATATGCGGTTATTGGAAGGAAACCCGAACTTTGAGCAAGTCCAATATGTGAACAATCGGAACTTCAACAGCTATAGAGGAAATCTTGTGCCTAATCGCTATCATCCAAACTTGTCATATGCTAATATAGAGAATGCCTTGTAGCCTTCATCTGGTTTTGACTATCAAAGAGCTGAGCAGAAATCTTCCTTAGAAGATTTCAGGAGCACATTTGTTGCTAATACTTCAGCAAGGTTTGAGAAGAATGAGTCAAGGCTAGACAACATTGAGACACACTTGGAAAATATCGGGGCAACAATGAAGTCCTTAGAAACACAGATTGGGTAGATTGCGTCCTCCATAACCAAGCAGCAGTAGGGCATTTGGATAAACTAACACAGCTGCCAAGCTATCTTTTTCATGTCAAAGCAGCCAGTGGATACAAAAGAAGAAGCTACCATGACCACCATTTGGGTGGTTGCGTCTGGCTGAAGACGTTAAACTTAGCGCTAGCGAGGAGGCAACCTTTGCATTTGTTTTATTATTATTTTCTTTTTTTTTTAATTTTTATTTTATTGTGTGCTATTGTTTATTTATTCGTTTTGCATGCTTTTTATGCATGTAGCACGAGACACACAAAGCCCGCGCAACCAAATTCTAACCAGTAGGAGCATGATCAACTCCATACACGGTAGTGTTGTTCCTCACTCTTGTTCTTTATATTTATCTTTTTATTGAGGACAATGCAAGTTTTAAGTTTGGGGGTGTGTGCATGTTGTTTACTTGTTATTATTAATTTATTTTTTTTAAATGTTTTTTGTTTAATATCTTTGATAGTAAAGCATAAGTCTAATGATAATTTTGTTTGTTTATGGGTGAAATTTTAGAAACGATAAGTGCCCAATTTACTTTTATCTGATGCCTTGAGTAGTTGATCTATGTTAGACTCGTAAGCACTCAATTATAGGTTTTTAGCAGTGAAAACTTAAGTAGTTGGCAAGGTGACTAGTTGAAGAAATTGCATGTCGATGAATGACCGTTTTCTGAGATGTCTATCATGATTTGCTAGTGTTATGATGTATGGTATGGATAGAAATAAAAGAAAAAAGTCTATAAAGAATGAAAATAAACCACCTATAACCGATAAGCGTGAAGCTACCCATGGGCGAGTATTAGGACCACCATGAGGAGAAATGCTACCTTAAAAGGTAGGTGAGTTGAAAAAAAAAATTGATGAGAAAATCAAAAAGAGACAAGAAAAGAAAAGAAAAATCATACCATACTGAGCACAAAATAAGGCAATTACAGAGCATAATTGAGATATCTAAATTGGTTTGACCCATCGATCCCAATTTTTAAACAAAATCATTAAGTTGGCTTACTTAGGAATCAAGCTGTGACCAAACCTTTACACACACACACCGTGAGCCTAGCTTAGATAATTTACTCAAGAATTTGGATTTGAGTCGCATTGCGTACTTTGAAGGTTCTCTAATTTCATTGATAAGCACTCTTTGAGGATAATTTTATGCATAACTATCGGGATTATTTTATTTTATTTACTATTATTTTTATATTTTTGCATGATTGTGTGTGAATGACGTTTGTGGGTATCGTCATTGTAATCCCTCACGAGACTATAACTCATCCACAGGGCCGCCTAGGGGTTTAAAGGCTTGTTGCATACGCTAAATGAAATCGTGATCCCTACGAAAGTGGCTTAGTTAATTTAGTTATTTTTAATTCTTTATTTGAATTTAGTTTTTATTTTATCTTTTACTCGGGACTAGCAAAATCTTAAGTTTGGGGATGTTTGATAAGTGTGGTTTATACCCACTTATTCTAACATCTTTATCCTATTTTTTTATTATGTTTCGAGTAATTTAATGTCATTTCTAGTTTATTTTATGTCTTAATTGTAGGAAGCATTAAAACATCAAGAATGGAGTGAATACGCGTGTTTTGGGAACTTTCGAATGCAAGGAACACGTGGGGCCAAGAGAATGAGTTACAAAAGTTGACCAAAGGAATTGTCAATTAAAGAAAGAAGAAAGAAGTGGCGTGAGAGAAGGCATGTGTGGGCCCTAGCTTGGTGTTTGATTTTACAAAAGAAGTAAAGAATAAAGAGGGAAGCTCACGTGAAAGAAAGAGAAGCCACCAATGTTGACCAAATTAAAAGCTTTGATGTGGGCCTCTAATCTTCCAATAATGTCTAAAGTGACCTGGAGAAGCAAATAAAAGAGCAGGCGCCACAACGCCAACAATTAGGCGCCGCGGCGCTTGCCTTACGTAAAACCCATACATTTTCCCAAGAGAATGGCGCTGTGGTGCCAATTCACAGAGTCGCGGCGCTGCGGGGGAAAGTCTGCGCGTTCCTGAAAAGTGAAATCAAGGTTTTTAAGATACCCAATGACACCATGGCTCTTTTATAAATACATGACTTCATCCAAGACTCAAGGAGAGCTAATACACCGGAGGCTAATACACAGCACAAAACACCAGAAACACATATTTTTATAGATCCAATGAGGAGGATTGAAGAGCAACAAGAGGAGACAAAGGTGTTGACATCCTCCGAAGAGGAAGAGATTCAATTCGGGTTTTATCATCTTATGTCTTTCTTAGAACTCTAATGATTTCCATTAGATTCATGACCTTATTCTTATTGTTTTTATCTATTTTCATGAACTAGACTCCTTAATTCTGGAGAATGATGTAACTGATGCTTGAACCTTTATTTTAATTGTCGATTTTGTTATGAAGTTTTATTGAGTTATTTATTTACTTTTGAGTTTAATACTTCTTGATTGATGGCCACAATTTGAGATGATGAATGTTTAGAATCTATCACTCGAGAGAGGGGGTTTTGAATAGATCTAGAGAATATAACCTAGGATTTTATAGAGTTCGAGAGAATTTGTAGTTCTTTTGAAGTCGTTAACATAGAATCACAAAGCGTAATGAGTTGTTAACTACTAGATTTTTATAGAGATATCGAAGTCTATAGTTGATGATATTTTCACTCGGCACTCGAGAGAGGGAGTGGATATTTTAGGAATCTTGATGTAGGCATTGCATTTTTTCATGTGAAACCCGATGATGAGTCTCAGTTGGAGGCACTACCTTTTTAGTTAAGGATATTGCGGGAAACGGTCGTCCGAAGGGAATCGGTGTTTCATTAGATTTTTATTCACTTGTTTAGCGTCAGGCTCACTTGTTGGACCTCCGTTTAAAGCACTCTTGGCCCAAACCCACTCACCAAACCAACACAACACCTAGCCAACCGCACTTGCCCACACGCCCAAGGCCCTCAAAGTACAACCCAATTGAATTAAATATTAATTAAATAATATACCAAACTAAATAAAATATTAAAAAATATACCAAATTAAATTAAATATTAATTGATATACCAATATAAAAAAACATGAAATATAATCATACCAAGTTAAAATCAATCAATCAATATTATTCCTAATTAAAAATATATTATTCCTAACTTAAAATATTGTATGCCTAATCAACACAAACTAAATATACTAACTTTCTAATCAAGCCTAAATTTTTCCCCCCCTCAATCTTGTATTTACCTTACTTGAAACCAAATCATATCTCCCTTTAATGGGAAGATATCTTCCTTGTCAAGCAAGGACTCACATATTCCCTTTGTCTATAAAAATAGCACAAAACCAACCATATTGCTCCTCTCCTCTCACCTCTCTCTTGCCTCTCTTTCACGGCCAAATAACAAATTGAGAACAAAAGCCATTCACGTATTCACAAAGCCGAAACTACACGCCACTCACGTCCCTAACCTCGCCACTCTCTGCCCCGCCACTAGCCGAATAACAAAGCATGTGAATCACTAACACAAACCCCTCAACGTAAGCCACATCTCCCACAAAACGATTCATTCATTCCCGCCTAGCCACATAATCAACACGCCCACAAAGCCACTGCCCCTAACTTTCATCACCCCTTCATACTATTTGAAACACACCGACCCCACGCCCAAAAAGTCACAAGCCCCTCACTTCACAGCACACACCATTCACTCACGTATCAGCCACTACCCTTCACGTAGCACCTGCCCACTCAACCCTCAAGCAACCCACTCACAATAAACAAATAAATCTTCACGTCACACTCCTTAAAACAGCCCCTATTTGACGCCAATAAGAACCACTCACACTGCCTTGAACCACTCACGTAACAAGCCTTCAAAGCCTGCCCCTTCATCACTCAACAACACGTCCTCAAATCAGCCTCATATTCCCTCACACTGCCACCCAAATAAACCTAAAATAGTCCCCGAAATACCCCAAAACTGCCGCATAAACTGCCCAGTTTTTAGCCTTAAAACCGCACAAAAACACAGCCCAAATTAGTAGCCTAAAACACCAAGAGCAGTGACCAAGATATAGCAGGAAAACACCGGGAAAACAGTAGCAAAACGGAGGTCAAATAGCAAGCAAAACAGCAAAATAGTGAGCTAAGACGCTAAACCAGTGAACCGGAGAAGTTGAGGAGCTTTAACCCTTCCGATCTCCGTGAAACGTAAGTCCGAAAGTCGACAAAAAGGTTAGACCTGAGAGTATTTTTCACACTTGTTTTCAGTTTTATCTTTATTATTTATTGAGTTTTGTTCACATGATTACTATATTAAATGCATGTTTGTCCCTTGAGTGGATAAATATGCATATATTGTAAAATGATGTATGTTGTGGCCCTTGAATAAAATGAAAAATGTGTCGCCTCTCGTGGTATATAGATGGAAACCCGGACATAAATTTCATAGCCGATTCCGAATGGACGGTAGTATGATCGTACTCGGGATACAACTCCACGTACCACTTGAGTAAACGGTGCATATTTTGTTTTATGTTGTTTTGATTTGTTTGTCATTCGTTACTTGATTTCCGCATGTTATTTGTTTATGTAATGACGTGATCGAGCGCATGGGCTTAGTAAGTTGGATTAAAGGTCCCCTATTTTGAGGGATTAAAATCCTTTACCACGATGCTTTGCCGCGCCGATTGATGTATATTCGGTTGAATGTAAGATGTGTTCAATCGGGTATACGAAGTCCGATATTATTGTCTTTGTTGTTTATATGTATGATGTGATCGAGCGCATGGGCTTAGTAAGTTGGATTAAAGGTCCCCTATTCTGAGGGGTTAAAATCTTTTACCACGATGCTTTTCCGGGCCGATTGATGTATATTCGGTTGAATGTAAGATGTGTTCAATCGGGTATATGAAGTCTGATATTATTTATGTTATTTTTTATATGCATGATGTGATCGAGTGCATGGGCTTAGTAAGTTGGATTAAAGGTCCCCTATTTTGAGGGTTAAAACCATTTACCACGATGCTTCACCGCGCCGATTGATGTATATTCGGTTGAATGTAAAATGTGTTCAATCGGGTATACGAAGTCCGATATCATTGTCTTTACTTTTTTATATATGTATTGTGTTGATTGCGCATGGGCTTAGTGAGTGCGATTAAAGGTCCTCTATTTTGAGAGGTCAAAATCCTTTACCACGAGGCTTTGCCGCGCTTTTAGCCCGTTATTATTTATTAGATGTCATCTATTCATCTGTTCATGTATGTGTCATATTGTTTACTGCATTTTAGAGATCGTTGTTGTAACCCCGTTCGAACGAGTTTCAGAATGCCACACGAACGCATGTTTTCTATCTGGTTCCGTTCCAACGCGTTATCAAAGGCTATACAAACGCGAACCTTCTGTTTACCGTTCGAACGCATATACAAACACCGCACGAACGCCCCCGGTAAACAGGTCCTCCTGCATCACATCACGACATGTCTATCTTAGCATTTAGTTATCTCTTTTTACCTTATGCATTTGTATTACCGCTTTAGTTATCTATTTCTATTATACGCTTAAGTGTCTTTCCCTAATATGCATGCTTGTATGAATGTTATGTGTTTGCGCTTCTGTGCCTACCAATGTGAGATTGTATGTCTTCCGTATGTCAATATATCTTTATGCATGAATTCGGACATAGATTATATACAAATAGGTTGTATGCAAACATGAAAAATGTGTTATATATAAACTTAGATATGAGCTTTGTACCTATGCATGCAAACTTATGAGTTAATTATCCTTGGAAATATGTTGCTTAGGCTTGGTAAGATTATTGCACAAATCATTTTATTACAAGTGGCATAAGTAATGGACCATTCCGAACCCAACGGTTTGAGGTCTTCCCTTGCGAGGGGTGAGTGCGACCTTAAATCTTTGTCCCGGTTCACACCGGGTGGCGATTCTATTATTCCCGGTTTAGTCCCCCGTGGGCTACTCCGTACTCCCAACCAGGCGGCGAGCCCGAGGCAGCATGCGTCGCCCAGATCCTGTGTTCCCACAGTCTGGCGACTCCACTGGGGATAGAGAATCGGCCTCGAAATAATGTCTTGTAATATTATGATTTGTGCTTTAATTGACCGTGTCTACCATGGGTTAAAAGGGGTTTAATCAAAGGCATTTTGAGGCTAGGTAATGGTTTGATGTCTTCCTTCACTCACTACCTTTCTAGAAGGAAACGTTGTGAAGGCACCTAGATAATCATCTACTCGTAGCCTACGGTGATGGACTAATTTGGAGGACTCGTTGTTTATTCCTGACACCAAGCGATAAGAGCCTAAGAGGCTTGGGTATTTAAGTGAGCCTCGCTCCACCCTCCCTCTGGGGAATGTACAATGGGAAGTCCATTTGACAGTCAGTCACACACCATAGCTCGTTGGCACGTACCTTAATGTATAAAAAAGGGTGTGCTCACTTGGTCGCTCGAACCCTTGATTGGGGAGACCTAGTTGTGGGCCATCCTTCACCGGTGAGAGCCTTTGTCTACACTCTTGCAAACCCACACGTAGACCGGGGTTGTATGACCTATAGCAACTATTTCCTTGTGTTTGTGGGCCATCCTCATTGGATGCAGTTGGACTTCTTGTCAGAAATGTGAACTTGTTAGGCCATTTAAACTGGGACGAGTTCGTATCCTATGACAATTGGGCCAAAAGCTTCTGAAATGTCGATGGGCCACCCTATAGAAATTATTATTTATGTTTGCATTACCTTTCTTTTATGCTTGTGTTTGAGAACATCGTCATTTGGATCCATTTGGACCATTTGTCATGGGATGTGGGCTTGTTGGGCCATTTAAACTGGAACAAGAACGTATCTTATGATGATTGGGCCAAAGGCTTCTAAATATTGATGGGCCATTTTGTGCTTGTGTTCGGAACATTACCATTTAGATTTAGTTGGACTCCTTGCCATGAGATGTGAACTCGTGGGGCCATTTAAACTGGGACGAGTTCACTCCTATGACAGCTAGCCCAAAAGCTTCTAAAATGATAATGGGCCGATTTGTTTGAAAATTTTAATTGATTTAGTATGTTCTATATGTTACATGCATCTCATTCACCTCATACATACATACATCATGTTAACACCCTCTATATTTAAACGACATCAAATATTCCCGTTGGGTTAGGAAGAGAGAAGACTCTGTGGGACACAGAAACTGGGCGACACATGCTGTTCCGGGCTCGCGGCCCGGTTGGGAGTACAGAATAGTCCGTGGGGGAACTAAACCGGAGAAATAACATGGAGTCGCCACCCGGTGTGAACCGGAAAATTGTGATTTAAGTCCGCACTCACCCCTCGCAAGGGAAGACCTCAAACCGTTGGGTTCGGAATGGTCCCTTACTTATGCCAATTGTAATGAAAGGATTTGTGCGATAATATAACCAAGTCTCATGCAACACATGCAAGATAATTCAAATGACACACGAATTTGGATACCAATAAACATGAATAGAAACAATGGGAAGCACATTACATAAAGAGCTCAAGATGCGGAAAAGAGAATAATAAATGATCAAAGGCGGAAAAACATCAATGAATAAATAACAAATAAAAGGAAGTTAATCACAGGCTTATGTGAGTGTTTCCCGAGTGGTACGTGGAGTTGTATCCCAAGTACAGTTCGCACTACCGTCCATTCGGATTCGGCTACGGAATTTACGTCTGGGTTTCCATCCGATATACCGCAGGGGATAACACGCAATCATTGACCCAATGTAGACAGACATAACATACGATAATACATATAAGCATAAATTACCGAAGAGACAAACATGCGAAATAATAAGGAAGATAAACAACACAAAGTAAATACGGAACAATAAAACGACAATAGACATAAATTAAATACGAAGTAATAAAAGACTAATAGTACGAAATAAATGCGGAATATAAATATGTGACCAAAGAATTTGGCCATTTTGAATGTAGGACTTCGTATACCCGATTGGACGTATTCCACGTCCAGCCGAGCATGCCATTTCCAGGACGACAAAATAAAGGGTGCCCTCAGGTCTTACCTTTTAAGTCGCTTCTCGAGAGTGCGTTGAGACGTCGCCGGAAGAGTTAGCGTTTCTGTATTTTTCACTGGTTCGCTGTTTCCGCTCGTTTGAGGGTAATGAAGAGATGTAGCATATCCCCACCTTATCATTTCATCGTTTATACCCCATTGCTAATGAACTCACTAAACACCGTTGTCCTAAAACTACACAACGCGCAGACCAGACTCCACCATCCTATTAAACACTGCAAAGCGTAGTCAATTCTCTCCACCTTCAAATATGCATCAATCAATGTCCTAAAAATAGTCACATCAGGCGTCAATGAATTAGTGGATAACTCTCCAAACAGTTTTTCTGGATCCTCCAACATCCCATTCTCACAATATCTTGCTATAATATTATTATGCCCGTCGACATCCATTGCAAAAGGTTGGATTTTGGATGTGTCCCTGCCTTCTTAAATGTATCATAAGCTTCTGAAAACTTCTCATTATTAAAGCACTCATTAACCATGATATTAAATGTATCTGAATTCACTGCTTGAATATTTGGCGGCTGATGAGTGTCCGACATCTGCTCAACAAAGCTTGTGCCTCCATTTTCTTCCCATGCTTTAACAAAATCTTTTAATTCACACAAACTCCTAATCACTGCAGTGTGCATATAAATATCAGGCAATATACAACATTTACAATCTCATCAGACAATCTCAAAACCAACCCAAATTGCCTAATTTTAACAAGCCCGTTTAAAACCCCACTCAAAGTTCTGACTTCTAGCATCAAATTATTCTCTCTCATTAACCTAAATACAAGAACACCATCTGAAACTCTCTTATCTTGCACATAAATTTGAATCAACAAATCAAATCCATAACTTGAACAAAACCCACATTTCTCATAGCAATCAAAAAGAATCAAAAGCCTTTTTTGGGCTTAGCCCTCGAAGAAGCGGAGTCTGCAATAGCGAACTTGCAGGCCAAAAGAGATTGTTTTGGACCAAACCGTGAATCAAAATGTAAACGGCACTGTTGAGTGGCGTTGGCATTGAGGGAAGGGTCAGAGCGAGAGAGATGGATAAGAGAGGAGGGGTTTTCGTGATTGGAGAAAAGGAAAATCAGGAAAGGAGAGCTAGGGTTCTGTGAATGGACGTGTTGTGTGTTTTTCGGCTACTATGTGTTGAACGTGGGTGAGTTTTGAGAGGGAGGGCCGAGTGCTGTCCAGGGTTTCATTTCTTGGTGTAGTGTCAGTACATAGGTCGGGAAAAATAAGGCGTTAAGGTTTTTTTCGTTTCTGTTATGGCGGTCAGAATGGTTGGAAGAAGAGGAAGAGAGAGGTTGCGGACTGTTAGGGGCTGCCGTAGTTTCTCGGCTTTAGGTTGTTTCTTTAGTTTGCCTTTGTTTAGTGAATGGCGGGCTGGGTTGCAGGATTGTCGACATGGGGAGCATGGAGTGAGGGAGGCGTCGTGGGGGCTGGTTTTAATCGGAGGATAATGACGAGAGGGATAGGAGGCAGGCGGAGGTTCCTGAGTCGTGAAGGTCTATGGAAGGGATTAGGGTTTTTTCGTTTCTTCTCTTTTTTGTTTTATTTTTGGCGTGAGTTCCATGGGCTGAAGCCAGAGGCTAGGTTTAGTTTAGGGGTCCTTATATAGTGGTGTATTAGGGTTAGGGTTTTGGATGGGTGCATATGGACTTTGGGCCAAGATTAACGTTTGAAACATGAATCCACTAAGTGAACCCGCGGCTAACTAGCGAATTAAAATCTAACAAAATACCATTTCTGACTTTTCCCTTCCGACGTCCGTTTCCCGACCCACGACTTCCACGACTTAAAAGGTAGTGTCTCTAAATGAGACTCATCATATGGACTTACATGCAAATTTGCAGTGCCTACAGACTCACTAAAAGACCGGTAACAGATATGAGTACATCCGATAATGAGGTATCTCGGATAGATCAGTTGGAGAATGGTTTCGCCAAGATTACTGAACAATTGAAGGCCTTGACTACTGCCATGACAAATATGGTTATACCCCGTGCTGGGGGAAACTCTGAGAATGTAAGACGTGTGGGGAGCCTCCGAATGGGTTGGGGGATGACATCCCCACTTTTGATGATGATATGGTTGATTATGCCACTGGGAGAACAATTCGGTCTCAGGCAAATTGCAGAAACTGCGTGACCAGGTAGAGTCTGTTACCCGTAAGATGAAGGGTAAGGATGAAGACTTACTAGACTATGAGGCGATGACCTTTGAGGAACAATTGCATGCTCAGTTCAGAATGCCCGACATGGCCAAATTTAACGGGAATGGGGATCCGAGGGTCCATCTCCGTCAGTATGTTTCAGTTATGAGTTCAATGGGTTTATCCAAGCGCCAGGTCCAGAAAATGTTCAGGATGTCGCTCGGGGGGCACCCGTAGTGTGGTATCACAGCCTGAGAAAAAAGTTAAGAAGATTGGAAGGAATTAGCAGATGCATTTCTAAAACAGTATGTTACGACTTGGAGATTGATTTGTCACTCCGAGATTTGGAGAACACTAAGCAGAAGCCGGAGGAGAGCTTCAAAAAGTATATATACCGCTGGAGAGGTCAACTTTTGAAAATGCAGACTCGGCCTTCAGAGAAGGACCAGATTAAGATTATCAAGGGTACTAAGCCCTCAATTTATGGCAAGCTGAGGAGGATGACCTCCATGATTGTGGATTTCCGACAGTTGAGAGAGACTGTTATGGATATTGAAGAAGAGGAGGCTGAAAACAGAAAGTTTTATGGCCAGAATAAAAGAACTTTTGGGGGGCATTCTGAGACCAAGCCCACTACGGCCGAGGTCGCTACCGTCAGAAATAGGCGATTCTCCAATCTTGGTAAACCTATGTCAAAGGTGCTTGAGAAGTTGAAAGGACAAGGACTCCTGAAGCCTTTAGACCCTAGACCAATCCCAAACCATGTGCCACACTACTTTGACCTGAACCAATATTGCCACTTCCACCAACAAAAAGGCCATGACACTGACAACTGCCACCGCCTTAGGCATGAAATCCAAAACCTCATCGATGCTCACAAAATACCTGACCCAGAGAAAGAACAACCCAACACACACAGAAACCCTCTACCAAACTACCACTTTGTTCCACCACCCACCTACATGATCAACTCTGGCCTACCCGAAACCTATGTCCTCCAAACCCTCAACCACCAAGCTTCTTACATGGATGACATCAAAAAACCATAGGCCAAGGAAGAAGGCAGTGCTGCGGATGATGGAGATGTTCCTCCTAGTCTATTTGATCCAGCATTTTTAAATAAAGACATTGATTTTGCTTGCTTGTTCGAACTTTTTTTCTCAACGATAATAAAGACGTTCATTTCGTTTACTTGCCAAAGCCTCTTCCTGCAACATGAGTATATTTGACAAAAGCATTAAACCTTGGTACTATGATACTCAGCGATATTTAGAACACGGAGAATCTTTGAAAGAAGCAAGCAGAAAAGATAAGATGGCCATTCAAAAAGTGGGAAATATGGGCAGTGAGACTGTCAGATTTGGAAGGGAACGAGTTCACCAGGCCGATCAATGTTGACAGATTGAAGTTGTACTTTGCCTGAGGAAGGGAAGAATGGTCACCAGAGGAATTGGCAGAAGACCTAACCCAACGGGATAGAAAATTCACTCATACATGCATGCATACACGTAACCTATTTTGCATTCTTTTTGTGTTTGTTTTGTTCCGTATTCACAGGTTTCAAAGAAGAAAATAGAAAGTGGCAAGCCAACTAGAATCAGCAACATATGAGTAGTAGTTTCGGGGATAAATCCCAGGGTTGAGGCCCATATCAGTTTCAGTCTTGGGGATGAGTCCCATGGGCGAGGCCAATGTCAGTATCAGTTTGAGGCGAAACCCACATCAATCTAGGGGCGAGGCCCACACCCTTATCAGAATCAGTTTTGTCGGGTAAGACACTCCGGGTATGGAGACACATCAGTATCAGTTTTGTCGAGTACGGCACTCTGGGGGCGAGGCCCACATCATTATCAGAATCAATTTTGCCGGGTATGGCACTCTGGGAAAAAGACCCACAGTTCAGGGAAGAAGACCCTTATCTCAACTAAAATCGGGAACAAGACCCACAGTTCAGGGAAAAAGACCCTTATCTCAACTCAAATCGGAACAAGACCCACAGTTCGGGGAATAAGACCCTTGTCTCAACTCAAATCGGGAACAAGACCCACAGTTCAGGGAAAAAGACTTTTATCTCAACTCAAATCGGGAACAAGACCCACAGTTCAGGGAAGAAGACCTTTATCTCAACTCAAATCGGGAACAAGACCCACAGTTCAGGGAAGAAGACCCTTGTCTCAACTCAAATCAGGAACAAGACCCACAGTTCAGGGAAAAAGACCCTTGTCTCAACTCAAATCGGGAACAAGACCCACAGTTCAGGGAAAAAGACCCTTATCTCAACTCAAATCGGGAACAAGACCCACAGTTCAGGGAAAAAGACCTTTATCTCAACTCAAATCGGGAACAATACCCACAGTTCAGGGAAAAAGACCCTTATCTCAACTCAAATCGGGAACAAGACCCACAGTTCAGGGAAAAGGACCCTTATCTCAACTCAAATCGGGAACAAGACCCACAGTTAGGGAAAAAAAACCCTTATCTCAACTCAAATCGGGAACAAGACCCACAGTTCAGGGAAGAAGACCCTTACCTCAACTCAAATCGGGAACAAGACCCACAGTTTAGGGAGACGACCCTTACCTCAACTCAAATCAGGTACAAGACCCACAGTTCAGGGAAGAAGACCCTTATCTCAACTCAAATCGGGAACAAGACCCACAACACAACTCAATTCAACTTGTAAACAAGACCCACTCGGCGGTTCGAGAATGAAACACCTCTCATCCACTCATTTCGAGGCTACATGGCAAGT
Source organism: Zanthoxylum bungeanum (assembly GCA_019454045.1). Lineage (NCBI taxonomy): Eukaryota > Viridiplantae > Streptophyta > Magnoliopsida > Sapindales > Rutaceae > Zanthoxylum > Zanthoxylum bungeanum. The sequence goes on from SKCR01031149.1 coordinate 370,549, forward strand.
TAAGTGGCAGCTGGCGAGCCAAGTAAGTAAAAATGCATTGCATGGACTTTGATAGGATTGTCACTGTCACACACTGCACAAGTCCCATCAAAGTGGGGGCGACTGTAGGCATTGCATTTTTTCATGTGAAACCCGATGATGAGTCTCAGTTGGAGACACTACCTTTTTAGTTAAGGATATTGCGGGAAACGGTCGTCAGAAGGGAATTGGTGTTTCATTAGATTTTTATTCAGTTGTTTAGCGTCAGGCTCACTTGTTGGACCTCCGTTTAAAGCACTCTTGGCCCAAACCCACTCACCAATCTAACACAACACCTAGCCCACCACACTTGGCCCACACGCCCAAGGCCCTCAAAGTACAACCCAATTGAATTAAATATTAATTAAATAATATACCAAACTAAATAAAATATTAAAACATATACCAAATTAAATTAAATATTAATTGATATACCAATATAAAAAAACATGAAATATAATCATACCAAGTTAAAATCAATCAATCAATATTATTCCTAATTAAAAATATATTATTCCTAACTTAAAATATTTTATGCCTAATCAACACAAACTAAATATACTAACTTCCTAATCAAGCCTAAATTTGTCCCCCCTCAATCTTGCATTTACCTTACTTGAAACCAAATCATATCTCCCTTTAATGGGAAGATCTCTTCCTTGTCAAGCAAGGACTCACCTATTCCCTTTGTCTATAAAAATAGCACAAAACCAACCCTATTGCTCCTCTCCTCTCACCTCTCTCTTGCCTCTCTTTCACGGCCAAATAAAAAACTGAGAACAAAAGCCATTCACGCATTCACAAAGCCGAAACTGCACGCCACTGACGTCCATAACCTCGCCACTCTCTGCCCCCCCACTAGCCGAATAACAAAGCATGTGAATCACTAACACAAACCCCTCAACGTAAGCCACATCTGCCACAAAACGATTCATTCCCGCCTAGCAACATAATCAACACGCCCACAAAGCCACTGCCCCTAACTTCATCAAACCCTTCATACTATTTGAAACACCGACCCACACGCCCACAAAGTCACAAGCCCCTCACTTCACAGCACACACCCTTCACTCACGTATCAGCCACTACCCTTCACGTAGCACCTGCCCACTCAACCCTCAAGCAACCCACTCACAATAAACAAATAAATCTTCATGTCACACTCCTTAAAACAGCCCCTATTTGACGCCAATAAGAACCACTCACACTGCCTTGAACCACGCACGTAACAAGCCTTCAAAGCCTGCCCCTTCATCACTCAACAACACGTCCTCAAATCAGCCTCATATTCCCTCACACTGCCACCCAAATAAACCTAAAATAGTCCCCGAAATACCCCAAATCTGCCGCATAAACTGGCCAGTTTTTAGCCTTAAAACCGTACAAAAACACAGACCAAAATAGTAGCCTAAAACACCAAGAACAGTGACCAAGATACAACAGGAAATCACTGGGAAAACAGCAGCAAAACGGAGGTCAAACAGCAAGCAAAACAGCAAAACAGTGAGCTAAGACGCTAAACCAGTGAACCGGAGAAGTTGAGGAGCTTTAACCCTTCCGATCTCCGTGAAATGTAAGTCCGAAAGTCGACAAAAAGGTTAGACCTGAGAGTATTTTTCACACTTGTTTTCAGTTTTATCTTTATTATTTATTGAGTTTTGTTCGCATGATTACTATATTAAAATGCATGTTGTGTCCCTTGAGTGGATAAATATGCATATATTGTAAAATGATGTATGTTGTGGCCCTTGAATAAAATGAAAAATGTGTCGCCTCTCGTGGTATATAGGATGGAAACCCGGACATAAATTTCATAGCCGATTCCGAATGGACGGTAGTATGATCTGTACTTGGGATACAACTCCACGTACCACTTGAGTAAACGGTGCATATTTTGTTTTATGTTGTTTTGATTGTTTTGTCATTCGTTACTTGATTTCCGCATGTTATTTGTTTATGTAATGACGTGATCGAGCGCATGGGCTTAGTAAGTTGGATTAAAGGTCCCCTATTTTGAGGGGATAAAATCCTTTACCACGATGCTTTGCCGCGCCGATTGATGTATATTCGGTTGAATGTAAGATGTGTTCAATCGGGTATACGAAGTCCGATATTATTGTCTTTGTTGTTTATATGTATGATGTGATCGAGTGCATGGGCTTAGTAAGTTGGATTAAAGGTCCCCTATTCTTAGGGGTTAAAATCCTTTACCACGATGCTTTTCCGCGCCGATTGATGTATATTCGGTTGAATGTAAGATGTGTTCAATCGGGTATATGAAGTCTGATATTATTTATGTTATTTTTTATATGCATGATGTGATCGAGTGCATGGGCTTAGTAAGTTGGATTAAAGGTCCCCTATTTTGAGGGGTTAAAACCATTTACCACGATGCTTCACCGCGCCGATTGATGTATATTCGGTTGAATGTAAAATGTGTTCAATCGGGTATACGAAGTCCGATATCATTGTCTTTACTTTTTTATATATGTATTGTGTTGATTGCGCATGGGCTTAGTGAGTGCGATTAAAGGTCATCTATTTTGAGAGGTCAAAATCCTTTACCACGAGGCTTTGCCGCGCTTTTAGCCCGTTATTATTTATTAGATGTCATCTATTCATCTGTTCATGTATGTGTCATATTGTTTACTGCATTTTAGAGATCGTTGTTGTAACCCCGTTCGAACGCGTTTCAGAATGCCACACGAACGCATGTTTTCTATCTGGTTCCGTTCCAACGCGTTATCAAACGCTATACGAACGCGAATCTTCTGTTTACCATTCGAACGCGTATACGAACGCCGCACAAACACCCACGGTAAACAGGTCCTCCTGCATCACATCACGACATGTCTATCTTAGCATTTAGTTATCTCTTTTTACCTTATGCATTTGTATTACCGCTTTTGTTATCTATTTCTATTATGCGCTTAAGTGTCTTTCCCTAATATGCATGCTTGTATGAATGCTATGTGCTTGCGCTTTTGTGCCTACCAATGTGAGATTGTATGTCTTCCGTATGTCAATATATCTTTATGCATGAATTCGGACATAGATTATATACAAATAGGTTGTATGCAAACATGGAAAATGTGTTATATGTAAACTTAGATATGAGCTTTGTACCTATGCATGCAAACTTATTAGTTAATTATCCTTGGAAATATGTTGCTTAGGCTTGGTAAGATTATTGCACAAATCATTTTATTACAAGTGGCATAAGTAAGGGACCATTCTGAACCCAACAGTTTGAGGTCTTCCCTTGCGAGGGGTGAGTGCTGCCTTAAATCTTTATCCCGGTTCACACCTGGTGGCGACTCCATTATTCTCCGGTTTAGTCCCTCGTGGGCTACTCCGTACTCCCAACCGGGCCGCGAGCCCGGGACAGCATGCGTCGCCCAGATCCTGTGTTCCCACACTTGACTTATGAACAATATAACTGAACAATGATTAATTGGCATGACAAATACATAAGAGACAGCTAGGTGAAATCAGGATCCAGAATCTCGATGTGTCCCAATGTGTCATGAGGTTTTCAATAGGCTCACACAGATGCTCTTGCCTAACTCTTTGTTCCACTACTTACTCTTAGATGTACCTTCGAATTTCTTTGTCTATCTCTTCATCAAACATATGCACAATGCATGCTTCATGATTGTCAGTTTGAGAGTGCATATTGAATGTATCCTGAATGTCATCATTTAATATGTCTATTTTAACACCCTCATCTTGATTTGTTGGTGTGGAGGTTATGAGTGGCTCATTTATTTTTGCTTCCTCATGGCAGATTGAGATGGCATTACCAAATTCTTTCCCTTCTCTCCTGAGGTTGTCTTATGTGTTACTTGGGAAAGCTCGTTGTGGCCTCTAGCTCGGGTTGCATAAGTCCATGTTCAAGGGTATCATCTGACCTTTTACCATTGCTTCCAATCTAGCAATATTCCTCACGTTTTTCTTGTTCTGATTGGTTCTGCATAAGCAGGTCTTCATCGATATTTTTGGTTGTTAAGGAATTATTGAGCTTACAGTGGATAAAAATAATGTAGTGGTTCAGTGGGATGTGCGGGGCTTTCATTATTATGCCATATAAAATGCTGATGGTTTTGCCACCCTAGATTATAGTTAAATGTGCAAACATCACTATGATGGTTGCCACCATGTATCACATATCTCACCATTGTGCTATGAAAGGCTTGAGCATACAATGTGTTACTTCTCTCTACATTCATTGATAAGTAGTGGCTTGGACAACAGGCCTCTGAAAATCGGACTGTATCTCACCAACATAAGGTATAGCATAATCTCTTAAAGCTCTTAGTTCTCCCATCACCTACTGATATTTCATTATTCGACCACCTGAAATAAAAAAAATAAAAAAAGATAATAAAGAAAAAGAAAGGGTGTTTTGCTAAGCAAGTAGATTGTTGTCCTAATATTAATAAAGAAAAATAAAATAAGTCCTCGACAACGAAGCCAAAACTTGATCGTAATTTTACTAATACACGCAAGCGCATGTATCGCTCAAGTAATACAATGACAAAATTTGGATATAGTACCCACATGGACTTATTATTTCTCTTATTAATACTAAAACTAACATACTTAACTTAAACTAAACTATTTCTCAAGAAAATGAGTAATTAATCTCAAATTAACTGAAAGTAAATAGAGACTAATAACAACTTAGAGATAAACTTTATATGCGAGAAAAACATAGGGTTGTAACTTCAATTAACCACGTAAAGAATGAGTTTAGGCATTATTCATCCAATTGGGTTGTTGTTATTAATTATTAACCTGAAATATTAAACTATCTACAAACCTCTTTCGATGATCAGGTAAATATATTCGGATTATACTAATTAATTGTATGTTGTCAGGTTTTAATAGTTATATGTATACCTGTAGGTATATTTCTATCACGGAGAGAAATCTATTCAAAATCATTAGATCACGTGCTATTATTCTCATGGTTATCCCAAATTTACTCTGTTGAGTTCCTAAGGAATAAATAACAAACCCAAAAGAGTACAAATATGAAACTTAATTAAATATGGTACTCAATATCCATTACAACCATAAATGAATGATTTATTTACTCATGATAATCAATAAAAATAAGCTAATCATTATTATAAAACAAGAACTCATAAAAGATAAACTAGAGAGAAAAGGGAAAAAATAACTCTCTTTGCAGCTTTCGCCTTCAATCTCCAACACTAGTTAAAGCATTGTTCCTTATCTTGCGCTAGGCGTTCTTCTATGCTCTGGGACTCCAAAATTATGTTATGAGGCTTCATCTCCTAGGTTTTAAGATGAACCTATACTTATATAGGAGGTCTGGGGGATTTATCTTCTTAAAAATCAAATTCAGGGCAAATTAGGGGCTAATCTTTCATGTCACAAGCTACTCTCACCTTCACCGTTCAGCGCATCGTGACGAGCTAAGACCAGCGTTGCGACGCGCCAAGCTTTGCAACTCTCTACCTCAATTTTGTGAAAATGCATATCTCATCGCGCTTGCAGCGTCGGGACACGCTTTGTGACTCTGAAAAGTGTCCCAAATGTGCTCAAATTTATCGTTTCATCCCTAGTTGAATCCGAGTATATCGTAATATGATTTTTACCTGCGAAATACACCAAAAACACATCAAAATGCTCATATAACTCGAAATACACACAAAACATTAAGATAACGAGATGGTAAATATATGTATATTAACCACTCATCACACCCCAAAACTTAACATTTTGCTAGCCCTCGAACAAAATAAATAAAATTAAAATAAAATTAATTAATTAAAAATAAATTAACCTAAGCTACTTTCGTATGGATCACAATTGCATTTAGCGTATGCAACAAGCCTTTAAACCTCTAAGCGGGCCTAGTGGACGAGTTATAGTCTCGTGAGGGCTTACAGCGATGACACCCAAAAACGTCATTTAACATACACATATGCAATCATGCAAAAATATAAAAATAAACAAAAGAGTTCTGATAGTTGTACATTATAATGTCCTCAATGAATGCCTACTAATGAAATCAAGAACCTTCAAAGTACCCAACACAACTCAAATCCAAGTTCTTGAATAAATCATCTAAGCCAGACTCACAGTGTGTATGAAAAGATCCGATCACAGCTCGATTCTTATGTAAGTCAACTCAGTGATTTCTTCTAAAAAAAATTGGCATCTGATTGGTCAAACCAACCTAAATATCTCAAAAGTGTTATGTATTTGCCTATTGAGCTCGATATGATACGAATTTTTTTAATCTTATCTTTCACTCACCTAATCTTTAAGATAGAATTTCTCCTTATGGTGGTCTTAACACTCGCCCATGGGTAGCTTCACGCTTATTGGTTATAGGTGATTTATTTATTTTTTTTCAAAGTATTTCTTCTTTTATACTCTTTTCATCATTTTTTTTTAAAAAAAAAACATCTTTCATTCTTCTGCTCTATAAATAATTGCAAACATAGGCATATATTAAACAAACAGTCATTCATCGTCAAATAATTTCCTCAATTTGTCACTTTGTCGAAGCTATTTTTAAGTGCTTACGAGCTTAACCTAGATCACATACTCAAGACATCGGATAAAATTCACTTAGGCACTTATCGTTTCTAAGATTTCATCCCAAAGCAAACAAACTCATCATTAGACTATGCTTCACTACCCAAGACTTTAAAAAAAAAAAAAAAACTTGCCACCCATGTAATAATCGAATAATAGCTTGTCATGTGTGCTAACTATTAAAAACAATTAAATAAATGGTAATTTTTTTAATACAATTCTTATATGTTATATAATTATTATTATTTAGTGGTATCACGTTATCTATTAAATGAGTGTGCCGAGAATTACTACAAATCGTACATGTCATATTTGCACATAAAATTTGATTATTTAATATCTATACGAATTAAAACTAATTGATTTGTTTATTGAAAAGTCTCGTATAGTGTTCGAGGATGTGGTTTTTGTTGTGATTCTCTAATCACTCTAGAGTGTATTTGAAGGAAAAACTGAAACTCTATTACTTACAATAATAGAATACAAAGTGTTTAAACTTTACAAAAAAAAAATCTTCACTCTCTAACACTTTCAAAGCTTTCTACACTTGAAGCTTTTATATTTTTGGGATGATTGAGCTCTCAATTTATAGTGAAACTCAAGCTCACTATTCCAACAAACTCAATTAATGCACCTAAAGTTATTTTGATGTTTTTCATAATTTTCAACAAATGTGGTGCACCATTGTCAAAAGTGTGATCTAAATCTTTGACAATGGTGCATGATGATGTAGCTGGACATATCAAATCTCCCCATCTAGCTGCATCTGAAATAATTATCATCCGACAGCTATCCCGGCTATGTCTCTGCATAACTCTAGCTTATCTCAAGTAACCACCTTTGTTAACATGTCAATTGGATTCTCATATGTATGGATCTTCACTAGTCTTGGTAGTTGTTGATCCATCACCCCGCGTATCCAATGATAAAGAATATCGATGTGCTTCATTCGGGAATGATACATTGAGTTCTTGCTCAAGTCCATAACACTTTGACTGTCACAATGTATCTTGTATTATGTCTGCTTGATCCCTAATTCTTGGAGAAAACACTTTAACCACAATATTTCTTTTCCTGCTTCCGCTGCTGCAATGTATTCAACTTCTGTTGTGGATAATGTAATACACCTCTGCCATCTTAACTGCCATGACACAACTCCCCCTATAAAAGTGTAGATGAAACTTGATGTAGATTTCCTACCATATCTGAATCTGTATAGCCTTTTAAGATTGGATCAGCTCCCCCGTAACACAGACATAACTTTGATTTACCTTTGAGGTACCTGAGAATCCATTTGTCTGCCTCTCAGTGTTGTTTTCCTGGGTTAGAGAGAAAACGACTCACTACACCAACTGCGTGAGCAATATCTAGCCTGGTATATACCATTGCATACATTAGGATTCCAACTACTTAAGAATATGGTATCGATGACATCTCCTCTATCACTTTCTTGGATGAAGGGCACAAACTCTTGCTCAGTTTAAAATGGTGCGCTAGCGAAATACTGACTGGTTTGGATTTCTATATATCGAACCTCCTGATTATCCGTTCAATATAACTCTCATGTGAAAGCCACTTTTATTGTGTCTGTCACGAACAATCTCCATTCCCAAAATCTGTTGAGCTGATCTTAAGTATTTCATGTCAAAAGACTTGGAAAGTTCCTTCTTCAGCTGGCTGATCTTCACTGCTTCTTGTCCAACAATCAACATGTTGTCCACATATAGTATAAGAGCAATGAAATTTCCATCTGGAAACCTCTGGATGTATACACAATGATCTGCTGCTATCCTTTTATAGTCTTGACCCACCATGAATGAGTCAAACTTCTTGTACACTGACTCGGTGCTTGCTTGAGCCCGTACAAGCTCTTTTTTAGCTTGCAAACAAGGTTCTCTTTTCCTGAAACCTTCTGGCTGCTTCATGTAGATTTCTTCATTTAGATCACCATGAAGAAATATTGTTTTGAGATCCATCTGTTCAAGCTTTAAGTTCAAACTAGCTACCAATTTTAGGATAACTCGGATTGAAGCCATTTTTACCACTGTGAAAAGATTTCATGAAAGTTAATTCCTTTTTTCTGTAGGAATCCTTTGACTACTAGCCGAGGCTTGTGTTTCATCACATTTCCGCTGCCATCTTTCTTGAGCTTGAACACCCATTTGTTCTTCAGTGCCTTCATGCCATACGGGAGCTTGACTATCTCATAAGTGTTATTTTTCTATAGAGATTCCATTTCATCTTGCATTACGTGCAGCCATTTTTCTTTGTCTTTATGATATACGGCTTCGTTGTTTCTAGCTCCCTCTCGTCAGTAAGCAGAATGTATTCAGATCCTGAGTATATGTTTGATGGAATTCGGCCTCGCTCAGATCTTTGTATTGGAGGTTCACTGGTTTCTGGCTGCACGTTGTCATCCAGATTTGTAGATGATCTTGTAGCCTCTGATGGAGCATGTTGCAGCTCCCCTGCTCAACACCACCTTCCTCCTCCGATTCTGCTTCTGACATGTCTTGCACCCCATCATTATTTGTGCCACTCGTGTTGGTGCTGGGGTTGTGTCTGGATTTGCATTGGTTTTTTCGGCACTGGAATTAGAAGACATCTTGGACTTTTCAATATCTTCTATAGTCTGGTCTTCAAGAAACACTACATCTCTATTTCTGATAGTGATTAGATCCTTCTTTGTCAAGGTAGACAACCCTATTTCACTCATGTGACCGAGTCTCTAGTGCCACAGATTTTAAGAAGCCTCATGTTCAGCTACATTGAGGCTTTCTGCACATATCTTCACATGAGTCTTGTACAAAGTTTCACAAATATATCCTCGGGTGATGACCATGACACCTTTTATCATTCTCCAAGTGTCATTGCTAAAGTGGCTAGCATAGCCCTGTTTGTCAAGGGCTACCCCCAAAAGTAAGTTTAGCTGAAGTTCAGGGACATGTCTTACCATGCATTTGTCCACAACTGAATTTCACCAATTCCTATTATCTGAGAATAACTGGTATTTCCCATCTTCACTGCTCCAAAGTCTCATGCTTTGTATGTTTTGAAGAAGTCCCTATGAGGGGTGACATGGTAGGATGCTGTAGTATCTACCACCCATTCAACATCTTGTGTTGCAGTGTGAAGACATGCTTCTTCCTGGCTTGAGCAGATATCTACATCTCCTGATGTAACTATTAGTGTCTCTGTATCATCTTTCTTCGGCTGAGAATTGCCTTAACCATGCTCTCATTGTAGCTTTCGACAATTTTTCTTTAAGTGGCCTTCTATGCCACAGTGGAAGCACTTGTATGTAGGTTTTCTCCCATTCGTGGATTTGCCCCTACTTTTTTTTTGCCACTCCCTTTGCCTTGATTTTTCTCTTGTTGTCTTCCTCGATGCTCCGAGACAAGGGCTTGTGTTTGATCCGTGCCCACGTCTTTTCTTCTGGCTTCTTCATTTGACAGTGCATCTTTTACCATAGGCATGGTAAGTTTGCCTTCTGGAGCTGAGTTGCTGAGAGTAACTGTCACGACCCCTCCCTAGAGCGGGCCCAACCCTAGAAAGAGGTTCGTAGACTTCTTTAGCTCAAGCATTATATATGCCAAATCAACCAATTTAAAAGACACAAATATTACATCACAAATTACAAACCCATAAAGTATACATAACTTTTATGGTTTACAACACAAGACTTAAAAAAAATACAAATGACGACTAGAATGTCTGGACCAACCCCAAAAGACAACTGTGGCATGTGGATCAAAATCTGGTACTGCTTCTGCTATGCTCGCGAACTACCTGGAATGTTTGGGGAAAGAGGGGAGTGAGCTTAATATAAGCACTCATACTCTCAACATGACCTCACCAACAAAATAGGAATATATATATCTATATATATGTGTATGTATGTATATATATATATATAATATAAATGATAATTAATATATGAAAATATCAGTTAAGATATATAACAGCTATCTCAGGCAGAACATACTCACAACAACACATCTCAATCAAACAAGGTTTGCTATCCGGATTCGATATAATAATGGATTGAAACCAATGGGAAAGTACCTCATCACAACTCCCAAGGTTTCCCACCATATCAAAACCAATGTGAGAGTACCTCATCACAACTCCCAGGGTTTTCCATCATATCATCTCGCATAATGTGCAAGAGGGGGATTGAACCACACACCTCTGCTAATCTCGCATAATCTCGCATATCCGACCATTATCATACTAAATCTGGTAGCGTAACAATAATCTCACACCACATCCAATACAACACATCTCATCTCATTTCATCCATCAACTCATCTCAAAATCACATAGTACTCAATACTTCAATTCATAGTACAAATATACAATTTATATCTCAAATTAGTATTCACCATTTATGTTCTCATGCTATCGATTACTCAGTCAATTTTCCAACATACATATATAAATATATATATATATATATATTTGTATTATAATACAATATATGAACATAGCATATTGACCGGCGTAAACACACACGTATAACGCAAGCGCACGTATCGTTCAAGTAGTATAAAAATATCGATCCCACGAGGACTTAATATCTAATCTATTAATTTTATGAGGTCAAATGATTACTAGTATCTAACAGGTTGTTTGATTGATTTGAAATGGTGACGATTCTAAATTTAAAAACAAGTAAATAACATTGTTCGAAAGTAGATTTTAAGAAAATTTAATATTAAAAACTATCTAGGGTTGTGATTTCTTCCAATATCATTTTAAAGATGAAGTGGTTATCTTAAAGTTGGGTAATATATTGATTTATTAACCTAGAACACTAAATTATGTGTAAGCCTCTGTCGATGGTCAGACACAAATACCCAGTTTAACCCAATTGAACCATATGTCTATGTCAACCAAATTATCTGGATTCATTAAGTTTAAGTTCCAATTATGGCTACCCCCGCCCGACAGGTATATTCCTATCCTGTAAGGAAATCTATTAAAGGGTTATCTATCCTCAAGGAAGATCGTGGGCTATTAAGTCTAAGGTCTTAAACCTAAAATCCATATGTCTAGTTCATTTTAGATTTATCAGTTCAATTTTATTAATGGCCAGTTAATAAAAAGCATTAGGATTAAGACACAATAAATAAATCTTTATATTACCCAAGCATTAGCACGCTCTGGTTCGCTTGTTTGAAGATTCTGGATAAGATGATAAGGTGACACGTGGCAGAGTGGTTGGGGTTCAATTATTGTGACACGTGGCGGCTTCTGATTGGTCGCTGAGATTCTTATCCGCCACGTGTCAGATAAGGATAGGATATCCAATAATTGATGCTGACGTGGCGCTGATGTGGCGGTGATGTTGGCGACGACGTGGCGACACGTGGCGATGATGACTGTCGGCACCGTAGGATGCTGACACGTGGCACGGCGCATGTTAGCAGATCAGCTGTGATGGTGACACGTGGCACGGCGCATTTTAGCAAATTCAAACTTTTCTCAGATTCTGATTTGTGGACCCGGCGCATGTTAGCACTGTTCGGCGCATTTTAGACGTCGCGACGCTGAACGCTTGGCGTCGCGACGCGCTTAAGACCAAAATATCCCTGTTGACGTATTTTGTCCGTTTTTTGCCCCAAATTGCCTCCAATGCTTTCCAAACTTTATTTATCTACAAAATAACACAAAATATATCAAAACGTTCACAAAACTCAAGAAACTATACAAAATATTAGGTTAAATGAGTGGGAAATAGTGATATAAATACCACTCATCACACCCCCAAACCTAACATTTTGCTAGTCCTCGAGCAAAAACATAGAGTAAAATAACATAAATAAATTAACTAAGCCACTTTCGTAGGGATCACGATTGCATTTAGCATATGCAACAAGCCTTTAAACCCCTAGGTGTCCCTAGTGGACGAGTTGTAGTCTCGTGAGGGTTTACAGCAATGATACCCACAACATTTTACAAAAGTAAAAAGTTAGTTAAAACTAATGCACACAAAAACAAAAAGACAAGCGAAAAGAGAAGTTAGTGACTAATCAAGTGAAACTTCTACTCCAAGTTACTAGTTGTTTTGTTTTATTCTAAATTACCGAATAAGTAAATTCTCCGATTATTTTTACCATTCTCCATATACACAGCTAACAAAATATTAATCAACTCATTTTTGCCCACAACAGTCATAAGTGCAGTTGATAAGAGAGTAATATTTTTGTCCTAAAGTTCTATCAGATTTCACACATTTTTTATAGCAATGGAATAATTTTTCTCATTTTTCTGATTTTTTTTCTTTGATTTTTTTCTATTTTTTATTTATATACAATATTTTATATCTATGTAGCGAGTGTTGGGTCGGTGACTCCCAAACCAGTTGGCTTTAGGGCACCAGGTGTTAAGACACCCCTACGGACTTAATTACTCAGACTTCAGATATATATATTTTTTGCAGCATCTTTGATCCATGTAACGAGCTTTGGGCCAATGACTCCCAAACCAGTTGGTTTTAGGGCACTAGGTGTTAAAACACCCTTACAGACTTAATAACTCGGATCTCAGACGTTTTTTTTTTTTTTTTTTTTTTTTTACTCCACTGCTTTTTGAGATGTTCCTCCAATTAAACTAGAGCACTGAATATTACAAACTTTTCAATTTTAGCTCATGTCCGTATGTTACTATATATGTTGATAATACCTGTCAACTGAGCATATGAAGATCCATTTTAGTCCGTTTTAAGGAGAATTCACAAATTAAATAATTCAAAATGAAATAAAAAAAAATTAACTTGTTTCGAAAATAGGCTTGAGATACGTCTCAGGAGTGGAAACTCCTTACTCGGCTGTCTCTTACCAATTTCACTTTTTTAGTCAAATTAAAAACACAAAAAAAAAACACAAAATATTTTTGTAATTTTTGAAAATTTTTCAATTTTTTTTGTATTTTTCGAAAAAATTTTGGACTAAAAATAAAAATAACACACAAACTAAAAACAAGGTACTAATCAACTAATTCCTCCCCCAAACCTAAATGAGACATTGTCCCCAATGTCTTAAACAGTAAAAGGAGAGTTAAGAAGGTCGTACCTGGTTAGCTGAAAATCTACAGGAAATTAAAGGTTAAGATCCAGATTAACACGACGCCTCTTACCACGATCATCCTCGGACCAATTTATCTTTGAAAGGACAGGGTCAATTTGTGGTTCATAGGCTAAGAGTTGGTCTATTAGATCCGGAGCAGTTCTGGCAGTAAAGAGGAGTTCTTTCAAAGGTTTTGACACGAACCCATTTCTCCGAGCATCATCAAGAAACACACAAAGAAAATCATAAAATTCATCAACATTAAACAGTCCAAGTGGTTTCTGGTGTATGTTCAGGTTCGCCCAAGATAGTACAATAAAAATTTCCTCCAATGTGCCCAAGCCACCTGGCAAAGCAATAAAAGCATCAGCACGGTTAATCATTTCTACCAATCGTTCAGACATACCTGGCACGATCAGTTCCTCTCCGTTTGATGATCCAATAAGATTTGCCTCTGCCAAGGGTTTTGGGATGATTCCCAAAACATGACTGCCTCCTTCCTGTACAGCCTTTGAAACGATCCCCATAAGTCCAAGATTTCCTCCGCCATATATTAAGTGCATATTCCTTGCAGCTAAGACTCGACCCAATTCCTGTGCTGCCTCTACGTATTGTGGCTTAGTTCCAACACTAGTACCGCAAAATACACAGATATTTTCAACTCGTCTTCTTGAAGTGGCTTCCATGTTTTTATGTATTTCTTTCTCAAATCAGGATGCCTTCAAAAGTGCATTGACGAGCTGAATTTATAGTACCTGAAAAGGGTGAGTAAAAATAGTACAAGTATCTTCCAGAGGACGATTAGTATCAAAATAGTAAAATAAATCGTGATAGTAAAAAAAATCTGGATCCTGTCGGAGAAAATAAAAGAAAACAACAAAACAAATCAGAATTATTAGAAAAAGACAAAGAGATATAATATGTACAAGAAAATAACGGCTTGATTGACATCTATGCGTCAGGGACAAGCTTCCCATCCAATTTTCTTATAAATTGGCAAACAGGGTCTTTTTGAGTCACATTCCCGAGACTTAACAGTTGTCTTTCCTTTTTGAATTGTGTATGTAATTTGCGAATGGCAATGTGAACATATCCACTAGGATGCGTCTCAAGAGTTGAAGATATTTCATCTAAAGACTCCTTACTCAAGCCATCCCTAATGAATTAATTTTGTCTTCACGATTATCAGACACCATTCCTAAAGAACGACAACGAGTGTTGCAATTAAATCGTGCACATTTAAAACAAACACCCATTTGCTTAGCTCTACGTTTCTTTGCATAGGTGCTTCTTCCAAAACCAGGCAGATGTGAAATAAGAGTCAGAAGACTCACCTGCCAATCGGACTCGTGCTTCAATTACCCAACGAATATCATTAGGAATTCCATGGATTGTCAATAACCTCATCCGTTCCAAGCGAGCTTTGTATACTTTCATCAGAGATTTTTGAGGGAAAGAAGGAAATTGCTTGCGAGATTTACGAGAGCTTCTTCCATCTTAATCTGCAAAAACTAAACAACACAAAATTAAATCACACAAATCACATATATACACAAATTGCATGTGTTGCCTCTCTGCGAGCGCTAAGTTTAAAGTCGTCAGCTAGACGTGACTTTTCGAACGTTAAGCTGGATCTGAAAGTGTAACACTTTCTTTTTGTCGCTCAAATGATTCTCCCCCAATAGTGCTTGACACGCTTGTTTTAACCTTGAAAGTTTTGTTAGCATCAGGATCATGTATCTCAACGGCTCTATTTGGTAAAACTTTGGTGATCACAAATGGACCTGACCACCGTGATTTTGGCTTCCATGGGAAGATTTTCACCCTTGATTTATAACATACCTTCTGCTGCCCTGGTTCCAGTTGTATGCGCACTAACTTTTCATCATGTCTTTTCTTGCCCTTTTCTTTGTACAATTTGGCATCCTCAAAGCTGATTGTGAAATTCCTCCAATTCGTTGAGTTGGTGGAACTTTTCTCTTATGTTGGCTTGTAGTGCAAGAATTGGCTCCTTCAGTACAAAAGATGATTTATCTTTAGGCTCCATAGGCAATTGACATGTTTTAAGTTTGTCAGTAGAACTTTGTCTTTCATCAGAGTTCTGATGGTACTGTGTATCACATCGAGTTTGAAACATTCCTCCTTCTTTTCATCATCTGGGAAATTCATGGCCTTGAAAACATTGAATGTTACTTCTTGGTCCTGTACCCTCATGGTTAATTCTCCTTTTTGTACATCAATAATGGTTCGACCTGTAGCCAAGAATGGTCTCCCAAGGATGATTGGCACTTCGTGCGTCTTCCTCCATATCAAGGACAATAAAATCTGCTGGAAAAATGAATTTGTCAACCTTGACCAGCACATCCTCAACTACACCTCTCGAAAATACGAGCGTTCTATCAGCAAGTTTAGTGAGACTGATGTTGGCATTGTTTCTCCAATCTGTAATTTCCTGAAAATAGAAAAAGGCATCAAGTTAACACTCGCACCTAAATCACACAAAGCCTTACCAAAGTTATGTTCTCCTATGACGCAAGGAACAGTGAAACTGCCAGGATCTTTCAACTTCGGGGAAGTTTCCTTTGAATGATGGCACTGCATTCTTCTGTTAATGCTATTGTCTCGTAATCTCCCAATCTCCGTTTTCGTGAAGAATATCTCTCATGAATTTGGCATAGGTGGGGCATTTGTTCCAATCTTCTGCAAATGGAATGTTGATATGCAGCTTTTGAAGATCTCCAGGAGACCGAGAAAACTTCTTGTCCAATTTGTTCTTCTGAAGACGTTGAGGAAAAGGTGGAGGTGGAGTGATCTGTTCTTTTTCCTCCATCTGTTGCTTTGTTTCTTTTGGAACTTCCTCAACAGTTGTTTTGGCTCCAACATCTTTGTTGATTTCAGTAACCGCTTTTTAACATGATGGCATGACATTGCTCCTTCCCCATGTTTCTTGGATTTGGCTCTGTGTTGCTAGGAAGGGTACCTGGCGGTCTGTAACTCTGAGCATTTGCCGTTGTCCAATTTGATTCTCCAGTGCTTTGATAGAGGCTGAATGGCTTTGAATATAGTATCATATCTTGCTGCTTGAGAGTCGTGTTTTGCTTCCATCTTTTTCAAGTAGGTCAACACTTCTGTTATTCCTGATTCATTTGCCTGCTCCTGGCCTTTGTTCTGTTGTTGGAATTCAGGTGGTGGATAGTTCTGCTGTTGGCCTGAATTGTTGCTCCATGATAAATTAGGATGATTCCTCCACCTGGGTTGTAGGTGTTGGAATATGGATTGTTCCCTTGTCTGTTAAAATTGTTGACATAATTCACCGTCTCTTCATGTTGGTTTGGTTCTGGTGCTCCTCCATATGGTGAACTTGTGGATCCAGCGATGTTCACAACTTGCGTGCTAAGTGTTTCTAGACATTTCATATCTGATCCAGCCTGGTATTCACTGCTGTTGGTTTGCTCCAACTTCATAAATTCCTGCAATTCTTTGGATCATGCTCCTTTCTGTTGGCCACAAGGAATTGTTGTTGGCCATTTCTTCGATTAGGTCCCAGGCTTGATCTTCTCCTTTTGCCATCAAGGCTCCTCCAGCAGCAGCATCGATTGTGGTTCTCATTATCCAGAAAGCCCATTATAGAATGTTTGGACTTGAAGCCATTTTGGATCTCATGGTGAGGACATTTCCGGAGTAAATATTTGTACCTTTCCCAAGCTTCGCAGAGGGATTCTGAATCTTGTTGTACAAAGGATGTGATGTCATTCCTCATTTTCCGGTTCTGGCTGGTGGAAAGTACTTTGCAAGAAATTTGGTGGCTAAAGTGTTCCAAGTTGTGATAGAACCTGCTGGTAGTGAATGTAGCCAAGCTTTAGCTATGTCCTTCAAGGAGTATGGAAAAACACGCAGTCTCATTGCTTCTTCTGATGCTCTGTTGTAGTTAAAAGTGCCGCAAACTTCCAGGAAGTTGCTGATGTGGGAATTAGGATCTTCAGTTGCATTCCCCCCGAACTGAACTGACTGCTGAATCATCTGAATGCATGTTTTGATGTCACACACATCATTTGCTGGTAAGGGAGGAAGTACAATACAGAAATGAGTCTGTCAACCACCGGAATGGTTCTGTCTCGAATGGGAATTGTGGTGCAACGTTCAAAGGTTCAGGTTCCATGTTGACTAAAGCTTCTTGGCCTTCTCTCTCCCTTCCCTTCTCAACTGTCTGATGGTTCTTTCAATTTCTGGGTCAAGCGGTCGGAGTTCAAGCTTCTGGTTCGTCTCATGAAGTTTCTGAGAACCTGAAACACAAGAAAACAAAAACAATAAGTAAAAAGAAATTAGATACAAGTAACGTATCTAACCCCTAAACTAATAGTAAAAGATAAATAAGTCCCCGGCAACGGCGCCAAAACTTGACCGGCGTAACACACACGTATAACGCAAGCGCATGTATCGTTCAAGTAGTATAAAAATATCGATCCCACGAGGACTTAATATCTAATCTATTAATTTTATGAGGTCAAATGATTACTAGTATCTAACAGGTTGTTTGATTGATTTGAAATGGTGACGATTCTAAATTTAAAAACAAGTAAATAACATTGTTCCGAAAGTAGATTTTAAGAAAATTTAATATTAAAAACTATCTAGGGTTGTGATTTCTTCCAATATCATTTTAAAGATGAAGTGGTTATCTTAAAGTTGGGTAATATATTGATTTATAACCTTGAACACTAAATTATGTGTAAGCCTCTGTCGATGGTCAGACACAAATACCCAGTTTAAACCCAATTGAACCATATGTCTATGTCAACCAAATTATCTGGATTCATTAAGTTTAAGTTCCAATTATGGCTACCCCCGCCCGACAGGTATATTCCTATCCTGTAAGGAAATCTATTAAAGGGTTATCTATTCTCAAGAAAGATCGTGGGCTATTTAGTCTAAGGTCTTAAACCTAAAATCCCTATGTCTGTTCATTTTAGATTTATCAGTTCAATTTTATTAATGGCCAGTTAATAAAAAGCATTAGATTAAGACACATAAATAAATCTTTATATTACCCAAGCTATAATCTAACCCTTATAAACGTGATATGGATTTCATCACAACCCCAGATAACTATTTAGTTACAACACATAACTAGGGCTAGTAAAAGCTTGAAAATAAAAGACATAAAGTTAAAATGCGGTAAAGTAATACTGAAAAGTAAATTACAATAAAATAAAATGCTAAGGTAAAGGAATTACTTTTACTACTACTAATTTAGATATCTCCCATAAAATAATATATAAACTTGTGATTCTTTTTCCAACCAGCCATATAGGCGGTAACCTGATTAAGTCAATTAAGTCCAACAACCAGCCATAAAGGCGGAACCAAAATTAAATTACCAACCGACCAATCTGGCGGTAATCCCTTTAAGTAAGTCAATATTTTAAATAGTGAATATATTATTTTTAAGGGAGATTATCTAAATAGTAACAGTAAAAGAATTACCTTTCACCCTAGCTGGGGAGTACCTCCTCATGGTATAATAAAAAACTGTAAAAAGTAAAAAGTAAAAAGTAAAATTAAATTACTATATTAACAAAACGTAATTAAAATTAATTACAAAACTAAAAAACTAAACTAAAAATTAAAAGAAAGTAGAGAGAAGAAACTCTCTCTTTAGAAAGATTATAAGAGAGAGAGTGGTGCACTGAATTCTGAAATCTCGAGCTCAATTTATAGGCCTCGGTAGGATCCAGCGTCGCGACGCAGGGTCTCAGCGTCGCGACGCCGAATTTGTCGACGTGGCACGCTCTGGTTCGCTTGTTTGAAGATTCTGGATAAGATGATAAGGTGACACGTGGCAGAGTGGTTGGGGTTCAATTATTGTGACACGTGGCGGCTTCTGATTGGTCGCTGAGATTCTTATCCGCCACGTGTCAGATAGGATAGGATATCCAATAATTGATGCTGACGTGGCGCTGATGTGGCGGTGATGTGGCGACGACGTGGCGACACGTGGCGATGATGACTGTCGGCAACGTAGGATGCTGACACGTGGCACGGCGCATGTTAGCAGATCGGCTGTGATGGTGACACGTGGCACGGCGCATTTTAGCAAAGTCAAACTTTTCTCAGATTCTGATTTGTGGACCCGGGGCACGTTAGCACTGTTCGGCGCATTTTAGACGTCGCGACGCTGAACGCTTGGCGTCGCGACGCGCTTAAGACCAAAATATCCCTGTTGATGCATTTTTGTCCGTTTTTGCCCCAAATTGCCTCCAATGCTTTCCAAACTTTATTTATCTACAAAATAACACAAAACATATCAAAACGTTCACAAAACTCAAGAAACTATACAAAATATTAGGTTAAATGAGTGGGAAATAGTGATATAAATACCACTCATCACATATATTATAATATCATCTCAACAATCATCACACAACAATACAAACATCCTTCAAACATGGTTGCTAATCCAGGTTAAGTATAATAGTGGATTGAAACCAATGAGAGAGTACCTCATTACAACTCTCATGGTTTCCCACCATATCAAACCAATGGGAGAGTACCTCATCACAACTCCCAAGGTTTCGAAATTTGGCAGTGAGGGAGAGAGAGTGAGAGAAAAATAAGGAGAGAGAAAAATAAATTTTAGGAGAGAGATTTTTTTTTTTTTTTGCTCCACTGCTATCACGCGTCTCCATTTCTCCTTCTTATATAATCTTCAAAATGAAAAAGGTCAAAAGCATTTTTTTTGTCACGCATATTACAGTAACCACCAATGTCTCCCAACTGTCAGGGAAGGGAATTGAGTAGTAAGAGGACTTGAACTTCATCTGCCAGTTGCATGTCTACTGTAGACAACTGATTCACCAGGCTCTGGAACTCATTGGTGTGTTCTGCAACGGAAGTTCCACTCTGTAGCTTCAGTTTCACCAAACGCCTCATTATTAAGGCTTTATTCTGAGCTGTCTTGGCTTGGAATATGTCTTCCAGCTTTATCCATTTTTCGTAAGCATCTGTATCATGTGCTACGTGGTGGAAGACACTGTGACTGATCCACTGTCTAATTTGACCCAGAGTTCTATTATTGAGTTTATTAAAGTCATACTCTTTAAAAGATTCTGGTCTCACTCATTTCATCTCGATAACATCAAACAAATCTTTACATTATAAATAATCTATCATCTGAGGTCTCTAGAGGGAGTAATTAGTTGGTGTCAGCTTGATCATTACACCAGAAGGGGAATCTTCCATTTCCATTTTAAGTTTTAAAGTTTAAAATGAAAATAGGTTAAAATCGGGGGTGAATTTCATAAATCGAAGGTCACCGTTGCGTCCATAACGGTCGAAAATGATGGATTAGACACTTCATTGGTCCAAATCCGACTCAGAGACTGATTTGTAAATTTCTAAAAACTTCTGGGACTAAACTGTAAATTTCATAGACTTCAGGGGGCTCACTGAAATTTACCAAGGTTACTGACGTGGCTGACACATGGCTGTTGATGTGGCAAAAGTGGGACCTGTTGGCTGACACGTGGCGGATGACGTGGCTGCTGACTATGTGATGACGTGTTGCTGATTGGACGCTGACTGATGTTGATGTGGCGTGATGTGGCGCTGACGTGGATGTCACATGGTCGTCTTCAACCTGCGTCTGGCACGTGTGGCGCGTACCGCGACTGGTCTTCACTCGTCGATGCGTGCGGCATGTCCGGACGTCAGTTTTGTCGTCGAAAAATAATATCTGCTCATCTCGACGTGAACTAGCTGATGGTGTGGTCAAAAATAATTTTTGACAACTTTTCAGATACCCGAATTTTTCGAACCGAGTTTCGTTCTTCGGTTTTACGACCCCCAAAGTAGAACCAAAGCTCCTGATACCACTTATTGTGATTCTCTGATCTCTCTAGAGTGTATTTGAAGGAAAAACCGAAACTCTATTACTTACAAGAATAGAATACAAAATGTTTAAACTTTATAAAAAAACCTTCACTCTCTAACACTCTCAAAGCTTTCTACACTTGAAGCTTTTGTATTTTTGGGATGATTGAGCTCTCAAATGAGTTCTCAATTTATAGTGAAACTCAAACTCACTATTCCAACAAACTCAATTAATGCACCTAAAGCTATTTTGGTGTTTTTCATAATTTTCAACAAAGGTGGTGCACCATTGTCAAAAGTGTGATCTAACTTTGACAATGGTGCATGATGATGTAGCTGGACATATCAGTTTTTTGGTTACGGGTTTAACACCAATAATGAAATTCAGATATTATAAATTTATCAAATACATAAATTGTAAATAAGAATTTGAATATGGACCAAAGTAGGAGTGGCAAAAGCCCGGGCCTTAATGTTGTTGGGCCGGGCTCGGGTATGGCCGGTCTTTTAAAAAATGATTTTTTATAAAAAAAACAACTAATTTTTTGAATTTTTTAATATTTAAAAATGAACAAAAATTAAGAAATTCAATGTTTTAGTGTCTTTTTATATTGGACCTTAAAAATTTAATTACAAACGTATGTATTTATAATTAAAAATAATTTATATAATTAAAAAAATATTTGTTATTAATAAAAATCGAACACGGACCAGGCTTAGATTTTTTTGTCTAAACCTGACCCAATTCCGATCCTTAAAAATTTACCTTCGGATCAAGCAGAATTCGGGCTTTTCTGCCACCCTTAGACTAGAGTCTTATTGCCCCTTGTATAATTACATATTAATGTCTGAAGAAACAGATAGTTAGGGTGCCAAACACTTGGGTTTTCATGTTCAATGAAGAATGGGGACGTTGCACTAAACAACGTTATATCGTAAATATACCCATATACAATGATTACCGTACGTCATTATTAGTAAAGTCCACAACCACACTACTTTGAAAAATCTTAAGTTTTGGATTTTTTGTCTTAGTGACCCTTCAAGTACTCTAACACTGATGTCAGTAATGGAAATTAAGGGTGTAATGAAAAATTAGGAATGCTGTATTATATTTATATATAAAGAGAGTTGATCAAATATAAATCGTCTTGATATAATAATAATTAGATGTACGAGATAATATATGGTTTGTATTTCATCAGTATGGGTATTTTGCCCACCTTCACCTTTAATAGTGGGTGACATAATAGAAGTCACATGGACATGGACCAGAATGTGAAAATATGATGTTATCTTGTCTTGTCATACAAACAACTTTTTAATAAAACCCTAATTATTCAGTCACCCACAATCACTGCCTTCAACATTTCATGCGCAATGCTACCTTTGACTTCACCACCCATGCACTCTTTAAACTCCTGATCATCAGGAGACAAAAGTGAAGGCGCCTATGTCAAAATTGACTCCGAGAGAAACTCCAATACATGCTTTTCAGTTCCTCCTAGGATTCCTTTAGTTAATTATCTGTACCTTCAATGTGTGAGATGTAAGTCCATGTCATTTGACCAAGATACTCATACTATATATAGTAGGTTTTGGATTCAATTCTTTGTAGTGGTGTGAGTGAATAAAAAATTCATGTATAACTAGTCTTTAGATCTTATTCTATTAGCATACAGGTTTTATTCTCACCGCCTTAGGTCTTGTTCTCATAGCATCTATGGTTCTATCGAAAGACAAGCCTTGTTCTTATCATTTTTAGGGCCTAGTCAATGGTAACTCGTCAAGTGAAAGCTAAAAAGCACAATGAGTATGTTGTTGGAAAAAATCCCATTTGTTTGAATAAGTTATAAACAATCTGCTCATATGAATAACATGCAGTGAATGTATCTGAAAACTAGAGAGAGTTTCTAAAGTCTGGCTTGCTTCTCATTTTTTTTTCTTTGGCCATGCGTTGCCTGCACTCTCTCATTTTTCTAGCAGGTAATATGCATTTACTTGTGTTTTTTATCAATCCATATTTGAGAGGTCATCTTAATTAGGTTATCAAGTTCTTGATAGCTCACTTATCTCACTCTTTAAAGATGTTTAAAGCTTAACTAATTTTATGGAATTATAAGAAGTTAAGAATTGCCATTTTCTTCTGTATAGCTACTTTATTTCATATTCTTCCAGCTGATTAGAGTAAGGAATTAGGTTTTCTTCCTTTTGACGACCATTTTCTTGTTTACTTTTGTATGAAGTATTAACACTTTGTTGTTCTTTAAGTCATGTTTAATGCTCGATGAATAATATGGGTATTGATTTTGTGTAGCCATACACTTTTTCTACTTTTGCTTGAAAAATCTTGGGTGCTACGTACATCCTTCTATTGAATTCACGCCATGCGTGTATTTACTTAATGGATATGTGTAAAAGGGGAAACTTGTTGTAGCTTTCAAATAAAATCAAAAACTTAATGATTTACAAACTAACAGTCCGAAGAATTAATTTCTTACTTCTTTTGGTGGCAATTCCAATCCTGATCTGGCTTATTGAATCAAATATTTGTTTGTCCTACGCTTTAAAAAGAAAATATGAAGTTCATGTATCTTAGCCACATACTTCACAGCAAGCATTTACTACATTACCATTAATGATCTATCTACTGCACATTTTGTAAAAGTTTATATCATGTTACCGTCATACGTGGTCAATGACATAATATCATACATAAAAGAAAAAATCTAACTGAAATTTGGATTACATAGCTTGATGGTATCTCCAATACACTTGAAACATTAATTGCGACTCGAACTTTGGCGGTGGCAGCCATGTAGATGTTTGGATTGCATTCGAGGTACCATCAAATGGGTCGAGCTGAACGGCCACATAGCAGATACTTATGTGGAAGATACCTAAAATGAATAAAATCCTTCCACACATATCATTTCAAATTTGATTTCATTAATTTTCCTTTTGATGTTTTTTACTTCAATTCAAAAAAAAAATGCTGTAACTTCATATCTTACAACAACCTAACACTCGGCTCCACATTCAACCACCAACATTATTTAAAGTTAACACTAGCTTAATTATAAATATTAACTTACTACTAGGACAAGTTATAATATTGTTTAGTTTTATTATGTACACGAATTTATATCATGAGTACTTCCATTTTTTACCTCTGAAACTGAATGCCCTATAACCAGTATACATTCTCTGAAAATTATTATGATGTTGAGGTTGAGGCATTTTCCGGCATCATTTCTTGCTTGTTCAGTTGTCTCACAAGTACATTTGTGTGATCATTTGCCCTTAAGATGTTGTTATTAGCAGCATTTGAATCCTCTTGGCTGAGCTGAGAAGCAACAAACTTGTCGAGAACTCGCCAATCTGTTGTGATCTGCTCATTGTTGGTATGATCTCTGCCGAGAAATTGAAAGTTTTGTTGCAAATGTTGTTCTCGTGTAAGAGATGAAGCAGCAGCCATAGGATTGCAGTTTACATTTGCAGCTGTTTGCATAATAAGCTTTGGGCTCTGATCTAGAAGTGGGAGCTGCTGGAGGAAGTGTACTTCATGGGGAACTTGGTAATTCTGCAAATGATGATGATCTAGTTCTTTCTTGCAGCCATAAGGGAGAAGGTCATTTGATAAATTTTTTGTAAGTTGGGAATTTGGGTTTGGTGAATAATATTCAAAGTCTTGCATGAATGAGAGTTGATGATCATCATACCAGCAGGGAGATTCATGCTCACTCGCTTTCATCATTGTAGTTATTCTCTTCTTGAACACTCTACACACAACCCAACCTTCTTCCTGTTTCAATTCACACATATATTTTATCAATCAGCAATTGTTTTCCTTTCTGTCCTTCTTAGAATTTGTTTTTATCACTTATTTGGATTGCGATAAATGGTAACAAAAAACACATTACTAAAAGGTAAATGTGACATTTTTGCATACAAAATTGAATACATGAAATATGACAATTTAATCGGAAGTCAATAAATGAGCGATTTCCGATTAATTATAAATAAAGGAGGATTAATCGAGAAGGGTAAAGGTGATAGTTTACATGTTTGAGAATAAAAAAAAAATCAAAACTCATTCTCATGATCCTTCAAATTCATTAAAAATCATTTATTTATAATTAAAAAAAAAAACTAAACAATTGAATAATCTTTAGTTAAATCAATATGAAAATAGATCAGTTTGATATAAATAGAAAAAATTATCATTATTTAAGAAAATATAATAAATTAAGAATATTAGCATTATTATTTCGATAATAATTCTGTTAAATCGAAGCATATTCTCATTATTTTTCATCATTTCTAACTTAATCAATCCCTTTTTCATACACAAGACATCAATCAAAACTCCCAAAAAATATTGAAAAATTAAAATAGATTAAAAAATTAAAATCGAGCGATTTTTGGGAATCAAAAAATGAAAATCAGCCTTACTAAGTCAAATCGGCCTACTAAGTCAAAATCGGTTAAATCAAATCGCTCAATTAGAGATTTGCAGTTAAGTGCCGAATAACCTGAAAAACTTGTAGGATAAAACTAGTTAATTTATTTGTTAATTTACCCTTCAACATATGTTACTATATTATCACCAAAGATGAATTGATGTATTAAATATTTTAGGAACCAAATTAAGTGTCATTCTTCTAATAAATAAATACGAAGACTATAAATACTTACTTGGGGAGTTCCATTTTCATCAGTTTCAAGGCGGTACTCATGCATAATCCAGTCTGATTTTAGTCCATTGGGAGCACGGCCTTTGTAAAATACTAAAGTCTTCCTCATTCCGATCAAGTCATGCTTAGAATAAATAGCCTTGTCTCTACCAGTTGCTTTCCAAAATCCTGCAGCTGTGGCTCTATTTGTGCGAGTCCCAGTTGGATACTTCTTATCTTTATGGCTAAAGAAGTACCATTCACTTTGCTCTTCAATTCCTAAACTGCATAGCTCTATTCATAAAATTTCACACATGAAGAAATTGTAAGTAATATATGATATGATTCCATCAATTTTTTTTTTTATAAGTTTAAGGAAGATCTATATCTATTCCTTATATATATATATATATATCATACATTATATTATTTCGCATTACAAATTAAGAGGAAGAGAATTTGAAAGAATCTATCGCTTTTATAAAAATTAGTTTTCAGCTTGGAACACACAATTTATTAAGTTCTAATAAAACTCGTAGGCTGATAGAACTATATTTGAAGGCTGCGAGAACGGGACAAGAAGATGGTGAGAACAAGGCTCGTATGCTAATAGAATCAGGCCTGAATACTAATAATTACATGAATTCTTTATTTACTTACATCACTATTATGAATCGAACTCAAAGTCTATTATATGAAGTATGAGTGTCTTGAATTCAATAAAATTGATTAATGTAAGAATTTTCAATTGCATTATACCTTGAAGATCCCAAGGCTCAATTTTGTAAAGGTCTACATCTTTAATGACATCGAGGTCAATCATTCTTGAAGTGACTTTTTTTCTAAGGTAATAATCAACAAGTTCTTCATCAGTCGGATGGAACCGAAAGCCAGGGGGAACATGTGAAAATGCATTCATTTTCTCCTCTTGATCACTTCTTGAGTCCTGCAATTAATGAATAATCAAACTATAATGATTTTAATTAAATACATAATAGTAGAAGTTCTAAATAAAATCATTTTTCTTTGATTAGTCACTGCATTCATTGCATTAAATACATAAATACCCAAAAGATAATTTAAATACATAAATACCCAAGTAATTGCAGAATTTAATATGTAAAGACTCTAAATAGTTTATACACTGCATTCATTGCATTAAATATGCTGCCTTACTATAACAAAGAATAGCACCAAAATTCAAGAAGATTAAATGAAGCTGAACCAGAACACATATCATGAAGAGGTTTACATATTGATTTGTTATATAGTTGCACAATATTTTAGAAGTTTGAAGAGCATATATGCAGAACACAGCAGCTAGATGACCAACATTATTTATGTATATATGAAAATTTATGTTTCTAGAATTAAGACTAAGATTTTAAGAAAAGAAAAATGAATATATCATTTGAGCACATGATATTTATTTGTCCCTTAGGATCTCTTAAGGACCTAAAAGTGGAAGATGAAGATATCAATTGTGAACGTGATAATGAAATTGGGGAAAATAATAACATGAAAGATTCAACTAGATGAATATTTCATTTTAATTAAAGGGGAAACAAAAAAAAAAAAGATAACTCTTTTAATAATTAAGTTTCTGTTACATTACAAAAGATAATTTATGGGAGAAAATTAATTGTATACCTTATATTTTGATTATGAATTTTATTAATAAGAATTAAATTCTTCCTCAAAATAATTGTTGGTTAACTATACAATAAATTTATCTAGATTGCAATATAAAAATTATAGCAAGTTTCAAACACAAAGATCCGACATAATAAAAAAACATAATAAACAACAGCATCATTAACATAAATAAATAAATAAAGAAGAAGAAGATCAAGAAGAGAGAGCTCATCAACCAAGCAGCCAAGATCTCTAGCTAGCCCTTGTAACACCACAGATCTGGGCTGATTGAATCTTCTTCTCCAAGTATCAAAATAATCTTCTAGTTTCCAAATTTGAGATACCCACTTCACTAGATCTTGATGAGGGCAAGAATCAATACAATAAGGAATTAAAAAAAAATTGTATTCTTGGGAATTGAAATCACAACACGACAACTATTGTGGAGTGCTTGTCGGATTGAACAGATCCCGAGGGAGGAGAATGTGAGAGTAGATAGGGTTAAATAGGAAGGAGGGGAGAGAGAGAGAGAAACCCTAATGATATGAAATAATTATTATCAGGGTATCAATGACTTATTAGTTGCTTAACATTTCTATCAATATCATAAGCTCTCATTGTCTCTCTCTCTCTCTCTCACTGTCATTTTAGAGCTAAATTGGTGCATGAGCTTTGGGAGGGAAAAAAGGTGGCGCAAAATAGGGCAGCAAGGTTATAAGCTTAAAGCTTCTTCTTACTGCCAACTCTACCAGCAACTGAAAGAGACACAACACAAGAGTTTATGTTTGTATTTGTTATCAATGAGGGGGAAAAAAACAAACGGTGAAGTCAGCCAGAGGAAGGTCTCCAAGGAACCCAAAAAGGGTTAATGAAAAAATGGGTGATATTGGTGGTGACGTAACGGAACAGCCACCGGCTAGCCAAAATGTTATTAAAAGTTTACCACGCACACATTCCGCAGGGAAAGTCTACACATATGATTGGTTGGGTCTCCAAATTTAATTTAAAATTATGACTCTTAAATGAAATTCTAATTTTTAAATATATAATATATATTTTATATTTTTTTAATTTAATAGAGGTTTTATTTTAAATACTCAAGTAAAATTTCTAAAATTTATGATAACAGAGGACCGCACTTTTGACACTGAATCTTGTTTCTCTATCACTGAAAGTGGGAGGTGGTGGCCCCTAAAAGCCCTAAATCCATTTCTAGTCCCTACCCTTTTCTTTGGAAGTCTTTTTAACTGC